>CM060252.1:47566021-47583206 GCA_030684275.1 Acipenser oxyrinchus oxyrinchus
TTATTGCTGATGCGCTGGGGAGACCGCACTATGGTTGATCCCGGAGCCAGCATCGCAGCCGTTGTGTGTGCTGATGCTTAGGGAGGCAAAATAAGCTGATCCCTGGAGCCAGCATTACACTTCAGCCATCAACACCAGACAGAAGGATATCTACATCATCATATGGAAGGAAGCGCAAATGGATGGAGACACATATGGATCACATTAGTTTACTGTGAAGCTACGTCTTAGTTGGTGCTTATCTTGGCGAGAGCCAAGTTCAAATCAGCATGAAGTTTTAACATCTACTCTCATGTAATGGAAATCATGAAGATCTGGATACGTCCAGTGACTGCTGTGAATAGTGCAGCTGGCAACAAGGAAAGACCTCGTGACAGCCTGGAGAGACAGCTGACTGGAGGAAAGAGACCCCATTGGGGCTGGCAAGGGTTAGCTACCCTTGTCGGCAGTATCCAGCTCTGTGTTTACAGGATGCTGGAGACACCCGCCCAAGGCTTCAAAGAAATTAAACAGGAAAATACCCTAGAGTCTGCGAGGCGGGGCGGAAGATGACTCAACGTTGGACAACACGGTTAAGGACTTAGGAACGGAAACGGATATGAGTATAGAGAGTACTTCACAAAAGACTAGTTCAAGATCTGCAGTTAGCAAAGACATGGAACTCCAGGTTTGTGTCTGCGGCTGGAGTAAGGCGACAACAGTCAGGGGTTTGAAGATTCATCAAGGGAGAATGAAATGCTTGAGGAGAAGGGACAAGGGCCTCGCATTGATCAGTACTTCTTACGAAGTCAGTCAAGTCAGTCGAATGAAATCCAGCGACAGGAAGCAAACCACAGTTCGCAGGATATCAGCACCCTGTCATAGATGTGAGGAGGACTTGCATGGACACAGTTAGTGATGAACCTAATGATCCTTGTGAACCGGGCAGACAAACCAGCGTAAGAGAGAAAAGAACCTCAACGGGCACAAGCCTGGAGTTAAATGGCCAAGAGCTTGTGAGAAAACTGCATGGGACACAGTAAACACAGATCTCTGCTTTGCATTGGAAAGGTTAAGTGGAACAGTTGAAAAGAAATTGGATAAATTTGGGGACATCATCTACGCATATGGAAGCGAGAGGTTTGGAGTTGAAAAAGGAAGGAAAAAGTACAAACTATTCCTGGAAAGTCTAGACGGCAGCAGGAGATTGAACGCTTAGTTAGAGAAAGGAGACAGCTGAGGAAGCAATGGAGAAGAGCAGAAGAAAGTCAGAAGGAGGGACTCAATCTCTTACAAGGGGTCATAAAACATAAGCTTGCAACATTGCGCAGAGCTGAGCGCCTCTGGAAACGCTACAAAAGAAGGAGCGTCGAGAACTAACTTTATAAAGACCCATTCAAATTTGTAAAGAAGTTATTCACCAGTGAGAAGAATGGCACACTAAAAGCATCTAAGTTTGAGTTGGAGAGATATTTGGAGGAAAGCATACAGATTCAAAAAGGCAGGAGCCTATGTCAATTCCTTCAGACATCCCACCTATCAATCCACCAGAATACCAAATGGAGGACTGTGCACCTAAGTGGAAAGAAGTAGAGCAAGCTGTGAAAAAGCAAGGGCTTCATCATCTCCAGGGCCTAATGGAGTTCCGTACAGAGTGTACAAGAGCGCTTCAGGAGTTCTACGAATCCTGTGGAAACTGATGAAAGTAGCATGGGAAAAACAGGTTGTACCAAGAGCATGGCCGAGCAGGTGGAGTCTTTATACCTAAAGAAAAAGATTCTAGCAGCATCAGTCAGTTTCGCCCTATTTCCTATTAAACGTAGAAGGCAAGATTTTCTTCAGCATTATTGCTCAGAGATTGTCAACTTACCTATTAAAGAACTGCTTCATTGACACTTCAATACAAAAGCGGGCATTCCAGGTTTCCCAGGATGCTTAGAACATATCAATGTGATCTGGCAACAAATTCAATCAGCTAAAAAGGAGAGGAAGGAGCTCCATGTGACATTCCTGGATTTGGCTAATGCATATGGTTCAGTGCCACATGAACTTCTTTGGGCAGCATTTGATTTTTCAGTGTACCAATGACAATAACAAATCTAGTCAAAGCCTACTTTGGAGATTTGCAATTTAGTTTTCAACTTCAGAATTCAGCACTACATGGCAATGCCTAGAAGTTGGAATAATGGCAGGATGCACCATTTCTCCACTGGCTTTTACCATGGCAATGGAAGTAATCATTAGGGCATCAAAATGGGTAGTGGGAGGAGAGCTTGGCTTCTGGAATGCGACTACCACCAATTCGAGCATACATGGATGACATGACAACCATGACTACAACAGTAGCCTGCACTAATCGGTTATTGGGCAAATTAACCAATAACATTGAATGGGCACGAATGCAATTCAAGCCCACTAAATCAAGGAGCATCTCTATAATTAAAGGTAAAGTAGTAGATAAAACGTTCTTCATTAATGGTGAGGCAATACCAACAGTGTCTGAGAAGCCAGTGAAGAGCCTTGGGAGATGGTACGGCGGGGATCTAAAGGACACAGTTCGTGTGGGAGAAGTTAGACAACAAGCTGTGGAAGGGTTGAAGAGCATAGACAGCAGCGCTTTACCAGGCAAACTAAAACTCTGGTGCTTTCAGTTTGGCCTACTGCCACGGCTGCTGTGGCCACTGACTGTGTACGAGGTTTCTTTGACAACAGTAGAGAAGCTGGAAGCTTTAATCAGTTCACACATCAGGAAATGGTTGGGAGTTCCACGCTGCCTCAGCAGAGTGGGACTTTATGGTAAAGGAATACTGCAGCTACCTGTCTCCGCTCTAACCGAGGAGTTTAAGTGCGCCAAGGTCCGACTGGAAATGACATTAGTAGAGTCACGCGACAAATGCGTAAGGGAGGCAGCACCTGTGTTGAAAACTGGAAGAAAGTGGGTGGCAAAGAAAGCTGTGGAGGATGCAAAGGCTGCCCTTCGAATTGGTGATATCATGGGGCAAGTTCAGCATGGAAGAGGGGGTCTTGGTCTCAGTTCAGCTCCTCCTACATGGCACAAGGCAGCCCCAGCGCAACGGAGGAAGCTTGTAGTCAACGAGGTGCAAAAGCAGGAGGAGAGGATGAGGTGTATAAAGGCCATTTCCCAGGGCAAGCAGGGAGAATGGATGAGATGGGAGAGTGTGGAACAACGCAAGATTGGCTGGCAAGACCTATGGTCAATGGAACAGAGCAGGATCAGTTTCCTTATAAGGTCAACATATGATGTTCTCCCATCACCACAGAACCTAAACCTCTGGGTAGGAGAGGATCCCTCATGTCCTTTGTGTTCATCACCTGCAACATTAAGGCACATTTTGACAGGATGTAAGGTGGCTCTTAGCCAAGGACGGTTTACTTGGCGCCATGACCAGGTGCTGCGATGTTTGGCCTTAGCATTGGAAGACAAGCGTAACATGACCAATAAGTTGCCACCTGTTCCATCAAAACATTACACACAAAAGACAACATTCCTCCGCCCAGGAGAGCAACCACCAAGAAAAGGTGTTAAAACCAATCCTCGCCCAGGACAACTGGAAGCTGCTAGAGACTGGAAAATGCTGGCGGATGTTGGTCAGCGGCTTATTTTTCCACCTGAGATTGCCACCACAAACCTTCGACCAGATATTGTCTTGTGGTCTGGATCAGCACGCCTTGTTTACCTGGTGGAGTTAACAGTGCCATGGGAGGATGCTGTAGATGAGGCGTATGAGAGGAAGAAACTGCGGTATGCTCAACTAGCCACTGAAGCGGAACAGCGAGGATGGAGAGTCTGGGTTTACCCAGTGGAAGTGGGAAGTCGAGGATTTGTGGCACACTCTACAACCCGGTTTCTCAGAGATGTCGGATTCAATGGCCAAGAGTTGCGTCGCACAGTGAAGAACTTATCTGAAGCAGCAGAGAGGAGCAGCAACTGGCTGTGGTTGAGACGGAAAGATTCTGGCTGGGGATCTCAAGCACAATAGAAAGAAAGACAGGCTGATATACAGGTAAGTAAGCTGGGCTGAGTTGAGTGGGGACGGAGGGGTGATGCTGGGACGCCAGAATCACCGTCGAGCCCTCTTGAGGTGTCGTGGGCTGGTCGGCGAAACACCGAGGATGGAAGGTGCCCACTTGAAGACCCCAGAGATGTACCCTACTTAGCTCAATCCAGACGGTTGTCATGCTGATGCGCTGGGGAGACCGCACTATGGTTGATCCCGGAGCCAGCATCGCAGCCGTTGTGTGTGCTGATGCGCTAGGGAGGCAAAATAAGCTGATCCCTGGAGCCAGCATTACACTTCAGCCATCAACACCAGACAGAAGGATATCTACATCATCATATGGAAGGAAGCGCAAATGGATGGAGACACATATGGATCACATTAGTTTACTGTGAAGCTACGTCTTAGTTGGTGCTTATCTTGGCGAGAGCCAAGTTCAAATCAGCATGAAGTTTTAACATCTACTCTCATGTAATGGAAATCAAAACAATTTGAATCTTCTCCGTCCTACTCTTAGTCTGAGCAGTACAATTGATTACTTCCATAATAAATAACAAGAACTGTCTCTTTACCAATACAGTATCTTCAGTTAACTTCTCAGTTACTTTTAGGATATTCTCAGTTGCTGCTTCCTGCCTAGCGAAAAAGTCACTTTTTCCTTAAATGTAATTCTTTGAATAGAATTGGCTTTTATCTGTTCCACACATCCTTTAAATGCCACACTATGCTCACCTCCACAGTTTCAACTTACTCTGACCTTTTGTCTCACAATCCCTGAACCCATGATCACCAACACACCTAGCTGGCATAGTTGTTGGCATTTGTAACATCTTATGGGTGAAGGTCTATACTCATTTACTCAAAACTACTTGCTCAGGAATTTTTTCCAACTCAAATGTTAGATTTAACTTTACCATGTTCATCCTTTTTCCCCAATACACCTAGCTTCAATCACCTGCTCATTTTCCAACTCTTCCTAACTCCTCTAAAGGAATATCCATCATCACCCCACAAATCACTCCTTTACATATTTTCTTTTCTTAAATCCTGTAACTCTCAATAGGAACTGGTCCTAACTCCTCTAACCCCAACACCTTTGTTTCAGATTTTTATTCATGTATTCAATATACAATTGTCCTCCATTAACTTTTTCACTGCCTTTACTTTCCCTATAGCCACCCTAATCCACTCAGCCAATATTAACAGATTAACATTATTAAAATCTTTTATTTTAGATTTAATACAACCCCAAACTCTTCCTTTTTGCCTTTCTTTTCTTCCACCTTTATTTCTTTCCTGAATTACTTTCTTCCTTATCACCACTTACTGATCCCTTTTCCTTTTACCTCCCATATCTTGACAGTCCATTTCCTCCTCACCAACTTTTTTTTCTCTATATTATATTCACATTCTTTTCCTGACATAAGCTTCTAATCTTGCTTCTCACACACTTATATCTGTATTTTATTATATCACAACACTCAATTGAAATTATTTTTACAATGTCCTATACTTTCTCCTGTCCAATGCCCTCCCCTCCCTCCCCCATCCCTCCCCTCCCTCCCTCCCCCATCCCTCCCTCCCTCCCTCCCCTCTCCCCTCCCCTACCTGTCCCTCCGTGATTTCCTCTTCCGGATAAACCCCTTTCCCTCTCCAAACCTGTCCAAGTCAGCTCCATCCTCCCTTACTACGCAGCAATTCTGCAGTCTCTCTGCTCTTTCCTGCTCTGAAAGCTCGTCTGGATCGGTTTCAAAAATTGAGTATTGCTTTGCCCGTCACTTTAATTGTTTTTCTCTCTTCCTCCTCTTCTTGCTAATCATCTAGGCCAGGACGGCTGCTGTCCCACCTGGTTTTTATTCCAACTGTACCCTACATTACTTAATTGGACCAATTAAGTGCTTATTTGAAGCTTAATTGGTCCAATTAATCAATTTAGTGTACAGTTAGAACAACAACCAGGAGGTACAGCGGCCCTGATCTAGGCCATGTGGCTGGGCTTAATTAACCCTCAATTAATCAATTAAGACCCACCCACATTCTGCACATGATTTGGTAGGAATGGAATTTTAACCCCATCCCTGGCAAACTTAAATTCTAAATATATCAAATTTTACTTACAACAAATTACACACATAATATCTCTGCCAAAGTTGTTTTTAATGGTGTAACTTTAATGTCACTCATTTTACTGACTACAGGCACAAAGCCAAGAGTAGTTTACCAAGAGTGGTCATTTAAACACATGTTCATATATTATTGCAATAACAACCACAGCTCTCAAAAACCGATTTAGCCCAGAATTCTCTAACTAATTTTACAAGTAACTAATTTAATTCTCTCTTCAACACACTGGTATTTGCTTGCATGGCCTTCCTTTTTTTGCTGGCCTTAATACTAAAAAGGTAAATCTGCAAATGCTTTTCACCATACATATTGAAACTTAATCTAGTAATTAAGTTTCAGTATATTATTATACAATGTAAATACAAACAATTTTGGGATTCATATATTGTTTGGGAAAAAAAGTATATAAATGCTAAATATGTAAAACTAGATCAAAATGTGGCTTTATTTTATAAGCCTAATGTATTTTGTTTGTACGTTTTTGAAGTTTTCGCCAAGATGTTTGCAACGATGCACTTTAGTTTAAAGTATTTATTTATTAACAGATCAGACGTACCTTAATAACTTTGTGATAATGTTCCAAAGCCAAAACCCAAAGACACATGGAGCGACAAGCAGCAGAGACTAAACCCACCTCTTCAGGTGTGAAGTTTGGATTTTTGGAATACCGTTTTAATTTAAGAAACACCTAAAAAAAAAAAAAAATCAGACACATGCCTATTTTATTAAAGCAACTGCAGTTTCAAAATGAAGATATAGTTACTGAACAGGCCTATACATATTGTATAATAGTTCAGTACACACAGAGCTGATGCCAACTGCAAAAAGGCTGCTATTTTTTTAGATTTATATGTAAGTAGTTTCAAATGGGTGGTTGTGGTCAGAAATGGTGGCAGCACTGTTGTTTTGACACCCCTTGTCAAAGAGTGCTTGGAGACCCAACTGCGGAGACCAAAGAAACAATTTAAGACAGCTCTGTTTCGCTTTGAAGACTCTACACACAAAATGACGTTTTCCGTGTTATATATGAAAGTTTTATTTGTTTTAAAATACCCCACATACATGCACCTTGCATATGAAATCGGGACGATGGCACAGCATCGTCCCGATTTCAGCACTTATTGCAGCACTTTATTTGGATTCCACCATCGTACTGCATCGTGTTACTTACAACAAATCAGTCGTGCTTATATATTGTATTTCTGTATCTCTTCACATGGTTGTTTTTTTAATGAATAAAGTGTTCGCTTCATTTTAAACTATTCTGTTTTGCAATCGCACCCTACGTCTCTTTGTTTTTTGTTTGTTTCCTGATTCGCTTGCTCCCAGGTCATCAGGGGTGAGATCACTAAGCAGAGCACTCTCTCGTGGCGCCCTGTAACAAACGCTAGCAGTTTTAGAACGGTCTGTTAGGAGGGAGCAATTTCAAAATGGCAGGCAAGCTATCAGCTGCTTAAAGTGTGTTTTGCAATTTTGTAAAAAAGAAAAGAAAAAATATTTAATTACTACTACTGTATTTTTGGAATGTAAAGTTACTGACACTTTTTTTTGAGGTGTGAGTCAGATTTGTCAAGTTATAAAATAGTCTATGTTTCTTTTCTAATATAATAACCACTTAAAAAATATATCATAATCAGTTTTTGAAAGCCAAAATTACAGCAATATAACTTGCCATGCATGTGTTGGTCAAACAAGTCTATATTTGGCAAAATAAATTTGCAGCCACCACACTGATAATGCAGGTCGGCCATTTTGAACCTCCAGCCTCCAGGAAGCTCAGAACTTGACTCGCTACAGTTAGGAAGCGCTCTTGGCGTGGGCATCGTTCAATAGGAAAAGCCACATAACAGCTCTACTTATTGAACGCAATCCAGGTCGAGGGAGGAAAGGGGAGGCTGCACTTCCTGTCAGGCTAGCAACACTGTAGATTCAGTATTTAAAAACATTGTATTATTGGTATATTATGTATAAATAATTAGATGGTTATATTAAAACTAATACATAAAGAAAACCAAGACATTTCTTCTCGGCGTAGTTTCAACTCTGCAACATCAATAATACATCAGCCACTGATAATCGTTAAATATCTACCATTCCTCCATGCACCACCAACAGACCTCAGTATCATCTACTACTACTATTATTATTATTATTTATTTATTTATTTATTTATTTCTTAGCGACGCCCTTACAATTGTTACAAGATATCACATTATTTTTAGATACAATTACATTATTTTTTATACATTATTTTTACATACAATTACCCATTTATACAGTTGGGTTTTTTACTGGAGCAATCTAGGTAAAGTACCTTGCTCAAGGGTACAGCCGCAGTGTCCCCCACCTGGGATTGAACCCACGCCCCTCCGGTCAAGAGTCCAGAGCCATAACCACTACTCCACACTGCTGACTTCTGCAATTTTCTTGGCTCTGCTGCTCAATCCTGCTCCCCTGGGTACTCCAAATCTACACTAACAATCAGCAATCGTAACGCAGAGTCTTTAGCAAAAGCTATTAGTGACTGAAAATGAATATAACTTCCCTGAAATAATGTAAATACCCAGGGGAGCAGGATTGAGCTCCCAAACACCAGAACAAAACATTAAACATTTATAATATGCATTCTCAGCAGCCACAAAACCTGGAACAACCTGTAAGTTAAAGCAATGCAGAGAAAAAAAAATGAAACATATATTCAGATCATGAATATTTAGCTTTTTGGTGTTGGGAACAATATTTATTAATTGTATTTCTGGTGTGCTATCTGTATTTCTGTGAACCCTGCACATTTAAAATACACCTTTGTTATAGTTCCACCTGACTTTTGCAATTTTCATGGCTCTGCTGCTCAATCCTGCTCCCTGGGTTTCTTGGCTTTTTCCGGAGAAAAAACGACTAGAGACCTGTTTTTTACGTCTTTTTGATGATGTCGGACCAGGTCCGACATAGGACCGCAAAGGGTTAAAGACCAAACATATATTTTCTTCCTGCTGGTTAATGCAAAGTACAGTGATATTTAGTTTTTTGTTCCAATACGTACAGTGTGTGTCAGTATGTGTACAATTCTGTAAATGCCTGAGTATGTGTACAGTTCTGTATATGCCTGCATTTCCACAAGGTTATTTTAAGTAGACAAACATTACGGCAGAAAAGCTGCTCATACAGCTGTAACACTCCCCCCCTGGTTAAGCTCTCTATACCTATCAAGGAAGGATATGTCTTTATCCTACCAGACTATTGGGAGGACATGCACTGGATCACTCACCAATACCATACCGCTGTCACCACCCGGAACCCCGGGATACTACAGGTAAAAAGATTAGGTGCAAAAGGTGAGCTACTCGACACTTTAGAGAAAAAGGGAAGTTAAAAGTTTAAATTTAAGTTATTAAGAATCACATCTACAATAAAAGAGACATCTAACTACTATAAATAAAGCACTTAACTATCAGTCTTTGTATTCTTCAATTATTCAGACCAGAACTTAACCATACTATATAAACCTATTTATGCATTACTGTGAGCTGGCTAGCTGTAAGAGTGACGTCAAGCCAGAAAGAATCACACACGCAGGCAGTACTGGTGAGTGAAACTGAGACGCTGTGGCCCTCAGTGTTTTATTACACACAGAAAATAAAAGGTTTGGACAAAACAGAACACTGCACTTGAGGCCAAAATCAACAGACAAACAAAATGAACAAACACTAACAAACAGGGCACGAACACTAAACACAAAACAAGTACGGTGCTGGTGCTTCCAGCACTTGTAGCAGTTGTTATTTATTATTATTATTATTATTATTATTATTATTATTATTATTATTGCTTTTACCTCCTCACTCTCTCCTGTTCTTTCGCCCTGAACACACAACCCCGAGTGAGTGAAACATGCATCTATATATACTGTTGTGCCGGGATTAAATTACTAATTAATTATCCACTTAAATCCCAGCACGTGAACGAATTTGTGCAACCCCGTGCTCACATACTATTAAATACTTTAAATGCACGTGAAGTGCAATCCCCGTGCCAAAATACAACTATATATTTTAAATCACTCGTGCTACACAGACCCATTTATATCCCGTGCACCAATATCTATACACCAACATTAACACTCCACACGCAACATATAACACACAAATGCACACAGGGACGGGGCACATTGCCACATATCCCCCCACCTCCTCCTTGTGTGCAGCACACATGGCCTCAGTGGCCACCTCCCCTTAAAATCCCCCAAATCTCACTCAAAGTCCTGGGTCAAGAACAGGGACCTTAAAGGGGTTCATGGGCGGCAATGTTACCAGTAGCCAGGCTGCTACTGACAACGCTGTCAGCAAACGTGCTGACAGCGGGGCAAGTTTCTCCTCCCGCTGTACCACTGATGTGACCAATCAATTTTTCCTAAAGTAGAATCAACCGTGGACATGAGCGGACTATGTACAAACATTTTCACAGCTGTACTATTTACCGTTCATGAGAAGAAGACTTTTGAATATTGTCCAAAATTTTCATTGAATCCAAGATGGCTGCCACACCATGTGACCAAAGGCCACCATATAGACCATGGCACAACATGTCATAGTCCTCTACATCCGTGCCAAATTTTGTTCTGGTGCAGCCATTTAAAGGTTATAGGCATTTGTAATTTTGGTGGAAGGAAAAAAATAAAATAAATAATAATAATAATAATACATAGCACAGTTCTTGCCAACATTGCCAATTTAGGTACATGGTGCTGTGTTCCTTCCACCAGTTCAGCAAATCATGTTCATTTTCCATCACCAACTTCTGCGTTGTATAGTGTTGTACTTCATTATCGGAGGGGCTATCCTCTACGTGTACATTCTCCCATTCATGCTTTTTTGGCAGCTGGTACATCCTCATCCACTTGGCTTTGCTTTCCGTTGTAGTTTTTGAGTAGTCTGCGTACTTCAGTGTAAACTTCTTCACGTTCATGGCTAGGCAGCATTCTGAGTTGATTAAATTTAGGCCAGAGAAATATTGCTATCTTGTGTAAGTCGCTTATTTCCACATTTTTTACAAGCCATTCACTGTCGAAAGACGTGGCTGACAATGTCGTTTAAGTTTCTCAAACCATAAAATGACCAAGTTCAGTGTAGGGTACACATCTCCCTCCAGTTCCCACTGAGCTTCATAAAATGGTTGTAGGAATTAAACTAAAAACTGCAACATTAGCGTTTTTACAAAGGAGGATACGGACAACATGCCCCACATGTCGACCTGTTCCTATCCAGTTTTAAATAACTTTAGCATAACAGAGGCAGAAGTGTTAAAGGGACTAGGAGCTCTTAAAATAAACAAATCCCCTGGGCCAGATGAGATCCTCCCAATCGTAGAAATGAAAGAAGTTATTTACAAACTGCTAACCAAGATCATGCAACAGTCTCTTGACACAGGGGTTGTACCGACAGACTGGAGAATTGCAAACGTAATACCGAGCCACAAAAAGGGAGACAAAACCGAACCAGATATCTACAGACCAATAAGCCTGACTTCTATTATATGTAAACTTATGGAAACTATAATAAGTTCCAAAATGGAAAATTACCTATATGGTAACAGTATCCTGGGAGACAGTCAGCATGGTTTTAGGAAAGGGAGATCGTGTCTAACTAACATGCTTGATTTTTTTGAGGATGCAACATTGACAATGGATAATTGCAAAGCATATGACATGGTTTATTTAGATTTCCAGAAAGCTTTTGACAAAGTCCCGCATAAAAGATTAATTCTCAAACTGAACACAGTAGGGATTCAAGGAAATACATGAACATGGATTAGGGAGTGGTTAACATGTAGAAAACAGAAAGTAGTGATTAGAGGAGAAACCTCAAAATGGAGCGAGATAACCAGTGGTGTACCACAGAGATCAGTATTAGGTCCTCTGCTATTCCTAATCTACATTAATGATTTAGATTCTGGTATAGTAAGCAAACTTGTTAAATTTGCAGATGACACAAAAATAGGAGGAGTGGCAAACACTGTTGCAACAGCAAAGGTCATTCAAAATTATCTAGACAGCATTCAGAACTGGGGAGACACATGGCAAATGACATTTAATAGAGAAAAGTGTAAGGTACTGCATGTAGGCAATAAAAATGGGCATTATAAATATCATATGGGAGATACTGAAAAGACCTAGGAGTTTATGTGGACTCAGAAATGTCTTCATCTAGACAATGTGGGGAAGCTATAAAAAAGGCCAACAAGATGCTCGGATATATTGTGAAAAGTGTTGAATTTAAATCAAGGGAAGTAATATTAAAACTTTACAATGCATTAATAAGACCTCATCTAGAATATTGTGTTCATTTCTGGTCACCTTGTTACAAAAGGATATTGCTGCTCTAGAAAGAGTGCAAAGAAGAGCGACCAGAATTAAAAGGCATTTCAGTATGCAGACAGGCTAAAATAATTTAATCTATTCAGTCTTGAACAAAGAAGACTATGTGGTGATCTGATTCAAGCATTAAAAATTCTAAAAGGTATTGACAATGTCGACCCAGGGGACTTTTTCAACCTGAAAAAAGAAACAAGGACCAGGGGTCACAAATGGAGATTAGATAAAGGGACATTCAGAACAGAAAATAGGAGGCATTTTTTTACACAGAGAATTGTGAGGGTCTGGAAACCAACTCCCCAGTAATGTTGTTGAAGCTGACACCCTGGGATCCTTCAAGAAGCTGCTTGATGAGATTCTGGGATCAATAAGCTATTAACAACCAAACGAGCAAGATGGGCCGAATGGCCTCCTCTCGTTTGTAAACTTTCTTATGTTCTTATGTTCTTATTTTGTTGTTGGATTTGTTTACTTTGATACTTTGATATATACAGTGCCTATAGTAAGTATTTACCCCTCTTGGACATTTTCACAGTTTGTTGTGTGTTACAACCTGAAATCTTGATGCATTTAAATGGGATTTTTTTCCTTTGATTTACACAACCTACTCAACACTTTCAATGTGTGAAAAAATGCACGATCCAGATGTGCAAACCTAGCAGAGACTTACCCCAAAAGACTCACAGCTGTAATTGCTGCCAAAGGTGGTTCTACCAAGTATTGATTCAGGATGGTGAATACTTCTCTAATCAAGACATTTCTGTTTTTTTTTATTTTCATTAACTGTTGTTTCACAATAAAAATTATCTTCCCTCTTCAAAGTGTTGAGTAGGTTGTGTAAATCAAAGGGAAAAAAAATCCCATTTAAATGCATCAAGATTTCAGGTTGTAACACAACAAACTGTGAAAACATCCAAGGGGGTGAATACTTACTATAGGCACTGTATATGTTGTGGACCATTGCCGAAACCGGCAGTTGGCGAACTGCCCAGCTGCAGCGGTAGATGCCTAATTAGTTTCAAATTTTATGTCATTTCGGATCTGCCCGGCAGTTTGTCAACTGCCCACAGCCACCCGAGCTGAAGAAAGCACTGATTCATAAAATGCACCCGACTAAGACAAAACCCGCTGGACGGAGCATTTAAAGGGTCCTAAACCGCAACAATCGACTCCTCCTTGCCCCACAGCTTACATAGAAACAAGGTAAATTTGCAAGACTGACGCAAGGCAGCCCAAATTCTCTCTGCATGTGGTGCTGAAAGAACAGCTCTCCTGAATCCGATCAAGTAGCGGGGTCTATTTCATTTTCTTAACTTTCAACACGATTTTTTCTCCTACGAAGAGTCCTAGTGCCAATGAAAAAAAAAGTAAAATCTCGAATTAGGAATTTTTATCTCCCACGTTGGACTTTTTATCCCTAATTCTTTTTAAACTCCTACGCATGACTTTATAGTCCTAATTAGGAGATGCAAAGTCCTACATAGGATTATTTTTTTAATTGGCACTTGACGCCTCCGTATTTTCTTACTTTACTATGGGCTTTAGAATTTCTGTATTATTTAGTATTTTGTGTGTGTTTTGAACCTTAATCTGCCCGACAGTGTACCATTTTAATAATAAAAGCGCACTGAACTCTCGGTTGTTACATTGTTACATTTTTATTTTCTTTCTTTGGTTTTCATGGCTGCAATGTTGCAAACTTATAGGCTTTAACAATGTCACAATGACAAGTTGTAATGCTGCACACTCTATGTGGTGAATGAAATGCTGAGGCAAATGTTTAATTGTCTGAGATCTGATGTTTTTGAGTGTTTTTTTTAAATATTTTATCTTTTTTGTTTGAAAATAAACTGCGCCGCAAGTGTCTTTTGCCCTGCAGTACTTGTTTGTTTTCTTCGTGCATCAGACCTGACGTCACCACTAAGCCACCTTATCACACGTGGTGGCAGAGTGGGATCATCAGCGCCTCCTAGACTCAGGCCAGAGTAGGTACTGCAGGTGCTTATTATTTATTTATTGAGAATGGGAAGGAAAAAGCAGAGGAAGCAGCAGCAGAGGCAACCGCAGACACAGCCACAGGGGGAAGTCTGCCGGGTCTGCATTGAAGGAGAGAAGTGGTGCTTTTCTGTCCACGAGCCCTGGCATATCTCGCCAGAAGACCGTGCAATGCCACTACCATCGTCTGTCTTCTAGAGCTACGTCATGGACGAGTGGTGCCCTGGTTGTGGGGAGTTTGGGCACACAGTGGCCATCTGCCCCACCCAATAGCAGGGCAATAGCCTTCGCTGCCAGAGGGGGAGGAGCCCCTGCCGCCTTCGCTGCCAGAGGGGGAGGAGCCCCTGCCGCCTTCGCTGCCAGAGGGGGAAGAGACCCTGCCGCCTTCGCTGCCAGAGGGGGAAGAGACCCTGCCGCCTTCACCTTTTGTTATTTAAAAAACAAATCTATTTGTTTATTTTTAGAGTGGAGTACCCCTCCGCACCTGTGAAGTTTATTATTTTGTATTATGATTTATTTATTGTACTTGTGTATTTAAATGACGGTGTAGCCGTGTGTGTTTTGTTATTTTTATTTTGTGTTCTGGCAGAGGCAGAGATCGGCAGCTCATCCTCTGCCAATAGTAATTAAAAAAACCTTGTGTAGAAGGTGGCCATCTCCCAAATTAATTAAGTGATTCATTTGTTGCTAATTGGGAGATGGTCACCTGCAAAAAAGCTTGCAGCTCTCTGCACTCGGGGTGGGTGTACAGAGGAGAGTATGGGAGAGGGAAAGGAGAAAGGAAATTTAAAAGAAATCATACAGGATCAGTGACAGCATTTGCCCAGCCTGACCTGTATTGGCTATTTTGTTTTGTGTTTGTGATTTGTTTTGTTTGAACTTTTATTTCCGCTCTGTGAGCAAAGTGTTTTTGTTTAAATATTTGTTTGAAAATAAACAGCGCTGAAAGTGTCTTTTGCCCTGCAGTACTTGTTTGTTTTCTTCCTGCATCTGGCCTGACGTCCCCACATGGTTACCCTGTCACACACACACATATACATATATATATATATATATATATACAGTACTGTGCAAAAGTTTTAGGCAGGTGTGAAAAAATGCTGTAAAGTAAGAATGCTTTCAAAAATAGACATGTTAATAGATTATATTTATCAATTAACTAAATGCAAAGTGAGTGAACAGAAGAAAAATCTAAATCAAATCCATATTTGGTGTGAACACCCTTTGCCTTCAAAACAGCATCAAGCATCAATTCTTCTAGGTACACTTGCACACAGTTTTTGAAGGAACTCGGCAGGTAGGTTGGCCCAAACATCTTGGAGAACTAACTACAGTTCTTCTGTGGATTTAGGCAGCCTCAATTGCTTCTCTCTCTTCATGTAATCCCAGACAGACTTGATGATGTTGAGATCAGGGCTCTGTGGGGGCCATACCATCACTTCCAGGATTCCTTGTTCTTCTTTACGCTGAAGATAGTTCTTAATGACTTTCGCTGTATGTTTGGGGTCGTTGTCATGCTGCAGAATAAATTTGGGGCCAATCAGATGCCTCCCTGATGGTATTGCATGATGGATAAGTATCTGCCTGTACTTCTCAGCATTGAGGAGACCATTAATTCTTACCAAATCCCCAACTCCATTTGCAGAAATGCAGCCCCAAACTTGCAAGGAACCTCCACCATGCTTCACTGTTGCCTGCAGACACTCATTCGTGTACCGCTCTCAGCCCTTCAGCGAACAAACTGCCTTCTGCTACAGCCAAATATTTCAAATTTTGACTCATCAGTCCAGAGCACCTGCTGCCAGTTTTCTGCACCCCAGTTCCTGTGTTTTCGTGCATAGTTGAGTCGCTTGGCCTTGTTTCCACGTCGGAGGTATGGCTTTTTGGCCGCAAGTCTTCCATGAAGGCCACTTCTGACCAGACTTCTCCGACAGTAGATGGGTGTACCAGGGTCCCACTGTTTTCTGCCAGTTCTGAGCTGATGGCACTGCTGGACATCTTCCGATTGCGAAGGGAAGTAAGCATGATGTGTCTTTCATCTGCTGCAGTAAGTTTCCTTGGCCGACCACTGCGTCTACGGTCCTCAACGTTGCCCGTTTCTTTGTGCTTCTTCAAAAGAGCTTGGACAGCACATCTGGAAACCCGTCTGCCTTGAAATTTTTGCCTGGGAGAGAACTTGCTGATGCAGTATAACTACCTTGTGTCTTGTTGCTGTGCTCAGTCTTGCCATGGTGTATGACTTTTGACAGTAAACTGTCTTCAGCAACCTCACCTTGTTAGCGGAGTTTGGCTGTTCCTCACCCAGTTTTATTCCTCCTACACAGCTGTTTCTGTTTCAGTTAATGATTGTGTTTCAACCTATATATTGAATTGATGATCATTAGCACCTGTTTGGTATAATTGTTTAATCATACACCTGACTATATGCCTACAAAATCCCTGACTTTGTGCAAGTGTACCTAGAAGAATTGATGCTGTTTTGAAGGCAAGGGTTGTCACGCCAAATATGGATTTGATTTAGATTTTCTTCTGTTCACTCACTTTGCATTTAGTTAATTGATAAATATAATCTATTAATATGTCTATTTTTGAAAGCATTCTTACTTTACAGCATTTTTTCACACCTGCCTAAAACTTTTGCACAGTACTGTATATATATATATATATATATATATATATATATATATATATATATATA
>CM060252.1:47583706-47600598 GCA_030684275.1 Acipenser oxyrinchus oxyrinchus
TATATATATATATATATATATATGTATATGTGTGTGTGTGACAGGGTAACCATGTGGGGACGTCAGGCCAGATGCAGGAAGAAAACAAACAAGTACTGCAGGGCAAAAGACACTTTCAGCTGTTTATTTTCAAACAAATATTTAAACAAAAACACTTTGCTCACAGAGCGGAAATAAAAGTTCAAACAAAACAAATCACAAACACAAAACAAAATAGCCAATACAGGTCAGGCTGGGCAAATGCTGTCACTGATCCTGTATGATTTCTTTTAAATTTCCTTTCTCCTTTCCCTCTCCCATACTCTCCTCTGTACACCCACCCCGAGTGCAGAGAGCTGCAAGCTTTTGCAGGTGACCATCTCCCAATTAGCAACAAATGAATCACTTAATTAATTTGGGAGATGGCCACCTTCTACACAAGGTTTTAATTACTATTGGCAGAGGATGAGCTGCCGATCTCTGCCTCTGCCAGAACACAAAATAAAAATAACAAAACACACACGGCTACACCGTCATTTAAATACACAAGTACAATAAATAAATCATAATACAAAATAATAAACTTCACAGGTGCGGAGGGGTACTCCACTCTAAAAATAAACAAATAGATTTGTTTTTAAATAACAAAAGGTGAAGGCGGCAGGGTCTCTTCCCCTCTGGCAGCGAGGCGGCAGGGTCTCTTCCCCTCTGGCAGCGAAGGCGGCAGGGGCTCCTCCCTCTGGCAGCGAAGGCTGTTGCCCTGCTATTGGGTGGGGCAGATGGCCACTGTGTGCCCAAACTCCCCACAACCAGGGCACCACTGCGTCCATGGCGTAGCTCTAGAAGACAGGCGATGGTAGTGGCATTGCACGGTCTTCTGGCGAGATATGCCAGGGCTCGTGGACAGAAAAGCACCACTTCTCTCCTTCAATGCAGACCCGGCAGACTTCCCCTGTGGCTGTGTCTGCGGTTGCCTCTGCTGCTGCTTCCTCTGCTTTTTCCTTCCCATTCTCAATAAATAAATAATAAGCACCTGCAGTACCTACTCTGGCCTGAGTCTAGGAGGCGCTGATGATCCCACTCTGCCACCACGTGTGATAAGGTGGCTTAGTGGTGGCGATCAGGTCTGATGCACGAAGAAAACAAACAAGTACTGCAGGGCAAAAGACACTTGCGCGCAGTTTATTTTCAAACAAAAAGATAAAATATTTAAAAAAACACTCAAAAACATCAGATCTCAGACAATTAAACATTTGCCTCAGCATTTCATTCACCACATAGAGTGTGCAGCATTACAACTTGTCATTGTGACATTGTTAAAGCCTATAAGTTTGCAACATTGCAGCCATGAAAACCAAAGAAAGAAAATAAAAATGTAACAATGTAACAACCGAGAGTTCAGTGCGCTTTTATTATTAAAATGGTACACTGTCGGGCAGATTAAGGTTCAAAACACAC
This sequence comes from Acipenser oxyrinchus oxyrinchus, assembly GCA_030684275.1. Classification (NCBI taxonomy): domain Eukaryota; kingdom Metazoa; phylum Chordata; class Actinopteri; order Acipenseriformes; family Acipenseridae; genus Acipenser; species Acipenser oxyrinchus. The sequence goes on from CM060252.1 coordinate 47,585,144, forward strand.
ACAAAATACTAAATAATACAGAAATTCTAAAGCCCATAGTAAAGTAAGAAAATACGGAAGCGTCCAAGTGCCAATTAAAAAAATAATCCTATGTAGGACTTTGCATCTCCTAATTAGGACTATAAAGTCATGCGTAGGAGTTTAAAAGAATTAGGGGATAAAAAGTCCAACGTGGGAGATAAAAATTCCTAATTCGGAGATTTTACTTTTTTTTTTTTCATTGGCACTAGGACTCTTCCGTAGGAGAAAAAAAATCGTGTTGAAAGTTAAGAAAATGAAATAGACCCCGCTACTTGATCGGATTCAGGAGAGCTGTTCTTTCAGCACCACATGCAGAGAGAATTTGGGCTGCCTTGCGTCAGTCTTGCAAATTTACCTTGTTTCTATGTAAGCTGTGGGGCAAGGAGGAGTCGATTGTTGCCGGTTTTAGGACCCCTTTAAATGCTCCGTCCAGCGGGTTTTGTCTTAGTCCGGGTGCATTTTATGAATCAGTGCTTTCTTCAGCTCGGGTGGCTGTGGGCAGTTGACAAACTGCCCGGGCAGATGCCGAAATGACATAAAATTTGAAACTAATTCGGCATCTACCCGCTGCAGCTGGGCAGTTCGCCAACTGCCCGGTTTCGGCAATGGTCCACAACATATACAGTGCCTATAGTAAGTATTCACCCCCCTTGGATGTTTTCACAGTTTGTTGTGTTACAACCTGAAATCTTGATGCATTTAAATGGGATTTTTTTTTCCTTTGATTTACACAACCTACTCAACACTTTGAAGAGGGAAGATAATTTTTATTGTGAAACAACAGTTAATGAAAATAAAAAAAAACAGAAATGTCTTGATTAGAGAAGTATTCACCATCCTGAATCAATACTTGGTAGAACCACCTTTGGCAGCAATTACAGCTGTGAGTCTTTTGGGGTAAGTCTCTGCTAGGTTTGCACATCTGGATCGTGCAATATTTGCCCATTCTTCTTGGCAAAATTGTGGCAGCAGTGTGGAGTAGTGGTTAGGGCTCTGGACTCTTGACCGGAGGGTTGTGGGTTCAATTCCCTGTGGGGACACTGCTGTTGTACCCTTTGAGCAAGGTACTTTTACCTAGATTGCTCCAGTAAAACCCAACTGTATAAAATGGGTAATTGTATGTAAAAATAATGTGATATCTGTGTAATGTATATGATAAATTGTAAGTCGCCCTGGATAAGGGCGTCTGCTACTGAAATAAATAATAAAAAAATAATAAAAAAATTGTTCAAGCTCTGTCAAGTTGGATGTGGATCGTTGGTGGACAGCAATCTTCAAGTCTTGCCACATATTCTCAATCAGATTGTAGTCCGGCTTTGACTGGGCCACTCTAGGACATTCACTTGCTTGTTTTAAGCCACTCCAGTGTCGCTTTGCTGAGTGCTTGGGGTCATTGTCCTGCTGAAAGGTGAATCTCCGTCCCAGTCTTAAGTCTTTCGCAGACTGAAGCAGGTTTTCCTCAAAGATTTGCCTGTATTTAGTTCCATCCATTTTGCCCTCTACCCTGACAAGCTTCCCAGTCCCTGCCGATGAAAAGCATCCCCATAGCATGATGCTGCCACCACCATGCTTCACAGTAGGGATGGTGTTACCTGGGTGATGTGCTGTGTGTGGCTTCCTTCTTGCCACTATTGTTAACACATGGACAGTTTCTTCCATCTCAGCCATGGAACGCTGTACAGTGGCTCTCAAAAGTATTCACCCCCTTGACTTTTCCACATTTTATTGTGTTACAACATGGAATCAAAATGGATTGAATTAAGAGTTTTGCACTGATCAACACAATGTCAAAGTGAAAAATAAAATCTACAAATTGTTCTAAATTAATTACAAATATAAAACAGAAAATAATTGATTGCATAAGTATTCACCCTTTGCTATGACACACCTAAATAAGCTCTGGTGCAACCAATTGTCTTTAGAAGTCACATAATTAGTTGAATGGAGTCCACCTGAGTGCAATTAAGGTGTTTAACATGATTTCAGGTTAAATACACCTGTCTCTGGGAGGTCCCACAGTTGGTTAGTACATTTCCTAACAAAACTACATCATGAAGACGAAGGAACATTCAAAGCAAATGCGAATAAGGTTCTTCAAAAGCAATCAGGGTAGGATATAAGAACATTTCCAAGGCATTGAATATCCCCGAGCACAGTAAAGTCCATTATTAAGAAATGGAGAGAATATGGCACAACTGTGAATCTGTCTAGAACAGGCCGTCCTCAAAAACTGAGTATCCGGCGAGAAGGGCACTAGTCAGGAGGCCACCAAGAGGCCTATGGCAACTCTAAAGGAGTTACAGTCTTCCACGGGCTGAGCTGGGAGACACTGTGCATACAGCAACAATAGCCGGTGCTTCACAAAACTGGCCTTTATGGGAGAGTGGCAAAAAGAAAACCATTGTTGAAAAAACTCACATCAAAAAAAAAACTCACAGCTAAGCGCTATGTTTGGCGAAGCCTAGCACCACACATCATCCTGAGAACACCATCCCTACCGTGAAGCATGGTGGTGGCAGCATCGTGCTATGGGGATGCTTCTGCATCAGGGCCTGGAAAGCTCATGAAGATAGAGGGCAGCAAAGTACAGAGAAATCCTGGAGGAAAACCTGCTGAAGTCTACAAGAGACCTGGGACTTGGGAGAAGATTAATCTTCCAGCAGGACAATGACCCCAAACATACAGCCAAAGCCACACTGGAGTGGCTTAAAAACAAAAAGGTCAATGTCCTGGAGTGGCCCAGTCAAAGCCCGTAGCTCAATCCAATTGAGAATATTTGGAAAGAGTTGAAAATTGCTGTTCACCAAAGGTCCCCATCCAACTTGACGGAACTTGAGCAATTTTGCAAAGAAAATGGGCAAAAATTGCAGTGTCCGGATGTGCAAAGCTGGTAGAGACTTATCCAAATAGACTCATGGCTGTAATTGCTGCCAAAGGTGCCTCTACCAAATATTGACTCAAGGGGGTGAATACTTATGCAATCAATTATTTTCTGTTTTGTATTTGTAATTAATTTAGAACAATTTGTAGATTTTATTTTTCACTTTGACATTATGGACTTTTTTTGTGTTGATCAGTGGCAAAAACTCCTAATTAAATCCATTTTGATTCCATGTTGTAACACAATAAAATGTGGAAAATTCCAAGGGGGGTGAATACTTTTGAGAGCCACTGTACTTGTCTAATGAACAATTTTCAGGTTTTTATTTTGAATTGATTTGTTTTTTCACCCCCCCCCCCCATTTTTTCACACATTGAAAGTGTTGAGTAGGTTGTGTAAATCAAAGGGAAAAAATCCCATTTAAATGCATCAAGATTTCAGGTTGTAACACACAACAAACTGTGAAAATGTCCAAGAGGGGTAAATACTTACTATAGGCACTGTATATATCAAAGTATCAAAGTAAACAAATCCAACAACAAAATAAGAACATAAGAACATAAGAAAGTTTACAAACGAGAGGAGGCCATTCGGCCCATCTTGCTCGTTTGGTTGTTAATAGCTTATTGATCCCAGAATCTCATCAAGCAGCTTCTTGAAGGATCCCAGGGTGTCAGCTTCAACAACATTACTGGGGAGTTGGTTTCCAGACCCTCACAATTCTCTGTGTAAAAAATGCCTCCTATTTTCTGTTCTGAATGTCCCTTTATCTAATCTCCATTTGTGACCCCTGGTCCTTGTTTCTTTTTTCAGGTTGAAAAAGTCCCCTGGGTCGACATTGTCAATACCTTTTAGAATTTTTAATGCTTGAATCAGATCACCACATAGTCTTCTTTGTTCAAGACTGAATAGATTAAATTATTTTAGCCTGTCTGCATACGAAATGCCTTTTAATTCTGGTCGCTCTTCTTTGCACTCTTTCTAGAGCAGCAATATCCTTTTTGTAACAAGGTGACCAGAAATGAACACAATATTCTAGATGAGGTCTTATTAATGCATTGTAAAGTTTTAATATTACTTCCCTTGATTTAAATTCAACACTTTTCACAATATATCCGAGCATCTTGTTGGCCTTTTTTATAGCTTCCCCACATTGTCTAGATGAAGACATTTCTGAGTCCACATAAACTCCTAGGTCTTTTCAGTATCTCCCATATGATATTTATAATGCCCATTTTATTGCCTACATGCAGTACCTTACACTTTTCTCTATTAAATGTCATTTGCCATGTGTCTCCCCAGTTCTGAATGCTGTCTAGATAATTTTGAATGACCTTTGCTGTTGCAACAGTGTTTGCCACTCCTCCTATTTTGTGTCATCTGCAAATTTAACAAGTTTGCTTACTATACCAGAATCTAAATCATTAATGTAGATTAGGAATAGCAGAGGACCTAATACTGATCTCTGTGGTACACCACTGGTTATCTCGCTCCATTTTGAGGTTTCTCCTCTAATCACTACTTTCTGTTTTCTACATGTTAACCACTCCTAATCCATGTTCATGTATTTCCTTGAATCCCTACTGTGTTCAGTTTGAGAATTAATCTTTTATGCGGGACTTTGTCAAAAGCTTTCTGGAAATCTAAATAAACCATGTCATATGCTTTGCAATTATCCATTGTCAATGTTGCATCCTCAAAAAATCAAGCATGTTAGTTAGACACGATCTCCCTTTCCTAAAACCATGCTGACTGTCTCCCAGGATACTGTTACCATATAGGTAATTTTCCATTTTGGAACTTATTATAGTTTCCATAAGTTTACATATAATAGAAGTCAGGCTTATTGGTCTGTAGATATCTGGTTCGGTTTTGTCTCCCTTTTTGTGGCTCGGTATTACGTTTGCAATTCTCCAGTCTGTCGGTACAACCCTGTGTCAAGAGACTGTTGCATGATCTTGGTTAGCAGTTTGTAAATAACTTCTTTCATTTCTACGATTGGGAGGATCTCATCTGGCCCAGGGATTTGTTTATTTTAAGAGCTCCTAGTCCCTTTAACACTTCTGCCTCTGTTATGCTAAAGTTATTTAAAACTGGATAGGAACAGGTCGACATGTGGGGCATGTTGTCCGTATCCTCCTTTGTAAAAACGCTAATGTTGCAGTTTTAGTTTAATTCCTACAACCATTTTATGAAGCTCAGTGGGAACTGGAGGGAGATGTGTACCCTACACTGAACTTGGTCATTTTATGGTTTGAGAAACTTAAACGACATTGTCAGCCACGTCTTTCGACAGTGAATGGCTTGTAAAAAATGTGGAAATAAGCGACTTACACAAGATAGCAATATTTCTCTGGCCTAAATTTAATCAACTCAGAATGCTGCCTAGCCATGAACGTGAAGAAGTTTACACTGAAGTACGCAGACTACTCAAAAACTACAACGGAAAGCAAAGCCAAGTGGATGAGGATGTACCAGCTGCCAAAAAGCATGAATGGGAGAATGTACACGTGAGGATAGCCCTCCGATAATGAAGTACAACACTATACAACGCAGAAGTTGGTGATGGAAAATGAACATGATTTGCTGAACTGGTGGAAGGAACACAGCACCATGTACCTAAATTGGCAATGTTGGCAAGAACTGTGCTATGTATTATTATTATTATTATTTATTTTATTTTTTCCTTCCACCAAAATTACAAATGCCTATAACCTTTAAATGGCTGCACCAGAACAAAATTTGGCACGGATGTAGAGGACTATGACATGTTGTGCCATGGTCTATATGGTGGCCTTTGGTCACATGGTGTGGCAGCCATCTTGGATTCAATGAAAATTTTGGACAATATTCAAAAGTCTTCTTCTCATGAACGGTAAATAGTACAGCTGTGAAAATGTTTGTGTATAGTCCGCTCATGTCCACGGTTGATTCTACTTTAGGAAAAATTGATTGGTCACATCAGTGGTACAGCGGGAGGAGAAACTTGCCCCGCTGTCAGCACGTTTGCTGACAGCGTTGTCAGTAGCAGCCTGGCTACTGGTAACATTGCCGCCCATGAACCCCTTAAGGTCCCTGTTCTTGACCCAGGACTTTGAGTGAGATTTGGGGGATTTTAAGGGGGGAGGTGGCCACTGAGGCCATGTGTGCTGCACACAAGGAGGAGGTGGGGGGATATGTGGCAATGTGCCCCGTCCCTGTGTGCATTTGTGTGTTATATGTTGCGTGTGGAGTGTTAATGTTGGTGTATAGATATTGGTGCACGGGATATAAATGGGTCTGTGTAGCACGAGTGATTTAAAATATATAGTTGTATTTTGGCACGGGGATTGCACTTCACGTGCATTTAAAAGTATTTAATAGTATGTGAGCACGGGTTGCACAAATTGTTCACGTGCTGGGATTTAAGTGGATAATTAATTAGTAATTTAATCCCGGCACAACAGTATATATAGATGCATGTTTCACTCACTCGGGGTTGTGTGTTCAGGGCGAAAGAACAGGAGAGAGTGAGGAGGTAAAAGCAATAATAATAATAATAATAATAATAATAATAATAATAATAAATAACAACTGCTACAAGTGCTGGAAGCACCAGCACCGTACTTGTTTTGTGTTTAGTGTTCAGTGCCCTGTTTGTTAGTGTTTGTTCATTTTGTTTGTCTGTTGATTTTGGCCTCAAGTGCAGTGTTCTGTTTTGTCCAAACCTTTTATTTTCTGTGTGTAATAAAACACTGAGGGCCACAGCGTCTCAGTTTCACTCACCAGTACTGCCTGCGTGTGTGATTCTTTCTGGCTTGACGTCACTCTTACAGCTAGCCAGCTCACAGTAATGCATAAATAGGTTTATATAGTATGGTTAAGTTCTGGTCTGAATAATTGAAGAATACAAAGACTGATAGTTAAGTGCTTTATTTATAGTAGTTAGATGTCTCTTTTATTGTAGATGTGATTCTTAATAACTTAAATTTAAACTTTTAACTTCCCTTTTTCTCTAAAGTGTCGAGTAGCTCACCTTTTGCACCTAATCTTTTACCTGTAGTATCCGGGGTTCGGGTGGTGACAGCGGTATGGTATTGGTGAGTGATCCAGTGCATGTCCTCCCAATAGTCTGGTAGGATAAAGACATATCCTTCCTTGATAGGTATAGAGAGCTTAACCAGGGGAGTGTTACAGCTGTATGAGCAGCTTTTCTGCCGTAATGTTTGTCTACTTAAAATAACCTTGTGGAAATGCAGGCATATACAGAACTGTACACATACTCAGGCATTTACAGAATTGTACACATACTGACACACACTGTACGTATTGGAACAAAAACTAAATATCACTGTACTTTGCATTAACCAGCAGGAAGAAAATATATGTTTGGTCTTTAACCCTTTGCGGTCCTATGTCGGACCTGGTCCGACATCATCAAAAGACGTAAAAACAGGTCTCTAGTCGTTTTTTCTCCGGAAAAAGCCAAGAAACCCAGGGGAGCAGGATTGAGCAGCAGAGCCATGAAAATTGCAAAAGTCAGGTGGAACTATAACAAAAGGTGTATTTTAAATGTGCAGGGTTCACAGAAATACAGATAGCACACCAGAAATACAATTAATAAATATTGTTCCCAACACCAAAAAGCTAAATATTCATGATCTGAATATATGTTTCATTTTTTTTTTTCTCTGCATTGCTTTAACTTACAGGTTGTTCCAGGTTTTGTGGCTGCTGAGAATGCATATTATAAATGTTTAATGTTTTGTTCTGGTGTTTGGGAGCTCAATCCTGCTCCCCTGGGTATTTACATTATTTCAGGGAAGTTATATTCATTTTCAGTCACTAATAGCTTTTGCTAAAGACTCTGCGTTACGATTGCTGATTGTTAGTGTAGATTTGGAGTACCCAGGGGAGCAGGATTGAGCAGCAGAGCCAAGAAAATTGCAGAAGTCAGCAGTGTGGAGTAGTGGTTATGGCTCTGGACTCTTGACCGGAGGGGCGTGGGTTCAATCCCAGGTGGGGACACTGCGGCTGTACCCTTGAGCAAGGTACTTTACCTAGATTGCTCCAGTAAAAACCCAACTGTATAAATGGGTAATTGTATGTAAAAATAATGTATAAAAAATAATGTAATTGTATCTAAAAATAATGTGATATCTTGTAACAATTGTAAGGCGTGTCACAAAGGCGGCTGACAGTGGGTGACGTCAGACCAGAAACAGGAAGTAATACACAGAAGACTTGGGGTTGTGATGAAGCTGAGCGTTGATCGGCTCAGCATTTAATAATTAACAGGACAGAAAATAAAAGGTTTAAACACAAAACAGCACACGGCACATTCGCCAAAATAAACAGACAAACAAAACGGACTATCACTAAACAAAGCGGTGCCACGGAGACAAACAAACACGGTGAGTACAAACAACTATCAATTTACTTTACTTTAATTTACTCCTTCTCCACACCGTTCTCCACTCTCGAACACCCAACCCGAGTGAGTCAAACGTGCATCTATATATACTGTTGTGCTGGGATTCAATTACTAATTAATTATTCACTTGAATCCCAGCACGTGAATTAATTATGTGCAACCTCGTGCTCACATATTAAATACTTTAAATGCACGTGCAGTGATGTGCAATCCCGTGCCTAAATACAATTACATCTTAAACACACGTGAAACACACACCCGTTTATATCCCGTGTACCAATGACTATACACCAACATTTACACACACACACACACACACACGTAACATACAACATATAACACAAACTACGCACAAGGGCGTGGCCACATTGCCACATATACCCCCTTGTGCGCAGCACATGGCCTCAACGGCCACCTCCCCTTAAAGACCCAGCAGTCCAGGACAAAGTCTCGGGCTGGGAAGGGAGGCTTCAGTGGGCCCATGGCTGGCAATGCTGTCAGCACCCCTGCCGGTAGTGGCACGGCTGACAGCATGCTGGTCCATTCCTGCAGCGAAATTGCTGCGGGGATGCTGGTCTCCTGACCTCTCCCCTTTCTTCAGTAGCCGGTAGCTCCCTCCTGTGGGGCTCCGGCCACAAGAACTCCTGCAGCGAAACTGCTGCTGGGGAAAGTGGTCTCCTGACCTCTCCCCTGTCTTTGTAGCCGGTAGCTCCCCTTTCTGGGGCTCCGGCCACCGCACTCCCTGTGGTGGAGGTGCGGGAAGCAGAGACAGCTCCTGCTGTTCTGCTCCTGGCAGTGGCGGAGGCAGAGGCAGCTCCTGCTGCTCTCTCCTGGCAGTGGCAGAGGCAGCTCCTGCTGCTCTCCTCCTGGCGGTGGCGGAACCAGCAGGTATTCACCCTCTGCTGGTGGAGGTGGTAGGGGAAAGCAGTCCTCCCACGACAATGAAGGCGGAACCAGCAGGTATTCACCTTCTGCTGGCGGAGGTGGGAGGGCAAGCAGTCCTCCCACGACAATGAAAGTTGAACCAGCAGGTATTCACCCTCTGCTGGTGGAGGAGGCAGAGGCAGCTCCTGCTGCTCTGCTGGTGGAGGAGGCAGAGGCAGCTCCTGCTGCTCTGCTCCTAGTGGTGTCGGAACCAGCAGGTATTCACCCTCTGCTGGTGGAGGTGGGAGGGGCAAGCAGTCCTCCCACGACAAGGAAGGCGGAACCAGCAGGTACTCACCCTCTGCTGGTGGAGGAGGCAGAGGCAGCTCCTGCTGCTCTGCTCCTGGTGGTGGCGGAGGCAGAGGCAGCTCCTGCTCCTCTGCTCCTAGTGGAGGAAGTGGTGGAGGTGGTGGAGGCAGAGGCAGCTCCTGCTGCTCTGCTCCTAGTGGAGGAAGTGGTGGAGGTGGTGGAGGCAGAGGCAGCTCCTGCTGCTCTGCTCCTGCGGTGGAGGCAGCTCCTGCTCCTCTGCTCCAGGCGAAGCGGTGGAGGTGGGAGCAGCGTGTAGTCTCCTGGCGATGGAGGTGCGAGCAGCATGTAGTCTCCTGGCGATGGAGGTGCGAGCAGCGTGTGGTCTCCTACTGTTGCAGGGGACTGGTGCGGCTCCGCCTCTCTTGCAGGGGACTGGTGCGGCTCTCCCGCTCTTGCAGGGGACTGTGGTGGAGGCAGAGGCAGCTCCTGTTCCTCTCCTCCGGGTGGTGATGGTGGGGAAGTGATACCAGCAGACATTCACACTCTGCTGGTGGATGGGAACCTAGCAGGCATTCTTCCTCTGCTGGTGGACACGGGGACAGCAGGCATTCTTCCTCTGCTGGTGGACACGGGGACAGCAGGCATTCTCCCTCTGCTGGTGGACACGGGGACAGCAGGCATTCTCCCTCTGCTGGTGGACACGGGGACAGCAGGCATTCTCCCTCTGCTGGTGGAGGTGGAACCAGCAGGCATTCTCCCTCTGCTGGCAGCTTGGGTCCTAGGGCTGTGGAAGCCCGACTTCCCTCTCTTTGGGCTGTGGACGCACCGACTCCTCCCTTTTGGGCTGTGGACGCACCGACTCCTCCCTTTTGGGCTGTGGGCGCACCGACTCCTCCCTTTTGGGCTGTGGGCGCACCGACTCCCCCTCTTTGGGCTGTGGGCGTTCGGGCTCCCCACTCAGGGCTGTGGGACGCTCGGGCTCCCCCACTCAGGCGTGGGGCGTTCGGGCTCCCCCACTCAGGCGTGGGACGTTCGGGCTCCTCCCACTCAGGCGTAGGGACGTTCGGGCTCCTCCCACTCAGGCGTAGGGACGTTCGGGCTCCTCCCACTCAGGCGTGGGACGTTCGGGCTCCTCCCACTCAGGCGTAGGACGTTCGGGCTCCTCCCACTCAGGCGTAGGACGTTCGGGCTCCTCCCACTCAGGCGTAGGGACGTTCGGGCTCCTCCCACTCAGGCGTGGGACGTTCGGGCTCCTCCCCTTTGGGCTAGAGAGGACAACAGCCTTGTTAGTAGCGGTGCAGGGCACCTTTTAACACCGCCTGCAACTGCTGCGCTGATGTTACTCTGGGCCCCCTTGCTTCTCCTGATCCAGCAGCCAGTCAATCACCTCCTCTGACACTGGCCTGCAGGATGGGTGCTGCTGTTGCTTCCTCTCTAGCGTCTTTCCTCCCTCCATTTCTCCAAAAAAAAAATCCTTTTTTTTTCCTTTCAAAAACTGCGGTTCCCTGCTCTGGCCTGAGTCCTGGAGGCGCTGTAGATCCCACGCAGGACACCACGTGTCACAAAGACGGCTGACAGTGGGTGACGTCAGACCAGAAACAGGAAGTAAATACACAAAAGACTTGGGGTTGTGATGAAGCTGAGCGCGTGATGCGCTCAGCATTTAATAATTAACAGGACAGAAAATAAAAGGTTTAAACACAAAAACAGCACACGGCACATTCGCCAAAATAAACAGACAAACAAAACGGACTATCACTAAACAAACGGTGCACGGAGACAAACAAACACGGTGAGTACAAACAACTATCAATCTTACTTTACTTTACTTTCTCCTTCTCTCACACCCGTTCTCCACTCTCGAACACCCAACCCGAGTGAGTCAAACGTGCATCTATATATACTGTTGTGCTGGGATTCAATTACTAATTAATTATTCACTTGAATCCCAGCACGTGAATTAATTATGTGCAACCTCGTGCTCACATATTAAATACTTTAAATGCACGTGCAGTGATGTGCAATCCCGTGCCTAAATACAATTACATCTTAAACACACGTGAAACACACACCCGTTTATATCCCGTGTACCAATGACTATACACCAACATTTACACACACACACACACACACGTAACATACAACATATAACACAAACTACGCACAAGGGCGTGGCCACATTGCCACAGGGCGTGCTAAGAAATAAATAAATAAATATAATAATAATAGTAGTAGTAGATGATACTGAGGTCTGTTGGTGGTGCATGGAGGAATGGTAGATATTTAACGATTATCAGTGGCTGATGTATTATTGATGTTGCAGAGTTGAAACTACGCCGAGAAGAAATGTCTTGGTTTTCTTTATGTATTAGTTTTAATATAACCATCTAATTATTTATACATAATATACCAATAATACAATGTTTTTAAATACTGAATCTACAGTGTTGCTAGCCTGACAGGAAGTGCAGCCTCCCCTTTCCTCCCTCGACCTGGATTGCGTTCAATAAGTAGAGCTGTTATGTGGCTTTTCCTATTGAACGATGCCCACGCCAAGAGCTTCCTAACTGTAGCGAGTCAAGTTCTGAGCTTCCTGGAGGCTGGAGGTTCAAAATGGCCGACCTGCATTATCAGTGTGGTGGCTGCAAATTTATTTTGCCAAATATAGACTTGTTTGACCAACACATGCATGGCAAGTTATATTGCTGTAATTTTGGCTTTCAAAACTGATTATGATATATTTTTAAGTGGTTATTATATTAGAAAAGAAACATAGACTATTTTATAACTTGACAAATCTGACTCACACCTCAAAAAAAAGTGTCAGTAACTTTACATTCCAAAAATACAGTAGTAGTAATTAAATATTTTTTCTTTTCTTTTTACAAAATTGCAAAACACACTTTAAGCAGCTGATAGCTTGCCTGCCATTTTGAAATTGCTCCCTCCTAACAGACCGTTCTAAAACTGCTAGCGCTTGTTACAGGGCCACGAGAGAGTGCTCTGCTTAGTGATCTCACCCCTGATGACCTGGGAGCAAGCGAATCAGGAAACAAACAAAAACAAAGAGACGTAGGGTGCGATTGCAAAACAGAATAGTTTAAAATGAAGCGAACACTTTATTCATTAAAAAACAACCATGTGAAGAGATACAGAAATACAATATATAAGCACGACTGATTTGTTGTAAGTAACACGATGCAGTGCGATGGTGGAATCCAAATAAAGTGCTGCAATAAGTGCTGAAATCGGACGATGCTGTGCCATCGTCCCGATTTCATATGCAAGGTGCATGTATGTGGGGTATTTTAAAACAAATAAAACTTTCATATATAACACGGAAAACGTCATTTTGTGTGTAGAGTCTTCAAAGCGAAACAGAGCTGTCTTAAATTGTTTCTTTGGTCTCCAAGAGTTGGGTCTCCAAGCACTCTTTGACAAGGGGTGTCAAAACAACAGTGCTGCCACCATTTCTGACCACAACCACCCATTTGAAACTACTTACATATAAATCTAAAAAATAGCAGCCTTTTTGCAGTTGGCATCAGCTCTGTGTGTACTGAACTATTATACAATATGTATAGGCCTGTTCAGTAACTATATCTTCATTTTGAAACTGCAGTTGCTTTAATAAAATAGGCATGTGTCTGATTTTTTTTTTTTAGGTGTTTCTTAAATTAAAACGGTATTCCAAAAATCCAAACTTCACACCTGAAGAGGTGGGTTTAGTCTCTGCTGCTTGTCGCTCCATGTGTCTTTGGGTTTTGGCTTTGGAACATTATCACAAAGTTATTAAGGTACGTCTGATCTGTTAATAAATAAATACTTTAAACTAAAGTGCATCGTTGCAAACATCTTGGCGAAAACTTCAAAACGTACAAACAAAATACATTAGGCTTATAAAATAAAGCCACATTTTGATCTAGTTTTACATATTTAGCATTTATATACTTTTTTCCCAAACAATATATGAATCCCAAAATTGTTTGTATTTACATTGTATAATAATATACTGAAACTTAATTACTAGATTAAGTTTCAATATGTATGGTGAAAAGCATTTGCAGATTTACCTTTTTAGTATTAAGGCCAGCAAAAAAAGGAAGGCCATGCAAGCAAATACCAGTGTGTTGAAGAGAGAATTAAATTAGTTACTTGTAAAATTAGTTAGAGAATTCTGGGCTAAATCGGTTTTGAGAGCTGTGGTTGTTATTGCAATAATATATGAACATGTGTTTAAATGACCACTCTTGGTAAACTACTCTTGGCTTTGTGCCTGTAGTCAGTAAAATGAGTGACATTAAAGTTACACCATTAAAAACAACTTTGGCAGAGATATTATGTGTGTAATTTGTTGTAAGTAAAATTTGATATATTTAGAATTTAAGTTTGCCAGGGATGGGGTTAAAATTCCATTCCTACCAAATCATGTGCAGAATGTGGGTGGGTCTTAATTGATTAATTGAGGGTTAATTAAGCCCAGCCACATGGCTAGATCAGGGTCGCTGTACCTCCTGGTTGTTGTTCTAACTGTACACTAAATTGATTAATTGGACCAATTAAGCTTCAAATAAGCACTTTAATTGGTCCAATTAAGTAATGTAGGGTACAGTTGGAATAAAACCAGGTGGGACAGCAGCACGTCCTGGCCTAGATGATTAGCAAGAAGAGGAGGAAGAGAGAAAACAATTAAAGTGACGGGCAAAGCAATACTCAATTTTTTGAAACCGATCCAGACGAAGCTTTCAGAGCAGGAAAGAGCAGAGAGACTGCAGAATTGCTGCGTAGTAAGGGAGGATGGAGCTGACTTGGACAGGTTTGGAGAGGGAAAGGGGTTTATCCGGAAGAGGAAATCACGGAGGGACAGGTAGGGAGGGGGAGGGGAGGGAGGGGAGGGAGGGATGGGGGAGGGAGGGGAGGGCATTGGACAGGAGAAAGTATAGGACATTGTAAAAATAATTTCAATTGAGTGTTGTGATATAATAAAATACAGATATAAGTGTGTGAGAAGCAAGATTAGAAGCTTATGTCAGGAAAAGAATGTGAATATAATATAGAGAAAAAAAAGTTGGTGAGGAGGAAATGGACTGTCAAGATATGGGAGGTAAAAGGAAAAGGGATCAGTAAGTGGTGATAAGGAAGAAAGTAATTCAGGAAAGAAATAAAGGTGGAAGAAAAGAAAGGCAAAAAGGAAGAGTTTGGGGTTGTATTAAATCTAAAATAAAAGATTTTAATAATGTTAATCTGTTAATATTGGCTGAGTGGATTAGGGTGGCTATAGGGAAAGTAAAGGCAGTGAAAAAGTTAATGGAGGACAATTGTATATTGAATACATGAATAAAAATCTGAAACAAAGGTGTTGGGGTTAGAGGAGTTAGGACCAGTTCCTATTGAGAGTTACAGGATTTAAGAAAAGAAAATATGTAAAGGAGTGATTTGTGGGGTGATGATGGATATTCCTTTAGAGGAGTTAGGAAGAGTTGGAAAATGAGCAGGTGATTGAAGCTAGGTGTATTGGGGGGAAAAAGGATGAACATGGTAAAGTTAAATCTAACATTTGAGTTGGAAAAAATTCCTGAGCAAGTAGTTTTGAGTAAATGAGTATAGACCTTCACCCATAAGATGTTACAAATGCCAACAACTATGCCAGCTAGGTGTGTTGGTGATCATGGGTTCAGGGATTGTGAGACAAAAGGTCAGAGTAAGTTGAAACTGTGGAGGTGAGCATAGTGTGGCATTTAAAGGATGTGTGGAACAGATAAAAGCCAATTCTATTCAAAGAATTACATTTAAGGAAAAAGTGACTTTTTCGCTAGGCAGGAAGCAGCAACTGAGAATATCCTAAAAGTAACTGAGAAGTTAACTGAAGATACTGTATTGGTAAAGAGACAGTTCTTGTTATTTATTATGGAAGTAATCAATTGTACTGCTCAGACTAAGAGTAGGACGGAGAAGATTCAAATTGTT
>CM060252.1:47601098-47991098 GCA_030684275.1 Acipenser oxyrinchus oxyrinchus
TAAAAATAAAACAATCAAAAACACAAAAGGTTTTTTTTTTTTTTCCAATACAAACACACGTATTTATTTATTTTTTAATAAATAAATAAATACAAAATTCACACACCCTGCACTCCAATAGTGCAGGGGTAAAAGAAAATTCAAAAATAAATCAAAGTTTAAAACTAAAAAATAGTTTTAAACTTTAAAGAAAATCAAAAATCACAAACAATAGGGCAAACAAAGGAGCACACTGGCCTGTGCTCCCTGCCTCGCCCTTCCCCACTCTGCACAAGGCAGAAGCAGGGGATTTTAAAACAAAAGGATTTTTAAAACAAAAACTAAAACAGTGTAGTGATTTAAAATAATTTTAAAATAAACTAAAGAAAGTGCTCTTTAATAAAAAATTAAAAAGCAAAGAAAAAGAAACTAATTTAAATGAAGTAAAAATTAAAAAGAAAAACAAAGGAAAAACCAAGCCAAAATGAGCTGTCCTCCTACACTTGCAAACAATGCAAGTGTAGGAGAAAAAAAAAAAAAAGTGTGTTTTAAAACACTAAATAAAAGGTTTAATTAACAAAAAGGTGCCCTGCTGCTTTAGAAATAAAATAAAGTAAAAGATTTGAAAATAAAAGTTTAAAACACTGTTTTTTAACTCTGAGCAGGAGCTCTCCTCACACGTCTGCTCTTGCTCAAGGGTGCAGCAGTGTAGTGATTTAAAATAATTTTAAAATAAACTAAAGAAAGTGCTCTTTAATAAAAAATTAAAAAGCAAATAAATGAAACTAATTTAAATGAAGTAAAAATTAAAAGAAAAAACAAATAAAGGAAAAAAGCCAAAATGGTCTGCCCTCCTACACTTGCAAACAATGCAAGTGTAGGAGAAACAAAAAAAAAAGTGTGTTTTAAAACACTAAATAAAAGGTTTTAATAACAAAAAGGGTGCCCTGCTGCTTTACAAATAAGATCAAAGTAAAAGATTTTGAAAATAAAAAGTTTAAAGCACTGTTTTTTAACTCTGAGCAGGAGCTCTCCTCACTGCCGTCTGCTCACGCTCAAGGGTGCAGCAGTTTCCCCCAGCCTGGGATTGAACCCACAACCCTCTCGGTCAAGAGTCCAGAGCCCTAACCACTACTCCAACAGCTGCCCCCAAATTGGCACCCCGAATCAAAGGGGTTATGCTATATTCTTTGTCTTAAGTTTATAACAAAGGGGGTGGTACTGAGCATGCCACCCAGTTGTTGACTTCTCTAAATTATCATGTAAAAAGTGGACTCAGCGTCGGCGTGCTCTAATGCCAGTGGAATTAGTACTGGTGGGCCCTGAACAGTGGCCCGCAGTCAAAGACCGTCCCGGTGATACTTACGCTTCCTGGTCTTGTAGATGGTAAGTTTGCCAAGAGCCAGGAGCAGATTCACTCTCTGTATTGCTGGAGCCACGAACAGGGTGCCCATAAAATAAATCAGGGAGCCTCCTTTGCCTTCCACTCCAGTAAAGCAAAAAGAAGGTAATTAATCCTGGTAATCCTTGATTGTCCATAACTTCAGGCTGCAAGTTTATGGGTTTGGAAGCTAAGATTTATGGAATTAATGGTCTAATACAGATAAGAAATATATCTTGGGACAACACACAAAATGCTCTTTAGCATAACAGACCTTAGTAGACCACATATTTGAAAAAAGTGCTTGGATTGAAGTTCTACATTAATCAAAGACATTAGCCTTGAAAAAGGCAGGGTGTGTGGAAATCTGCTTGTGCTAGGCAACTCTTGCGAATCAGATAAAGGTCAGAGCCTGGTAAATACAAGACTGTTATTACCACTTAAACTTAATGAAACTAATTAAACTGACCATTGTTTAGAGGCAATCTTTTGTCAAATACTTTGTTAGACATTAGTATATAGAGTCAAAAACTGACTCATAAAAATCTCTTGAACACACAATGCTCTTGCTCAAGGGTGCAGCCTATTTAAAAGCCTAGTGGCTGGACTACACCGACTGCCCAGTGGCAGCGGTGCACCGATCGCCAAAGGCGGCGGAGAAAAAATTCAATTTAGCACCCCTAAAATAGGGGTGCCAACAAGAACTAGGCCTTAATTAATTAAACAAAAACCGGTTCAAAAAGGACTGTAAATTAAATATTACAAAACAAAGGGAGGTGGTACAGAGCACGCCCCCAGAGCCCACTGGTCGACAAACGATGGCCATGTCGCCAGCGGACTCAGCGTGGGCGTGCTCTAAATTAACCCTTGATCGGACAAGGGCCCTGAACATGGCCCCACAGTCAAAGAGACCCTCCCGATCATCTTACGCTTCCTGGTCTTGTAGATGGCGAGTTTAGCAAGAGCCAGGAGCAGATTCTGAGGAGGTCCCTCTTCCTGGTGGAGCCACGAACAGGGTGCCCGAAAATGAGGAGGGTGGGTGAAAAATGCAGCCAGAACTGCAGCAGGAGGTTCTTCAATAAAAGAAGAACGGCTGCAGCCTGGCGCAAAGAAAATAAATGTGACTTACCGACTCGGACTGACCGCAGAAAGGGCATGCGGCGTCGAGTCGGTAAAGTGGCGCAGGATCTCTCCTGGCCTTGGCGCTCCGTGCAGGACCCTCCACCCCAAGTCCCGGCTCCCCTGGAGACCAGCGGGGAGTACAGGGCCTCCCACTGGGGACTCTCGCCCTCCGGTGGTCGGAGGGTCTCCCATAGCGGTGTCTCGGCGGGAGGCGAGGCGAGGAAGTGGAGGTGTGGGCGTCATCGCGTACAGGGTCCTCCTCGGCAGCGGATCGGAGGGTCGAGGAGAACTGCGAGATCCTGCTCAGGTTGTTCTCGAGGGAGGCGAGGGGGCTCGGGCCTTGGGTTCTATCAGCAGGACCGGAGAGCTGGGGGTAGGGGGTAGATGGCTCCCGGTCCTGAGAACTCCCTCGAGATACCTGACAGAGTCTGGGTGCAACGCTGCTTTGCACTCCCGGATCACTCGGCCGGCCGTCCTGGCGGTCCCCGAGCCGCCCTGGCGACGGCGACTTCGAGGCGTCAGCCACTCCGACCGCTTCGCGATCCAGGAGATCCCAGACTCTGGTCACCTTGGCGAGATCAGCGCGCCGCACCGAGGGACTCCAGCGCCTGCGCACCCAGGTGGGGGTTGTGCAGCAGGGGCTCCAGCAGGAGTCCTTAAGCCCTCGGTCGGAGCGGCGTCTCGGCCGACAGAAAACATGCTCGGGTCCTGAGCAGGTCCTGGTAGAAGACCGGCAGCTCGGGGAGGCGGATTCCCGGAGGTCGATCCAGAAGAGCTGCGGTCGTAGCCCAGGTCGTGCAGCTGGCGCCAAAGGAGGGGCGCCAGCGTGCACCACTGCGGGGCGGGTCTGCGTGCAGGAATCTCTGCAGGGTCTGGAGGCGGAAGGTGTGCACCTGGCTCCTGATGCACACCAACCCTTGCCCTCCCTCGGCCAGAGGGAGGCTCAGAACCGCCGCAGAGACCCAGTGCTTTCCGGCCCAGAAGAAGTCCGTCAGCTTCCTCTGGACCCTGGCCACAAACTCAGGGGCGGGCTCAGGGCGGTGAGTCGATGCCAAAGCATCGGCGCCACCAGTGGTTAATCACTAAAGCCCGTCCCCTGAAGGAAAGCAGTTTCAGCAGACCCGACCACGACCTCAGCCTAGCAGCCACTTTGTCCTCCAACTCCACCCAGTTGGCTGCGACCGAGGTCTCCAGCGGGGCTCAGGTGGACTCCCAGATATTTAAAACTGTCCGCTCCACTGGAACTGCTGGGCGCGACGGGAAGAATCCACCCGCCAGGGACCCACCAGTAACCGGAGCATTTGTCCCAGTTGATCCTGGCAGAGGAAGCGGCAGAGTAGGCGCTCTGGCAGCTCCGCATCCTCTCCAGGTCAGCGGGTCGGAGGCCACCAGGAGCACGTCGTCGGCGTAGGCCGACAGGACCACCCTCGTGTCCGGCGCCGGCGCCAACCCGTGAGCCTCCCGCGAAGGAGGCAGAGGAAGGGCTCGATGCACAGCGCGTACAGTTGTCGGACAGAGGGCAGCCCTGGCGTACTCCTCTCCTGAGCGAGGCGCGGTCAGGGACCAATTAACCTTCACGAGGCACTCGGCAGAGCGTACAGCGTCGGAACAGGCCGGCGGCGCGGCCCGAATCGAGCGCTTCGCGGGGTTCGAAGAGATACTCGTGATCCACCCGGTCGAGCGCCTTCTCCTGATCCAGGGAGAGGAAGGCGACCGACCGACCGATCCTCCTGCAGTAGTGCAGGAGGTCCCGAACTCAGAGGCGATGTTGTCAAAAATCGTCGGTTCGGGACCGTGTAGAACTGGTCGGGGTGGATCACGTCTGCCAGCACGGACTTGAGCCTCAGGGAGGCGGCCTTGGCCACGATTTTATAGTCCGTGCACAGCAGCGAGACCGGGCGCCAGTTCTTTAGGCAGCGGAGATCCCCTTTCTTGGGCAGGGCGTGATAATCGCCCGCCTCATCGAAAGGGCATCTCCCGGTCTCGTAGGCTTCCGCCAGGACCAGCGCAAAGCGGGCCCCAGCAAGTCCCAAAACTTTTGAAGAACTCCACGGTCAGCCCGTCGATGCCCGGCGATTTGTTATAAGGCATCTGACTGAGGCGTCGGAGAGCTTCGGCCAGGGTCAGCTGGCCCTCGAACTCGTCCCGGCGCCCTCGCCGACCGTGGGAAGCCCGTCCCACAGAACCCTGCAGCGTCGGGTCGGCGGGATCCGGAGAAGAGGGCAGAGTAGAAGGCCCTGGCCCTCTCGTTCACGCTCTCGGATCCGTCAGAAGGGAGCCGTCGTCCGCCAGGAGGCAGGTGATGTTTTACGGTCCCCTTCTTTTTCTCCAGCAGCGTAGAAGAAGTGTGTGCGCGGTCCATCTCCCGAAGGAACTGGACCCTTGGCGCCGTAAACCCCGGGACGCTGGAGCTGCAGGTCCCGCAGGGTGCACTTCTTCTCCTCGTGCAGCGCTCTGCTCGAGTTGGTCCCCTTGAGCCAGGCGGCTCTCCAGATCGAGCAGCTCCCTTTCCAGCCGCTCGATCCGCGAGTCCCTCCGCCTGCTCGCGCCCCTCGTGTACTCCTGACAGAGGATCTTGATCTGCGCTTTCCCCGTCCCACCACTGGCGCCAGGTGGGGAAGCGAGATCGCCCGGCCGTGCCAGACCGTCCAGAAGTCCCGGAAAGACCGCTCAAAGCGCTCGTCCTCCAACAGGCTGTTGTTGAAGTGCCAGTAGGCAGCGGTGTGCCTAGCTGGCACCACGGTCACCGTCACGGCCACCAGGTTGTGGTCCGTGAGCGGCGCCCGGCCTGATGTCGGGCGCGAGCGCAGTGGCGTGGTTCCGCGACACGTAGAACCTGTCGATCGGGACTGAGACACCCGCCCCTCCCTCACCCTGGTGAAGGTGAAGGCGGGCGTCGGGTGTTGCCACCGCCAGATGTCGACCAGAGAGCGGCGATCAGCTCTCTCAGAGGCGGCCGGCGAGGCGGGTAGGGCTCGCGCCCCACCGGTCAGCGGCCTCGAGGTGCAGTTGAAATCCCCGAGGACCACGAGCTCGTCGGCGCCGGCGGTGTTCAGGTGGGCCGACATCCGGCGGAAAAACTGGACCCTCGCCCGGACCCGTGGGCGGCGTACCGTTCACCAGGTGAGCGATACTGTCGCCGTCCGGATCGGTGGTGTAACAGGCGGCCCGGCACGGCGTCTACCACATCGAGTACCGTGGGAGCGAAGGACCGGAGAAGGCGTCGCCACCCACAAGATGACTCGGTGAGGTGGCTGAGCGACACTCTCCCCCACTCCAGCAGCCAGTTGGCCTCGGCCTGCGGGTGGAGTGGGTTTCCTGCAGGAAGCACACAGAGTAACCCCCTTTTCAGGAAGGAGATTACCTGGGCCCTGCGGAAATGGTCCTTACACCCGTTGGCGTTCACGGTCCCGATGCGATACATGATCCTCTGTCAGGTGTAGTTGGCGACACTCACGGGAGATCCTGAGATCTCGAAGTTCCTCAACTGGTCGTGAAGCTTTCGAGACGCGAATGTGCCTTCGTGCCAGTCTTGCTGGCGTGGCTGGCCCTGAGGAAGGATCTCACAGAGTTTAAGATCCTCTGGAAATCCCTCCATTTGTCCAGGGCCAGCTGGACCTTGTCCCTGCGGTGGATGGTGGCCTCCAAGAACTCCAGGAGCTCCGCCGCAGGGATGTCGGAGAAGGGCGGACAGACTCTCGAGCCACGCTGCAAGCAGACTCTGAGTCCTCCTCCCTCTCCTCCGGTTCTCCACCGCCCCCTCGCGGTGGAGAAGCTGCTGCACTCACGTTGGTGGGTGGCGCGTTGCGTCTTATCTTTATTTTCACCGACTCTCCCAGCGCCCCCAGGGGCGGCGGGAGAAGATCGGCGGAGGACCCTGGCGGGGACCGTCTGCACCCTGGACTTTGGGGGTGCAGGCGGGCGCTCGGCGATACACCGTCGAGCCAGATGGTCTGGTCCCGCTCTGGGTCCCTCTTTTGAGGTCGAGCGCGGTCTCAGGCCCGTCCTCTTTCCTCGAAGGAAGGGGATCCACCCTCTCGGGTCCTTCCCTCCCTCCCCTAGAAAGGGGATACACCCTTTCGGGTCCTTCCCCTCCCTCCGCATCAGTCACGGGTTGTTCTTCGGGGGCTCCTCCCGCGCCCCTCGGTGACTGGAACCCGGCTCCTCGGCCCTGAGGCCCTCGGGGACTGGTTTCTTGGCCCGTTGCACTTTGGGGAGGGATCCACCTCGAGGCACCACCTTCTGCCCTCTCTGGTTCTTCCCCTCCCTCTGCGCTCCGGAGGCCATTCTAGCGCGGGCTCCACAGAGCCACGTCTGCCTCAGGGGTGTTATCTCATCCCCCTCAGCGGCAGCACGAGGGCGGAACCCCGTCGCCGCAGAGAGGAAGCCTGAGGCAGTTCTTGTTCTGGGTGGGGGCTCTTCTCCCCCTCCGGCCCCTCGGCGGGGTCGCCTGCATGGGCTCCGCGTTGTCCGCGGGCCACGCCAGCCTCGGGGCGAGTCCGCCTCCTCCCGGAGGCGGGAGCCAGAGGCAGCTCTTTTTCTGGGAGGGGCTGTTCTTCCTCCCCTCCGGCCCCTCACGGGGTCGCCTGCATGGGCTCCGCTTTATCTGCGGAGCCATGCTTCTGCCTCGGGAGCTGGTTCCGCCGCCCCTCCTCGGCAACACAGGTTTCAGGACCCGTGTCGCTGTCGGAGGAAGGCGGTGCCGAGGCAGGTGCTCTTCGGGGGCCCCTCCTGCGCCCCTCGGCGACCTCCTCTGCTGCCGGCCCCTCGATGGTAGAGTCGGGGCGGTTTCGAGGTCTCTTTATTGACGGGGAGGATCTACCCGAAGGGCTCCCTCTGCCCTCTCGGGTTCCTCCCTCCCCATTTGCCTCTCGGTGGGGGCCTCTTCCATGGGCTCCGCTTCTTCTGCGGAGCCCGGACCGCCTCGGGGATGGATCCTTCTCCCCTCTGTGGCATTACGAGGGCGGAGCCCTCGTTGCCGGTAGAGGGGCGCCCGGCGGCGCTTTGGTTTTGGGGGCCTTCTTTCGCCCCGGGGACCCTCACCATGAGGCGGGGCGTGTGCACTTGCGTGCACGCGTGGGAAGCGCTGCGCCTTCCTCTTCCCCTGATGCTGCGGAGGCTGCCCCTGCCCTGTCACGGCGACGGGAGCTCGCCTCCGGCAGCGCCTCTCTCCTCACCCTCTGTGGGGATGAGGTGCTTTGTTTTCGGGCGGCTTTGCCGCCCTGCCTCGTGAGGGGTGCCGTCGAGGAGTCCCTTTCTCAGGGCCTCCCCTGACCCGCCGCCAGATGGTGCGGCGGTGGGCTTCGTCGCCCCTGCTCGGCCGCCCGGTGGACCTGGCCGCCGCCTTCTTTTCGGCGGGCGACCACGGTCCACTCGGCGGCCTTCTCCCCGGCGCTTTCGGGGCGCGGAGGGTCCGGCCGCCTCGGGGCCTTCTCTCCCTTTCCCCGGATGTTACTGGGAGGCGGGTGCTCTTGCCCCCTCTGCGGGCCTCTTGGAGGGCCCGAGGCGAGTGGACTTCGGAGGCGCGGTGCTGGCGGGTGGCTTTGCGCCCTGCTGGAGCTTGGGGCACCTCTTTTCTGGTGCCCCAGCTCCTTGCAGTGAAAGCACCGCACCTCCTCCGAGGAATAAAAATGGCGTAGTTGGTCCCCTCGAAGGGGACCACAAAACTACCCTCCACGGTGTCCCTCCCGCCAGGTGGATGGTCACCTGGCGTCGGAAGGACAGCATGTGGCGGAGGGGCTGGTCTTTGCAGCCCTAGGGGATGGGGTGGATCCCGTTTTAATCTCCCCTAGGGCCTGAAGATGGGGCTTCAGGAGGTCGTCCTTCAAGAAAGGTGGGGCGTTGGAAAGGGCGACCCTGCTGCCCAACCCCTCAAGGGTTCTATGGGGATGTATATTCCCCGACGCTGAGACCCCTCTCGATAGCGGTGTGCGTGGCGGCCTCAGATTTTAGAAAGAAGGCGGCCTTGCCGTACATCTTTGAGGCCGCCACGATGGTCGATGGTCCCACCACCTTGGCCATGGCTTTCACCATGGCCTCTATCGAGAGGAGTCCTTCAGGAGGCACCTGACCCGTGCCTCCTCGTCATGTTTTTAAATGGGGCTGCAGCCTCCCCTGCAGCCACCTGTGCCCACTTTTTTGGGGCCTGTGGAGCTTGCCCACTCATGGTTTTTATTTGTTTTTATTTTTTTATTTATTTATTTATTTATTTATTTTTAATAAATTAAATAAACGAAAAATAACTACCCCTGCACTCCAATAGTGCAGGAGTAGTGAAATTAAAAACAAACCAAACAAACAAAAATGATTTATTTATTTTTTAAAAAGAAATAAATAACAAACCCCTGCACTCCAATAGTGCAACAAATACACAACAATAAAAATAAAACAACAAAACAAAACACAAAGGTTTTTTTTTTTTTTTTTTAATACAAACAAAACGTATTTATTTATTTTTAAATAAATAAATAAATACAAATTCACACACCCTGCACTCCAATAGTGCAGGGGTAAAAAAAATTCAAAAATAAATCAAAGTTTAAAACTAAAAATAGTTTTAAACTAAAAAGAAAATCAAAAAATCAAACAAAGGGCAAACAAAGGAGCACACGGCCTGTGCTCCCTGCCTGCCCTTCCCCCACTCTGCACAAGGCAGAAGCAGGGGATTTTTAAAACAAAAGGATTTTTAAAACAAAAACTAAAACAGTGTAGTGATTTTAAATAATTTTAAAATAAACTAAAGAAAGTGCTCTTTAATAAAAAATTAAAAAGCAAATAAATGAAACTAGTTTAAAGGAAGTAAAAATTAAAAGAAAAAAACAAAGGAAAAAACAAGCCAAAATGGCTGCCCTCCTACACTTGCAAACAATGCAAGTGTAGGAGAAACAAAAGAAAAAAGAGTGTTTTAAAACACTAAATAAAAGGTTTAATTAACAAAAAGGGTGCCCTGCTGCTTTAGAAATAAAATAAAGTAAAAGATTTGAAAATAAAAAGTTTAAAACACTGTTTTTTAACTCTGAGCAGGAGCTCTCCTCACACACGTCTGCTCTTGCTCAAGGGTGCAGCCTATTTAAAAGCCGGTGACAAACTGCGCCGACTGCCTATTGGCAGCCGGCACCAACTCAAAGGCAGCCGGTGAAAAAATTCAGTTTGGCACCCCTAATCAAAGGGGTGCCAACAAAACCGACCGTTAACTAGCCCAGTGGTGGGGGTGAGGGGTTTCCCTAAATTAAATGTTCAAAACAAAGGGGGTGGTACAGAGCACGCCACCCAGAGCCCACTGGTCGACAAAAGCCGTCATGTCGCCAGTGGACTCAGCGTCGGCGTGCTCTAACGCCACCGGGAGCGGAGGAGGGCCCTGAACATGGCCCGCAGTCAAAGACCCTCCCGGTGATCTTACGCTTCCTGGTCTTGTAGATGGTAAGTTTGCCAAGAGCCAGGAGCAGATTCACCAGGAGGTCTCTCTTCTTGCTGGAGCCACGAACAGGGTGCCCAAAAATAAAAAGGGTGGGGAAAAATGCAGCCAGAACTGCAGCAGGAGGTTCTTCAAGAACAAAAGAGCGGCTGCAGCCTGGCGCAAAGGAAATAAATGTGGAACACCGACTCGGACTGACCGCAGAAAGGGCATGCGGGGTCGAGTCGGTGAAGTGGCAGGACCTCTCCTGGCCTTGGCGCTCCGTGTAGCACCCTCCATCCCAGGTCCCCAGCACCTCTGGGGACCAGCGGGAATACAGAGCCTCCCACTGGGGACTCTCGCCCTCCGGGGGTTGGAGGGCTCCCATAGCGGTGTCTCGGCGGGAGGCGAGGCGAGAAGTGGAGGTGTGGGCGTCATCGCGTACAGGGTCCTCCTCGACACGGAGCGAAGGGGTCGAGGAGAACTGCGAGATCCTGCTCAGGTGATTCTCGAGGGAGGCTGAGGGAGCCCTGTCCTTTGGTCTTATCAGCAGGACCGGAGAGCGGGGGTAGGGAGGGACGATGGCTCCCGGTCCTGAGGACCCCCTCGAGATACCTGACAGAGTCTGGGTGCAAAGCTGCTTTGCACTCCCGGATCGCTTCGGCGGGCCGTTCTGAGGTCCCCGAGTCGCCCTGGCGACCAGCGACTCGAGGAGTCAGCCACGCCCGGCGTTGGTGATCCAGGAGATCCCAGACTCTGGTCACCTGGGCGAGATCAACAGGCTCCGCACCGCGAGGATTCCAACGCCTGCGCACCTAGATGGGGGTTGTGCAGCAGGGGCTCCAGAAGGAATCTCTCCCCTCGGTCGGAACAGCGTCTCGGCCGATGTCGAACATGCTCGGGTCTTGAGCAGGTCCCTGTAAAGACCGGCAGCTCGAGGAGGCGGATCCCGGGAGGTTGAGCCAGAACAGCTGCGGTCGTAGCCCAAGTGGTGCAGCTGGCGCAGGAGGAGGGAGGCCAGCGCGCACCACTGCGGGGCGGGTCTGCGTGCAGGTATCTCTGCAGGGTCTGGAGGCGGAAGGTGTGCACCTGAGTCCTGATGCACACCAACCCTTGTCCTCCCTCGGCCAGAGGAGGCTCAGCACCCGCAGAGACCCAGTGCTTTCCGGCCCAGAAGAAGTCCGTCAGCTTCCTCTGGACCCTGGCCACAAACTCAGGGGCGGGCTCAGGGCGGTGAGTCGATGCCAGAGCATCGGCGCCACCAGCTGGTTGATGACCAGAGCCCTGCCCCTGAAGGAAAGCACTTTCAGCAGACCCGACCACGACCTCAGTCTCGCAGCAACCTTGTCCTCCAACTCCACCCAGTTGGCTGCGACCGAGGTCTCCAGCGGGGCTCAGGTGGACTCCCAGGTATTTGAAGCTGTCCGCTCCACTGGAATTGCTGGGCGCGGCAGGGAGGAATCCACCCGCCAGGGACCTACTAACAACCCGGAGCATTTGGTCCAGTTGATCCTGGCAGAGGGCGGCAGAGTAAGCGCTCTGGCAGCTCCGCATCCTCTCCAGATCGACGGATCGGAGGCCACTAGGAGCGCGTCGTCGGCGTAAGCCGACAGGACCACCCTCGTGTCCGGCGCCGGCGCCATCCCGTGAGCCTCCTGCGAAGGAGGCAGAGGAAGAGCTCGATGCACAGCGCGTACAGTTGTCGGACAGAGGGCAGCCTTGGCGTACTCCTCTCCTGAGCGAGGGTGCGGTCAGGGACCAGTTCACCTTCAAAGGCACTTCGGCAGGCGTGCAGCGACCGGAAGAGGCCGGCGAACTTCGGCCGAATCCGAATGCTCGCGGGGTTCAAAGAGATACTCGTGATCCACCCGGTCGAGCGCCTTCTCTTGGTCGAGACAAGAAGGCGACCGACCGACCGGTCCTCCTGCAGTAGTGCAGCAGGTCCCGAACCAGGAAGATGTTGTCGAAGATCGTCCGGTTCGGGACCGTGTAGAACTGGTCGGGGTGGACCACGTCTGCCAGCACGGACTTGAGCCTCAGGGAGGCGGCCTTGGCCACGATTTTGTAGTCCGTGCACAGCAGCGAGACCGGGCGCCAGTTCTTAAGGCAGCGGAGATCCCCTTTCTTGGGCAGGGCGTGATCACCGCCCGCCTCATCGAAAGGGCATCTCCCGGTCTCGTAGGCTTCCGCCAGGACCAGCGCAAAGCGGGCCCCAGCAAGTCCCAAAACTTTCTGAAGAACTCCACGGTCAGCCCGTCGATGCCCGGCGATTTGTTGTAGGGCATCAGACTAAGGCGTCAGAGAGCTCGGCCAGGGTCAGTCGGCCCTCGAACTCTTCCCTGGCGCCCTCGCCGACCGTGGGAAGCCCGTCCCAAAGAACCCTGCAGCGTCGGGTCGGCGGGATCCGGAGAAGAGGTCGAGTAAAGGCTCGGGCCCTCTCGTTCACGCTCTCGGATCCGTCAGAAGGAGCCGTCGTCCGCCAGAAGGCAGGTGATGTTCCTGCGGTCTCCCTTCTTTTTCTCCAGCAGCGTAGAAGAAGTGTGAGCAGCGGTCCATCTCCCGAAGGAACTGGATCCTTGGCGCCGTAGGCCCCGGGACGCTGGAGCTGCAGGTCCCGCAGGGTGCACTTCTTCTCCTCGTGCAGCTCTGCTCGAGTTGGCCCCAGCGAGCCAGGCGGCTCTCCAGATCGAGCAGCTCCCTTTCCAGCCGCTCGATCCGTGAGTCCCTCCGCCTGCTCGCGCCCCTCGTGTACTCCTGACAGAAGATCTTGATCTGCGCTTTCCCCACGTCCCACCACTGGCGCCACGTGGGAAGCGAGATCGTCGGCCGTGCCAGACCGTCCAAAAGTCCCGGAGCGACTGCTCAAAGCGCTCGTCCTCCAACAAGGCGTTGTTAAAGTGCCAGTAGGCGGGCGTGCCCGACTGGCACGGGGCCACCGCCACGGCCACCAGGTTGTGGTCCGTGAGCGGCGCCCGGCCTTATGTCGGAGGAGCGAGCGCGGTGGCGTGGCTCCTGGTGACGTAGAGCCTGTCGATCCGGGACTGAGACACCCGCCCCTCCCTCACCCTGGTGAAGGTGAAGGCGGGGGCGTCGAGTGATGCCAGCGCCAGATGTCGACCAGAGAGGCGGCGGTCAGCTCTCTCAGTGCTGCCGGCGAGAGAGGTAGTGCTCTCGCCCCCACCCTGTCCAGCGGCCTCGAGGGTGCAGTTGAAATCACCCCGAGGACCACGCACTCGTCGGCGCTGATGTTGTTCATATAGGTCGACATCTGGCGAAAGAACTGGACCCTCGCCCGGACCCGTGGGCGGCGTACCGTTCACCAGGTGAGCGATACTGTCGCCGTCCGGATCGGTGGTGTAACAGGCGGCCCGGCACGGCGTCTACCACATCGAGTACCGTGGGAAGAAAGGACCGGAGAAGGCGTCGCCACCCACAAGAGGTGGCGGTGAGATGGCTGAGCGACACTCTCCCCCACTCCAGAAGCCAGTTGGCTTCCGCCTCTGGGGTCGTGTGGGTTTCCTGCAGGAAGCACACAGAGTAACCCCCTTTTCAGGTAGGAGATTACCTGGGCCCTGCGGAAAGGGTCCCTACACCCGTTGGCGTTCACAGTACCGATGTGATACATGATCTTCTGTCAGGAGTTGTTGGCGGCGCTCACGGGAGATCCTGAGTTCTCGAAGCTCACCAACTGGTCGTGTAACTTGCGGGCCCGAATGTGCGCGTTCGAGCCGAAGTTTTACTGGCGTGGCTGGCCCTGAGGAAGGATCTCACAGAGTTTAAGATCCTCTGGAAATCCTTCCATTTGTCCAGGGCCAGCTGGACCTTGTCCCTGCGGTGGATGGTGGCCTCCAAGAAATCCAGGAGCTCCGCCACAGGGATGTCCGGAGAAGAGGCGGACAGACTCTCCGAGCCCACGCTGCAAGTGGACTCGGAGTCCTCCTCCCTCTCCTCGGTTCTCCACCGCCCCCTCGCGGTGGAAAGCTGCTGCACTCACGTTGGTGGGTGGCGCGTTGCGTCTTATTTTGATTTTCACCGACTCTCCCAGCGCCCCAGGGGCGCGGCGGAGAAGATCGGCGGAGGACCCTGGCGGGGACCGTCTGCACCCTGGACTTTGGGGGTGCAGGCGGGCGCTCGGCGTACACCGTCGAGCCCGATGGCCTCGGTCCCGCTCTGGGTCCCTCTTTTGAGGTCGAGCACGGTCTCAGGCCCGTCCTCTTTCCTCGAAGGAAGGGGATCCACCCTCTCGGGTCCTTCCCTCCCTCCCCTAGAAAGGGGATACACCCTTTCGGGTCCTTCCCCTCCCTCCGCATCAGTCACGGGACCGCCTCGGGCGGCGTTTCCCCGGCGGCGCGCAGGGCGGAGCCCTCGTCGCCGCCCGGAAGGAAGCCCGGCGGTTGTTCTTCGGGGCTCCTCCGAGCCCCTCGGTGACTGGAACTTGGCCCGTTGCGCTCGGGGAGGGATCTACCTCGAGGCACCACCTTCTGCCCTCTCTGGTTCTTCCCCTCCCTCTGCGCTCCGGAGACCATTGTGGCGTGGGCTCCGCAGAGCCACGTCTGCCTCAGGGGTGTTTCTCGTCCCCTCCGCGGCAGCACGAGGGCGGAACCCCGTCGCCGCAGAGAGGAAGCCTGAGGCAGCTCTTTTTCTGGGTGGGGGCTCTTCTCCCCCTCCGGCCCCTCGGCGGGGTCGCCTGCATGGGCTCCGCGTTGTCCGCGGAGCCACGCCGCCTCGGGGCCGAGTCCGCCTCCTCCCGGAGGCGGGAGCCAGAGGCAGCTCTTTTTCTGGGAGGGTTGTTCTTCCTCCCCTCCGGCCCCTCGGCGGGGTCGCCTGCATGGGCTCCGCTTTATCTGCGGAGCCATGCTTCTGCCTCGGGAGCTGGTTCCGCCGCCCCTCCTCGGCAACACAGGTTTCAGGACCCGTGTCGCTGTCGGAGGAAGGCGGTGCCGAGGCAGCTGCTCTTCGGGGGCCCCTCCTGCGCCCCTCGGCGACCTCCTCTGCGGCCGGCCCCTCGATGGTAGAGTCGGGGCGGTTTCCGAGGTCTCTTTATTGGCGGGGAGGGATCTACCCGAAGGGCTCCTCCCTCTGCCCTCTCGGGTTCCTCCCTCCCCATTTGCCTCTCGGTGGGGGCCTCTTCCATGGGCTCCGCTTCTTCTGCGGAGCCCGGACCGCCTCGGGGATGGATCCTTCTCCCCTCTGTGGCATTACGAGGGCGGAGCCCTCGTTGCCGGTAGAGGGGCGCCCGGCGGTCGCTTTGGTTTTGGGGGCCTTCTTTCGCCCCGGGGACCCTCACCATGAGGCGGGGCGTGTGCACTTGCGTGCACTGCGTGGGAAGGCGCTTGCGCCTTCCTCTTCCCCTGATGCTGCGGAGGCTGCCCCTGCCCTGTCACGGCGACGGGGAGCTCGCCTCCGGCAGCGCCTCTCTCCTCACCCTCTGTGGGGATGAGGTGCTTTGGTTTTCGGGCGGCTTTGCCGCCCTGCCTCGCTGAGGGGTGCCGTCGAGGGAGTCCCTTTTCAGGGCCTCCCCTGACCCGCCGCCAGATGGTGCGGCGGTGGGCTTCGTCACCCCTGCTCGGCCTCCCGGTGGACCTGGCCGCCGCCTTCTTTTGGCGGGCGACCACGGTCCACTCGGCGGCCTTCTCCCCAGCGCTTTCGGGAGGCGCGGAGGGTCCGGCCGCCTCGGGGCCTTCTCTCCCTTTCCCCGGATGTTACTGGGAGGGCGGGTGCTCTTGCCCCCTCTGCGGGCCTCTTGGAGGCCCGGGGCGAGGTGGACTCGGAGGGCGCGGTGCTGGCGCGGGTGGCTTTGCGCCCTGCTGGAGCTTGGGGCACCTCTTTTCTGGTGCCCCAGCTCCTTGCAGTGAAAGCACCGCACCTCCTCCGAGGAATAGAAAATGGCGTAGTTGGTCCCCTCGAAGGGGACCACAAAACTACCCTCCACGGTGTCCCTCCCGCCAGGTGGATGGTCACCTGGCGTCGGAAGGACAGCACGTGGCGGAGGGGCTGGTCTTTGCACCCTAGGGGATGGGGTGGATACCCGTTTTAACTCCCCTAGGGCCTGAAGATGGGGCTTCAGGAGGTCGTCCTTCAAGAAAGGTGGGGCGTTTGAAAGGGCGACCCTGCTGCCCAACCCTCCAAGGGTTCTATGGGGATGTATATTCCCCGACTGCGAGACCCCTCTCAATAGCTGTGTGCGTGGCGGCCTCAGATTTTAGAAAGAAGACGGCCTTGCCGTACATCTTTGAGGCCGCCACGATGGTCGATGGTCCGACCACTTTGGCCATGGCTTTCACCATGGCCTCTATTGAGAGGGTGTCCTTCAGGAGGCACCTGACCCCGTGCCTCCTGGTCATGTTTTTAAAGGGGGCTGCAGCCTCCCCTGCAGCCACCCGTGCCCACTTTTTGGGGCCTGTGGAGCTTGCCCACTCATGATTTTTATTTGTTTTTATTTTTTTATTTATTTATTTATTTATTTTTAATAAATTAAATAAACGAAAAATAACTACCCCTGCACTCCTATAGTGCAGGAGTAGTGAAATTAAAAACAAACCAAACAAACAAAAATGATTTATTTATTTTTTTTAAAAGAAATAAATAAAAATTACACCAAACCCTGCACTCCAATAGTGCAGGGCACACACACACAAAATAAAATAAAACAACCAAAACAAAACACAAAAGGTTTTTTTTTTTTTTTTAATACAAACAAACGTATTTATTTATTTTAAATAAATAAACAAATACAAATTGACACACCCCTGCACTCCAATAGTGCAGGGGTAAAAAAAAATTCAAAAATAATTCAAAGTTTAAAACTTAAAATAGTTTTAAACTAAAAAGAAAATCAAAAAACCAAACAAAGGGCAAACAAAGGAGCACATGCATGTGCTCCTTGCCTGCCCTTCCCCCACTCTGCACAAGGCAGAAGCAGGGGATTAAAACAAAAGGATTTTTAAAACAAAAACTAAAACAGTGTATTGATTTAAAATAATTTTAAAATAAACTAAAGAAAGTGCTCTTTAATAAAAAATTAAAAAGCAAATAAATGAAACTAGTTTAAATGAAGTAAAAATTAAAAGAAAAAACAAAGGAAAAAACAAGCCAAAATGGCTGCCCTCCTACACTTGCAAACAATGCAAGTGTAGGAGAAACAAAAGAAAAAAGAGTGTTTTAAAACACTAAATAAAAGGTTTTATTAACAAAAAGGTGCACTGCTGCTTTAGAAATAAAATAAAGTAAAAGATTTTGAAAATAAAAGTTTAAAACACTGTTTTTAGCTCTGAGCAGGAGCTCTCCTCGCACACGTCTGCTCTTGCTCAAGGGTGCAGCAGCAGTGTCCCCCACCTGGGATTGAACCCACAACCCTCCGGTCAAGAGTCCAGAGCCCTAACCACTACTCCACACTGCTGCCCCCAAATTACAGAATATAAAGGTATTATGCTATATTCTTTGTCTTAAGTTTATAATAATATACTGTCATGTATCCTGTTGTTGATTCTCTATTATCATTTAAAAAAGTTTTTTTGGAGGTTAATGTCAGTGGAATTAGTATGGTTGGCTACAGTCGGTGTAAAAGCAGTTCTTTGATAGAAACTTCTGCTAGCATTGGGAATGTGGCCTCACTCTCTTATTAAGATGTAAGAGCTATAAAATAAACAGGGAGCCTCCTTTGCCTTCCACTCCAGTAAAGCAAAAGAGAAGGTAATTAATCCTGGTAATCCTTGATTGTCCATAACTTCAGGCTGCAAGTTTATGGGTTTGGAAGTTAAGATTTATGGAATTAATGGTCTAATACAGATAAGAAATATATCTTGGGACAACACACAAAAATTATAGCATAACAGACCTTAGTAGACCACATATTTGAAAAAGTGCTTACATTGGTGTTCTACATTAATCAAAGACATTAGCCTTGAAAAAAGGAGGGGTGTGTGGAAATCTGCTTGTGTAGGCAACTCTTAGAATCAGATAAAGGTCAGAGCCTGGTAAATACAAGACTATTATTACCACTTAAACTTAATGAAACTAATTAAACTGACCATTGTATGAGGCAATCTTTTGTCAAATACTTTGTTAGACATTAGTATATAGAGTCAAAACTGACTCATAAAAATATATTGAAACACAATATGAGGCTAGGAGAAACACATACTTTTAATTTAGCAAAACATAATCAATTAGAGACGATGTCACATATTAAAAACATCTCTCATATATACACATATAAGAAATAGTGTTTGCATGCACATATAACAGTAGTATTTTTTGTATTATATTATAACCAAGATCTTGTGAACCTTAATTCACCTAACTTTTCAGATAAAGGAGGGGGTCGAGAAAACAGAGGATGAGATCATGGTACAGTGTTGAACAAATATGAAGTCTTGAATTTATTGGTACATGACTCCAATTAATTCTGAAAAGTTGGCCGGATCTTTTTGAAAATTGTTATTTGCCAAAAAGATGAGAACTATCTAAACAGATTAATGATTGGATTTAATTGAGGCTTCTCATGTATTCCAATGAGGAGAAAATCCTATAAAACTCCTAGGTAATCACAATAAATTACCACAATCATACCTGGCAGGGTAAAGTGGTCCATTTTCTGCAGACTTACACATTTAAGCTGATTGAACTCAGTTTCATCTGCTTCTTGAAGACAGTTCTGTTTACGTTGCACTTCTTTGTATTGAAGGGTAAGCATTCATTCAATTATTTTTATCTCACATGTATTGAATGCATTGCTATAAGGGATTTACACCATGTTTTAGAATTACAAGAGTATTCTGTTGAATGTGCTGAGATATAGCAGTGGGTGCTTTAGGCGATGTGGTCTTGGCTGGCCCGCGCGCCTTGCAAATACATATAATTGTATTGAAGTGTTAATGCTGATATCTGTTAAGACACTGGACTGTCCAGATCGTCTGTCAGCTGGGATTCAACGTAGACTGTAACTACTCAATCCAATATTTAGCAGTTAATAAACCGAATGAGTACTGATCATATTCTGATTCGTAAAACTTCAAATACATGAGTCTGTGTGAATTTCTTGATTGTTAAAATTCATCTGGATATGTTGCGGGTCCAGTGCATGAACATGAACCACTAGGAGTTATTAACATCTCTTTCCTCCTAAACGTCTCCCCTGAGTTTAAGAGTGTGTGCAGAGCAAAATAAAAAGAGAATGTATAAAATCTGAACTCTCAGAATTCTGACAAGAGGAAGAGATGAAGAAGAAGCGCAACTGAGATCTAGAAAGGAGGAGTTAGAAATACAAACCGAGATAGCAGCTTCAAATGCTAAAATAAGAGTTTATGAAGAATTTGATGGACATGCAAGGCTCAACAAGGAACTCAGATGACGGAATGAATGTACACTACCGTTCAAAAGTTTGGGGTCACTTAGAAATTTCCTTGTTTTCCATGAAAACATACATGAAATGAGTTTGAATAGGAAATATAGCAAAATGCATAGGAAATATAGTCATTGACAAGGTTAGAAATAATGATTTTTAATTGAAATAATAATTGTGTCCTTCAAACTTTGCTTTCGTCAAAGAATCCTCCATTTGCAGCAATTACAGCCTTGCAGACCTGTGGCATTCTAGTTGTCAATTTGTTGAGGTAATCTGAAAAGATTTCACCCCATGCTTCCTGAAGCACCTCCCACAAGTTGGATTGGCTTGATGGGCACTTCTTACGTACCATACGGTCAAGCTGCTCCCACAACAGCTCAATAGGGTTGAGATCCGGTGACTGTGCTGGCCACTCCATTATAGACAGAATACCAGCTGACTGCTTCTTCCCTAAATAGTTCTTGCATAGTTTGGAGCTGTGCTTTGAGTTATTGTCCTGTTGTAGGAGGAAATTGGCTCCAATCAAGCGCCGTCCACAGGGTATGGCATGGCGTTGCAAAATGGAGTGATAGCCTTCTTTCTTCAAGATCCCTTTTACCCTGTACAAATCTCCCACTTTACCACCACCAAAGCACCCCCAGACCATCACATTGCCTCCACCATGCTTGACAGATGGCATCAAGCACTCCTCCAGCATCTTTTCATTTGGTCTGCGTCTCACGAATGTTCTTCTTTGTGATCCGAACAGCTCAAACTTAGATTCTTCTGTCCATAACACTTTTTTCCAATCTTCCTCTGTCCAGTGTCTGTGTTCTTTTGCCCATCTTAATCTTTTCTTTTATTGGCCAGTCTGAGATATGGCTTTTCTTTGCAACTCTGCCTAGAAGGCCAGCATCCCGAGTCGCCTCTTCACTGTTGACGTTGAGACTGGTGTTTTGCGGGTACTATTTAATGAAGCTGCCAGTTGAGGACCTGTGAGGCGTCTGTTTCTCAAACTAGACACTCTAATGTATTTGTCCTCTTGCTCAGTTGTGCACCGGGGCCTCCCACTCCTCTTTCTATTCTGGTTAGAGCCCGTTTGCACTGTTCTGTGAAGGGAGTAGTACACAGCGTTGTACGAGATCTTCAGTTTCTAGGCAATTTCTCGCATGGAATAGCCTTCATTTCTCAGAACAAGAATAGACTGACGAGTTTCAGAAGAAAGTTCTTTGTTTCTGGCCATTTTGAGCCTGTAATCGAACCCACAATTGCTGATGCTCCAGATACTAGTCTAAAGAAGGCCAGTTTTATTGCTTCTTTAATCAGCACAACAGTTTTCAGCTGTGCTAACATAATTGCAAAAGGGTTTTCTAATGATCAATTAGCCTTTTAAAATGATAAACTTGGATTAGCAAACACAACGTGCCATTGGAACACAGGACTGATGGTTGCTGATAATGGGCCTCTGTACGCCTATGTAGATATTCTATTACAAATCAGCCGTTTCCAGCTACAATAGTCATTTACAACATTACCAATGTCTACACTGTATTTCTGATCAATTTGATGTTATTTTAATGGACAAAAAATTTGCTTTTCTTTCGAAAAGAAGGAAATTTCTAAGTGACCCCAAACTTTTGAACGGTAGTGTACATTTCGATTCCATGCAGAAAAATCCTCCTACAAAACCAGCAAAGCTAGATCCCCATACCAAGGAGTTTATTTTAAAGCGCATAGTGATGCAGCCACAAGCACATGGAATACAGCAAAGCCACAGAGTGCGATTAACAAGTTATTCAGATGTCAGCCAGCATGATGGTGTTACAGAAGATTGGTCTGACGTTGGTTTGGATCCAGCAGCCAGCAAAGGAAACCTCTATGATATGATGCAGAGACAAAATTACATTACAGAAATCTTAGTGAAGCCACATAGATTGTCTGAATTTCTTAGAGCAATACACAAGTGGAGAGCCCAGAGACTTGGTCTGCAGTTGCCAACATATGAATCCAGATAAAGGATATAAATTAGCTAAAAAGTTGCTTCAAGAGAACTTCAGAAACAAGCTTAGAATTGCTACAGCTTATGTGGAAAAGGCCCTCAATTGGTCTGAAGATGGAAAAGTGCTTAATGCGTATGTATACTTTCTCATTGGATGCTGCAATACCATGGAAGACATCGAGTATATGAAAGAAATGGATAATCCCACAAACATGAGATCTGTAGTTTCGAAGCTTCCTTATAAACTGAGAGATAGATGGAGGGGAGTGGCTTGTGATATCCACGAGCGACACAAGTGAAGAGCCAGGTTTAAAGACTTGGTTAGTTTCGCTAAGATTGCCATGGATCCGTTGTTTGGAAAGATTTCATATGACACAACTGCTAAAGGAAGTGACAAAGCCAAATACACAGATCAGAGAAAGAAACTATGAAACAAGGGAAGTAGTTTTGTCACCAGTGTTGTAGCTAACTGTGATGAAAAGAAAGATCCTGAAAGGAGGCAAGCAAAGAACACTGAATATATATGTAACAGGGCGAGGAGCCCTGTATGTATTTGTTTATTTATTTATAGAACAGGGTTTTCCCCTCCGCCCCTGCGCAGTGTGTTATTTTGTATTTGTTTTGTTTTATGATTTATTATTGTATTTATATGACGGCGAAGCGCCGTTGGTTTTGTTATTGTTTATTTGTATTTATTTAAAAATGTATTTTACGGCGTAGCCGTGTGTTTTTTGTTTTAAAATACCTCGTGGGCATGCGTGACTGTCAGCTGGTGATTACTGAATTAGCTGGCAGTCACACATAGTAATGCTACCTGAGCAGACTGTGGCCGAGGGGTAATGAGAGAATTGATAGCCAGTTAAACCCTCGGCCAGGATATAAAAGACCTGCTGTTTTAGCTGCAGGAGGTCGGTGTTTTAGGAGCGGAGTGAGCGAGAGGAGCGAGAGACAAAACGTAACTTAAATAGTAATACAGGAACAGTGAAGGCTACTGCCCAGCCAGACCTGTGTTATTTTTGTGTTTGTGACTTTTTAACTGTTTTTGTATAACTGTTTTATTTCGCTCTGTGAGCAAGTTTCTTTTTGTTAAAACCTTTTTATTTATTTTTGTATTATTTAAATAAAACGGCGCACGCCGCGCCTTTAACTGCAGTACTTGCCTGTTGTCAGTGTTTTTTCAGTTGCTGCTTCTGGCCTGACGTCAGACGACTCAGCCACCCTTCCACATGTGGTGTCCAGCGTGGGATCACCAGCGCCTCCTGGACTCAGGTCAGAGTAGGGTACTGCAGTTTTTTTTCGTTTTTTTGTTTTTTTTCTATTACGTGTGGAGTGAGAAGTAGAAGAAGGAGGATGAGAGGAAAGAGGAAAATGGGAAGGAGGCAGCAGAAACGGCAGCAGCCAGAACCTGCCCTTACGGGGACCCCCAGTATTAAGAGGCACGGGACCAGGGTCTGGTGGGGGATGCTGCAGAGTGGTTCTGGGCAGTAGACCAGACCCAGCCATCTCCAGAACCCAAGAGGGAGGAGCCTCAACATTCTGCGCCTGAGTGGGAGGAGCCTGAAAGTCCTGCGCCTGAGTGGGAGGAGCCCGAATGTCCTGCGCCTGAGAGGGAGGAGCCCGAACGTCCTGTGCCCAAGAGGGGGGAGTCGGTGGGTCCACAGCCCAAGAGGGGGAGTCAGTGCGTCCACAGCCCAAGAGGGGGAGTCGGTCGTCCACAGCCCAAGAGTGGGAAGGCCGAATATCCACATCCCAGGTATCCGCCAGCAGAGGGAGAATACCTGGTGGTTCCACCTCCACTGGAGGACTGTGTGTCGCTCCCACCTGGTTCCGCCTCCACCGCCCTGGGAGGACTGCTTATCGCTCCCACATCCACCAGCAAAGGGAGAATACCTGCTGGTTCCGCGTCCGTCTCATGGGAGGACGGCTTGTCGCTCCCACCTCCACCAGCAGAGGGAGAGTTCCTGCTGGTTCCACCTCCACCGCCCTGGGAGGACTATGTGTCACTCCCACCTCCGCCAGCAGAGGGAGAATACCTGCCTGTTCCACCTCCTCCGCTGTGGGAGGATTGTGTGCTGCTCCGACCTCCACCAGCAGAGGGAGCATGCCTGCTGTTTTCCCCGCTGCAGCCAGAAGGGGAGGAGCCCCTGTCGCCTTCGCAGCCAGAAGGGGAGGAGCCCCTGCCGCCTTCGCAGCCAGAAGGGGAGGAGCCCCTGCCGCCTTCGCAGCCAGAAGAGGAGGAGCCCCTGCCGCCATCGCAGCCAGAAGGGGAGCAGACCCTGCCGCCTTCGCAGCCAGAAGGGGAGGAGCCCCGGCCGCCTTCGCCAGGAGCAGAGCAGCAGGAGCTGTCTCTGCCTCCACCACCACTACCCGAGGGAGAGAAGCAGGAGCTGCCTCTCCCTTCAAGACCGGACGGACCGGGACAGGAGGCTGGCGGTCCGCAGCCGCCCTTGCATAGGTTGCTGAGCCGAGCAAGGGGGAAAACCGCAGGGTCGCAGCAGCTGAGAAGAGGGCTGAGAAGAGGGCCTGGCTCCCCTCCTGCAATCGCCTCTTGAGGGTCCGCTGCCGCCATCGCCTCCTGAGGACCGCTGCCGCCCTGTCGTGCATCGCCTGGGGATGCCAGTTCGCCACCGCCCAGGGATGCCAGCCATGCACCGCCCGGGGATGCCAGCCATGCACCGCCCGGTGATGCCAGCCATGCACAGCCCAGGGATGCCTGCCTTGCACCGCCCAGGGATGCCTGCCTTGCACCGCCCAGGGATGCCTGCCTTGCACCGCCCAGGGATGCCTGCCTTGCACCGCCAAAGGATGCCTGCCTTGCACCGCTCAGGGATGCCACGTCCGCTCCGCTCAGGGATGCCATGCCCGCGCCGCTCAGGGATGCCACACCTAGATTGCCTGGGGTTGCCTGCTGCTCCACATCACCTGGGGCTGCCTGCTGCTCCGCATCGCCTGGGGCTGCCTGTTGCTCCGCACGCCTGGGGCTGCCTGTTGTTCCGCATCGCCTGGGGCTGCCTGAGCTCCCACTATAGCCTCCATGGCCAGGGGCTCCCCTCCCGAAGTTCGCCTCCTGAGGGTACGCTGCTGCTGCCGTCACCTCCCGAGGGTCCGCTGCTGCTGCCGTCACCTCCCGAGGGTCTGCTGCTGCTGCCGTCGCCTCCCGAGGGTCTGCTGCTGCTGCCGTCACCTCCCGAGGGTCCGCTGCTGCTGCCGTCGCCTCCTGAGGGTCCGCTGCTGCTGCCGTCACCTCCCGAGGGTCCGCTGCTGCTGCCGTCGCCTCCCGAGGGTCTGCTGCTGCTGCCGTCGCCTCCCGAGGGTCTGCTGCTGCTGCTGTCGTCGAGGGTCCTGCTTTGCCTGGGGTTCCTACCAGTCCTGCTATGCGGCAGGAAATACTGTGGCTGGAGCCCCATGAAGGAGTGTTGCCGGCCACGAAGGGGGGGAGTTCAGGAGACCAGCTCCCCAGCCGCACTTTCAGCGGCAGGAGAAACTGTGGTCGGAGCCCGCAAAGGGAGCTGCCGGCCAGGAAGAAAGGGGAGAGATCAGGAAACCCGCTCCCTCACAGCTTTTTGCTGCCAGATAGTGTGTGGCGGGAGCCTCGGAAGAGGGAGCTGCTAGCCATGAAGAAGTGGGGGCCGTCACCAGAAACACCTTGCTTCCCCTTCTTCCAGGACTTTGAGACTGAGGGGGGAGGTGGCCGTTGGGGCCAAGTATGCGATGCACAAGGGGGGGATGTGTAACAGGGCGAGGAGCCCTGTACGTATTTGTTTATTTATTTTTAGAACAGGGTTTCCCCCTCCGCCCCTGTGCAGTGTGTTATTTTGTATTTGTTTTGTTTTATGATTTATTATTGTATTTATATTTATATGACGGCGAAGCGCTGTTGGTTTTGTTATTGTTTATTTGTAGCCGTGTGTTTTTTGTTTTAAAATACCTCAGACTGCAGACTGTGGCCAAGGGGTAATGAGAGAATTGATAGCCAGTTAACTCCTCGGCCAGGATATAAAAGACCTGCTGTTTTAGCTGCAGGGGGTGGGTGTGTTAGGAGCGGAGTGAGCAAGAGACAAAACTTAAATAGTAATACAGGAACAGTGAAGGATACTGCCCAGCCTGATCTGTGTTATTTTTGTGTTTGTGACTTGTTTTTGTTTATTTCGCTCTGTGAGCAAGTTTCTTTTTGTTAAAACCTTTTTATTTATTTTTGTATTATTTAAATAAAAAGGCACGCCGCCTTTAACTGCAGTACTTGCCTGTTGTCAGTGTTTTTTCAGTTGCTGCTTCTGGCCTGACGTCAGACGACTCAGCCACCCTTCCACATGTGGTGTCCAGCGTGGGATCACCAGCGCCTCCTGGACTCAGGTCAGAGTAGGGTACTGCAGTTTTTTTTCGTTTTTTTGTTTTTTTTCTATTACGTGTGGAGTGAGAAGTAGAAGAAGGAGGATGAGAGGAAAGAGGAAAATGGGAAGGAGGCAGCAGAAACGGCAGCAGCCAGAACCTGCCCTTACGGGGACCCCCAGTATTAAGAGGCACGGGACCAGGGTCTGGTGGGGATGCTGCAGAGTGGTTCTGGGCAGTAGACCAGACCCAGCCATCTCCAGAACCCAAGAGGGAGGAGCCTCAACATTCTGCGCCTGAGTGGGAGGAGCCTGAAAGTCCCATGCCTGAGTGGGAGGAGCCCGAATGTCCCTGCGCCTGAGAGGGAGGAGCCCGAACGTCCTGTGCCCAAGAGGGGGGAGTCGGTGGGTCCACAGCCCAAGAGGGGGGAGTCAGTGTGTCCACAGCCCAAGAGGGGGGAGTCGGTGCGTCCACAGCCCAAGAGTGGGAAGGCCGAATATCCACATCCCAGGTATCCGCCAGCAGAGGGAGAATACCTGGTGGTTCCACCTCCACTGGAGGACTGTGTGTCGCTCCCACCTGGTTCCGCCTCCACCGCCCTGGGAGGACTGCTTATCGCTCCCACATCCACCAGCAAAGGGAGAATACCTGCTGGTTCCGCGTCCGTCTCATGGGAGGACGGCTTGTCGCTCCCACCTCCACCAGCAGAGGGAGAGTTCCTGCTGGTTCCACCTCCACCGCCCTGGGAGGACTATGTGTCACTCCCACCTCCGCCAGCAGAGGGAGAATACCTGCCTGTTCCACCTCCTCCGCTGTGGGAGGATTGTGTGCTGCTCCGACCTCCACCAGCAGAGGGAGCATGCCTGCTGTTTTCCCCGCTGCAGCCAGAAGGGGAGGAGCCCCTGTCGCCTTCGCAGCCAGAAGGGGAGGAGCCCTGCCGCCGCAGCCAGAAGGGAGGAGCCCCTGCCGCCGCAGCCAGAAGAGGAGGAGCCCCTGCCGCCATCGCAGCCAGAAGGGGAGCAGACCCTGCCGCCTTAGCAGCCAGAAGGGGAGGAGCCCCGGCCGCCTTCGCCAGGAGCAGAGCAGCAGGAGCTGTCTCTGCCTCCACCACCACCACCCGAGGGAGAGAAGCAGGAGCTGCCTCTCCCTTCAAGACCGGATGGACCGGGACAGGAGGCTGGCGGTCCGCAGCCGCCCTTGCATAGGTTGCTGAGCCGAGCAAGGGGGAAAACCGCAGGGTCGCAGCAGCTGAGAAGAGGGCTGAGAAGAGGGCCTGGCTCCCCTCCTGCAATCGCCTCTTGAGGGTCCGCTGCCGCCATCGCCTCCTGAGGACCGCTGCCGCCCTGTCGTGCATCGCCTGGGGATGCCAGTTCGCCACCGCCCAGGGATGCCAGCCATGCACCGCCCGGGGATGCCAGCCATGCACCGCCCGGTGATGCCAGCCATGCACAGCCCAGGGATGCCTGCCTTGCACCGCCCAGGGATGCCTGCCTTGCACC
This sequence comes from Acipenser oxyrinchus oxyrinchus, assembly GCA_030684275.1. Taxonomy (NCBI): domain Eukaryota; kingdom Metazoa; phylum Chordata; class Actinopteri; order Acipenseriformes; family Acipenseridae; genus Acipenser; species Acipenser oxyrinchus. The sequence goes on from CM060252.1 coordinate 47,628,126, forward strand.
GCCCAGGGATGCCTGCCTTGCACCGCCCAGGGATGCCTGCCTTGCACCGCCAAAGGATGCCTGCCTTGCACCGCTCAGGGATGCCACGTCCGCTCCGCTCAGGGATGCCATGCCCGCGCCGCTCAGGGATGCCACACCTAGATTGCCTGGGGTTGCCTGCTGCTCCACATCACCTGGGGCTGCCTGCTGCTCCGCATCGCCTGGGGCTGCCTGTTGCTCCGCATCGCCTGGGGCTGCCTGTTGTTCCGCATCGCCTGGGGCTGCCTGAGCTCCCACTATAGCCTCCATGGCCAGGGGCTCCCCTCCCGAGTTCGCCTCCTGAGGGTACGCTGCTGCTGCCGTCACCTCCCGAGGGTCCGCTGCTGCTGCCGTCACCTCCCGAGGGTCTGCTGCTGCTGCCGTCGCCTCCCGAGGGTCTGCTGCTGCTGCCGTCACCTCCCGAGGGTCCGCTGCTGCTGCCGTCGCCTCCTGAGGGTCCGCTGCTGCTGCCGTCACCTCCCGAGGGTCCGCTGCTGCTGCCGTCGCCTCCCGAGGGTCCGCTGCTGCTGCCGTCGCCTCCCGAGGGTCTGCTGCTGCTGCTGTCGTCGAGGGTCCTGCTTTGCCTGGGGTTCCTACCAGTCCTGCTATGCGGCAGGAAATACTGTGGCTGGAGCCCCATGAAGGAGTGTTGCCGGCCACGAAGGGGGGGAGTTCAGGAGACCAGCTCCCCCAGCCGCACTTTCGCGGCAGGAGAAACTGTGGTCGGAGCCCCGCAAAGGGGAGCTGCCGGCCAGGAAGAAAGGGGGAGAGGTCAGGAAACCCGCTCCCCTCACAGCTTTTTTGCTGCCAGATAGTGTGTGGCGGGAGCCTCGGAAGAGGGAGCTGCTAGCCATGAAGAAGTGGGGGCCGTCACCAGAAACACCTTGCTTCCCCTTCTTCCAGGACTTTGAGACTGAGGGGGGAGGTGGCCGTTGGGGCCAAGTATGCGATGCACAAGGGGGGGATGTGTAACAGGGCGAGGAGCCCTGTACGTATTTGTTTATTTATTTTTAGAACAGGGTTTCCCCTCCGCCCCTGTGCAGTGTGTTATTTTGTATTTGTTTTGTTTTATGATTTATTATTGTATTTATATTTATATGACGGCTAAGCTGTTGGTTTTGTTATTGTTTATTTGTAGCCGTGTGTTTTTGTTTTAAAATACCTCAGACTGCAGACTGTGGCCAAGGGGTAATGAGAGAATTGATAGCCAGTTAACTCCTCGGCCAGGATATAAAAGACCTGCTGTTTTAGCTGCAGGGGGTGGGTGTGTTAGGAGCGGAGTGAGCAAGAGACAAAACTTAAATAGTAATACAGGAACAGTGAAGGATACTGCCCAGCCTGATCTGTGTTATTTTTGTGTTTGTGACTTGTTTTTGTTTATTTCGCTATGTGAGCAAGTTTCTTTTTGTTAAAACCTTTTTATTTATTTTTGTATTATTTAAATAAAACGGCATGCCGCCTTTAACTGTAGTACTTGCCTGGTGTCAGTGTTTTTTCAGTTCCTGCTTCTGGCCTGACGTCAGACGACTCAGCCACCCTGTCACAGTACATCTAACACATTTCAGAAACTTTGCCTATTCTGTAAAGTAGATCACACAATGGAGTTGTGCAGATGCATGCGAGGCAAGCCTCATGAAGTTAAAAATTACATTTTTAAAGTCAAAGAGAATTTGGTTTGGTTGCAAGACAAGGATTACATGCAAAGTATGTTCACAGAAGCACCCTAGTGTGCTGCACTTTAATAAAGATGCGAGCACTGCTGTTAAGATGGAAGAAAAGAAAGTAAGCAGTGCCATGTGTGAACCCCAGTGTGGAAACATGTGGTCATACTGGGGCCGGTGACCAAGATTGCATTCTAGCAATAACACCGGTGAGGATCAAAGCTAAGAACAGCAACAAGATCGTGGAGACATACGCATTCATTGACCCAGGAAGTTCTGCAACGTTTTGTACTGAAGCTCTGACGAGACAGCTGAATATAAGAGGCAGGAAAACAGAGATTCTTCTGCGCACCATGGGTCAAGAGAAGTCTGTTGATTGCTCTGTCATTGCAGGTTTCACAAATGCCACCATTCACAAATGTAGACGTGGATTACTTCGGTCCAATTGAAATCAAGAGAGGTCGAAGTTTGGTCAAGAGATACAGAGTGATCTTACATGTTTAGCTATAAGAGCAGTACATATTAAAGTGGCTTCTTCTTTGGACACTGACTCCTGCATTAATGCATATCATCGATTCATATCATGAAGAGGGTAAGTTTCAGAAATCCGATCTGACAATGGCACCAATTTCATTGGAGCTGAGTGTGAACTGCGAAAAGAGATTGAAAGTTGGAATCAAGCCAAAATATATGGGACTATGCTAAAGAAAGGAGTGAGGTGGATTTTCAACCCAAGTTCTCACCACGACGTGTGTGTGGGAAAGACAGATACGGACTGTGAGAAAGATTCTCAGTGCTGTTCTGAAACAGCAAACACTTGTTGATGAAGGTCTTCAAACAGTTCTTTGTGAAGTGGAAGCCATCATAAATGATCGTCCAATCTCAAAAGTCTCATAAGAACATAAGAACATAAGAAAGTTTACAAACGAGAGGAGGCCATTCAGCCCATCTTGCTCGTTTGGTTATTAGTAGCTTATTGATACCAGAATCTCATCAAGCAGCTTCTTGAAGGATCCCAGGGTGTCAGCTTCAACAACATTACTGGGGAGTTGGTTCCAGACCCTCACAATTCTCTGTGTAAAAAAGTGCCTCCTATTTTCTGTTCTGAATGCCCCTTTATCTAATCTCCATTTGTGACCCCTGGGCCTTGTTTCTTTTTTCAGGTCAAAGAAGTCCCCTGGGTCGACATTGTCTATACCTTTTAGGATTTTGAATGTTTGAATCAGATCGCCACGTAGTCTTCTTTGTTCAAGACTGAATAGATTCAATTCTTTTAGCCTGTCTGCACACGACATGCCTTTTAAACCCGGGATAATTCTGGTTGCTCTTCTTTGCACTCTTTCTAGAGCAGCAATATCCTTTTTGTAACAAGGTGACCAGAACTGAACACAATATTCTAGGTGAGGTCTTACTAATGCATTGTAAAGTTTTAACATTACTTCCCTTGATTTAAATTCAACACTTCTCACAATATATCCGAGCATCTTGTTGGCCTTTTTCATAGCTTCCCCACATTGTCTAGATGAAGACATTTCTGAGTCAACATAAACTCCTAGGTCTTTTTCATAGTTCCCTTCTTCAATTTCAGTATCTCCCATATGATATTTATAATGCTCATTTTTATTGCTTGCATGCAATACTTTACACTTTTCTCTATTAAATGTCATTTGCCATGTGTCTGCCCAGTTCTGAATGCTGTCTAGATCATTTTGAATGACCTTTGCTGCTGCAACAGTGTTTGCCACTCCTCCTATTTTTGTGTCATCTGCAAATTTAACAAGTTTGCTTACTATACCAGAATCTAAATCATTAATGTAGATTAGGAATAGCAGAGGACCTAATACTGATCCCTGTGGTACACCACTGGTTACCTCGCTCCATTTTGAGGTTTCTCCTCTAATCAGTACTTTCTGTTTTCTACATGTTAACCACTCCCTAATCCATGTTCATGTATTTCCTTGAATCCCTACTGTGTTCAGTTTGAGAATTAATCTTTTATGCGGGACTTTGTCAAAAGCTTTCTGGAAATCTAAATAAACCATGTCGTATGCTTTGCAATTATTCATTGTCGATGTTGCATCCTCAAAAAAAATCAAGCAGGTTAGTTAGACAGGACCTCCCTTTCCTAAAACCATGCTGACTGTCTCCCAGGATATTGTTACCATATAGGTAATTTTCCATTTTAGATCTTATTATAGTTTCCATAATTTTACATATAATAGAAGTCAGGCTTATTGGTCTGTGGTTATCTGGTTCGGTTTTGTCTCCCTTTTTGTGGATCGGTATTACGTTTGCAATTTTCCAGTCTGTCGGTACAACCCCTGTGTCAAGAGACTGTTGCATGGTCTTGGTTAGCGGTTTGTAAATAACTTCTTTCATTTCTTTGAGTACTATTGGGAGGATCTCATCCGGCCCAGGGGATTTGTTTATTTTAAGAGCTCCTAGTCCCTTTAACACTTCTGCCTCTGTCTCGGGTGAGCCGAATGATTTAGAAGCTCTTACACCTAATCGTTTATTGTTGTTGAAAACTAAACCAATTATTCCACCTGGTTTGTTCAGAAGAGAAGATTTGTATGCTCGTCGTAGATGGAGACAGGTTCAGTACTTGGCTGATTTGTTCTGGAAGAGATGGACACGTGGGCTCTTACCGTTGTTGCAGGAACACCAGAAGTGGTCACACGTTAGAAGAAACTTCATCGTGGGAGATGTTGTTCTGATAGTAGATGACGCAGCACCTCGTAACCCCTGGATGATGGGAAGAGTTGTGGAGACGATGCCAGACAGGAAGGGATTCGTATGACATGATCGAGTGAGGACTAAGAGCAGTGTGCTGGAGAGACCCATAAACAATCTCTGTCTACTACTTGAAGCAGATGGCGAGTGATTCAGATCTCCAAGTATATTCTGATTATTATGTATGAAGGACTTTAAAAATGTTTAGTCATTCTAAGATATTTATTTCGGCTCCATAAAATGTTTTGATTATTGTTACGCATGTTGCTTAAAACAATTTTTGTATTTTGATTATACAAAAGAATGTATTTTTATTTTAGTTTATTTAGATAAGTGTAATTATTATTACTGTTTATGGATTGGTATGTGCTGTTTTTCTATGCACTGCGTCCTCAAGTGGTAGTTTTGTTTATAGTTAATGACATTATTTTTTTAGAATTCGGTTTTGAAAATAAACGATAAAAGGAAAGAACACAGATGACAAAGTGAGTTTTTGTAAGCAGAGGAGACAATACAGTTTTCAACCGTTGATACCTTTGATATTGTTGATACGTATATAGATTAATAACAAGACTGTGTGGGGGTCACGTGATGACGCTGATCTGAAGGGAGCAAAATCGCTGATCTCTTCCCGCCACCGCCCCCCTTTTTCACAGTAAAACAGTCTAAATCTCACAAAATGTACTTTGAACCACTTAAAGTTTGCTGTCGTCTAAAGAAATGTGTCAATCTGGGGCCGAAGTTGCATCAAAATCTACCAGAAAAGAAAATAGAAGGAAAACTCAGGTTCCGGGCCCGGACACTGTGAACAGTAATAACAAGACTGTATACATAGAAATCATAAAAAAGGGACACTAAGAATATAAAACGACCTAAGGATAAAGGATATAAAGACATAAGGATAAGAAAATAGTTAAACTAAAGAATATTCGTTTATGCTTTTAAACTGCAGGCTGTAGATAATGTTTAAACAGCTGGGCTATGCAAATATAATGGCTAAATTCCAATTCAGGCACTTCCAATCTGGCCTACCTGAATGTCCTCCTATAGCTCAATTGGCTAAGCAGTTCCTCACTTCTCTCATGCTTGATGAGATTCTGGGATCAATAAGCTACTAACAACCAAACGAGCAAGATGGGCCGAATGGCCTCTCGTTTGTAAACTTTCTTATGTTCTTATGAAATGTGGTATGTTGGCACCATAAGCATCTTTCTAATTGCTCCTGGAGTTTCAGAATGCTCCATTTTTGTGAAAAAATGGACATTCCATTATTTATCAGTGCCCACTTTGGGATGCAAGAGGGCACTGCAAGTTACTTGTTTTTTTTTAATTTATTTTATTTTTAATTAGCACGTTTGGCTCTTGTAATGCTTACATTACAAGAGCATTTCCTGATTAGCCTTACAAGAGCCAATCAAATCGTGTGAAATGCACAAAGTGGCCGGAGTTTATTTGCATACATACTCCAGATTTATTTGCGAACAGCTAACAGCTAGACAGCTTTTCAAAATAAATATTTCTATATTAATAAAGATTTAGCATTTAAATGTTGAAAAGTTGTTAAATATTTTAAGATTTATAAATTATATCTGAATGTACACATTTAAAAAAATATATATTTATTTTCACAACATTTTTAAATCTGGGGGAAAAATACAAGACTGAAGTTAAATCAGGGAAAAAATATAAGATTGAAGTGGCATGGCACCTCATACATTTTACACATTTACTTTGAGAGTTTACTGCACTGTTTACTTTTCTTTTTACACACCTGGCTTTTGACCAAAATGTGTTTGTGTATATTCACTTTTTTTTTTTTTATTCTACCTTCATTTTTGTACACTGCAGTTCAACCTATAACAATTGTGTTCAATTTCCAATTACTCGTTGTCACAAAGACGGCTGCAGTGGGTGACGTCAGACCAGAAACAGGAAGTAACACACAGAGACTTGGGGTTTTGATAAAGCTGAGCGCGTGATCGAGCTCAGCATTTAATAATTAAACAGAAAAATAAAAGGTTTGAACACAAAGCACAGGACACGGCACTTGAGCCAAAATAAACAGACAAACAAAAACGGACTAAACAGACAAACACGGTGAGCAGATACTTTAACTATTCTTTTACTTCTCGTTAGTTTTACCTCCTTCTCCACACCCGTTCTCCACTCACCGAACACACAACCCCGAGTGAGTGAAAACATGCTGCTTTTATGCAGCTGTACCAAGACTCGATTGCTAATCAATCATTCAATTGGATTCTCGGTACAACTGCACGTGAATTAATAAAGTGCAATTCCCTGTGCTCACATATTATTACTTTTTACTTGCACGTGAAGTGCTGTGCAATCCTCGTGCCTAAATACAAATATACATTTTAAACACTCGTGTTCCACAGACCCGTTTATATCCCGTGTACCAATGACTATACACCAACATTTAAAACACAACACATAACACAAAATACACACGAGGGCGGGCACTTTGCCACTCTCTTCTATTAAAGTCTGAGACATTTTCTTTCTCTATTTCCTTAAATAAAATCTCTAACATAGTAATGAACCATATTCATTTTTTTGGAACACCACACTTTGTATTCATCATTAGAAATATTAGATGTTTGTGTCTGTAAACTACAGACAACCGTGAGGACAACATTGAAATCAGTAGGCTATACACGTGTTCAAAGGTGATTTATGCCTGACAAGGTAAAATAATAACAGGTAATGACGATGACAAGTACGACAATGCATATTTTTCATTTAATATAAGTGGAATATCCGATGTACACTTAATTGGATAATGATACAATGACAGCATGTTTTTTTTTAAATTTAACAATCAAAACAAATATGTTTTTGTAAATCAATATTTTCACGTAATATTTGCAGTTATAATATATTACTGTTATAAATAAAAGTTTAAACAACAATAAAATGCCTATTTTGTAGCTCTGCTCATATTGCATATTGCATTACTCTGTTACATGTGTGATTTGTGTAATTCTGCATTTTTCTTTAGGGAGTCAAAATAAAAATTGCATTTTATTTTTTGGTCATAGATTACCATTAGCAAACTTCACGTAGTGTTCTTGTTATAATGATACATTTTACAAAAATCTCCTACAATCACACTTTCATTATGGGCTTATGGTTAAGGACAGAATCTTCATGTGTGAATGTGACAGGAGTGAAAGGAGTCCCTCTTGTAATTCGCCCTCCCGACTACTGGCAGCGATGTGCAGGAAGGACTGAGACTGAGGAGAAAGGTTGAGTCATGGTTGGGGCGGAAGCTGCTGTTGTGGTGGCCATCTTAACTTGGGGCAGGACCTCATGGACGAGCCCCATTATTGCAATCAGCTGTGCTGTGCTCGACGATTGGCTGAGGTGGGGCAGTGCACTGGTTGTAGGGGTGGGGCTTGGCACTATTTTGGCTGTGGGGTTCTGCCAATCGGACTCCCTCTGTGAGTTTGTTTACTTGTTTATTGTGTTTATACCCAGACTGAGGATTCCCAGGCCGGCTGCCTCCGAGCTCGGACTTCCCTCTGTGATCCTTGGCATCTTCAGGAACTACTAATCCTGCTTGGGAGAGGGAGCCCAAGCCACTTTCTGTTCTATGTGGTTTATTTGTTTTCATTGCAAGCCTCTGCTTACCATAGCTGGTAACAGAGGCAGTTTGTTTTTTTTGTTTACTGCAACTGTGTGGAAACCCACTGCTCGGGACTTTGTACTATTGTGAATGCTGTAAATAAATCCCAACCCCAACTACGTGCTTCCTGTTTCCTGTGCTTCCGGGTCACGTCACTTCCTCCCTAACCCACCACAGTGAACAATAGTTTACAAAGTGTAACAATACTTTTATGTACAGAACGGAACCCCTACAGCGACATCGTAAGAAAAAAAAATACTATCTTGTGCGCACGAGTTAATATTCTAGCGCGCCTGGTGCTGCCGTCTTCAGGACTGAGACAGAGCTGCTACAGCAGTATCTCAGGATGCTTAGCGGGACTCTGAACTGTTCATGTTTCTGTTATTAGTGTTGATTAGTTATTGTATGTGTTTATCTTACCTGCCGTTGCAGTAATTGTGTTGCGTTTGTTTGTCTCTCGTGCCCTGTACCCCTTCTGTGTGTTTTCCCGGTGTTGTACGTGGTCATCCTCAGCTGCTTGGTCCGGTTCAGAGATGCCCTCCACCCCTTTCTCGTGTGTGTGTGTCTCTGTCACTGCTGCTTGCTCCTGTTCAGAGATGACCTCTACCCCCTTTCTCCCTGTGTATGTGTCTCTGTCACTGCCTGGTTCTAGCACTTGTAAGTGCTGCATTGGGAGCTCAATAAAAGAGCATTGTTTTCAAAGACTCCTGTCTCTTGCTTCTGCTTTACTACGCCAGCGCATTGGGCGCTATAATATCTTGCTGACTGCACCAGACACCAGGGGCCCGATTTTCCCCGGGCATGTGCAAAAGTTTGTGCAACGCACACACAGCTGCCCGTGGTGTGCGAATCTGTGAGCTCCTGCTATTTTCCCATCAGATCAATCAGTAGTTGCACATTAGCGCTTCCCAATCAAATCTTGAGGGTTGTTAAAGCATTTACATACAGTCAATTCAGCACTGCATTTGTGTGCAAAAGGGAAAATAGCTTTAGAGGGCACAACAAGCGCAGCGTCAAGAATGAGGAAGCAGAGATATTCAGAAAGAGATCTATAAATTTTGTTTGAGGAGGTACAGAATCGCAGTTCTAATTTATTTGGGTCTGGTAAAGATGGTGCAAATTATAAGAAATTAAAAAAAGCTTGTCAAGAGGTTGCAAAAATAATAAATGCCACTTCCACTGTTAAACAGACTTGGTCAGATTGTAGAAAAAGATACTATGATATAAAACATTGTACAAATTCAAAGTTAGCTCTCATAAATAGAGAGAGAACAGCTACAGGTGGAGGACCATCAACATCACAGCGATGAACAGCAGAAGAATGCGCTGCTGTCAGTATCCCACGGGACAGTATTGCAGGTGTAGGAGGTCTTGCTTGATGTGGGTATCATCCCATCACACGTCTCACATGAGCAGCACAAAGACACTTGTTAAAACAATTGAAAACCGTATGTCCATGACCTCATTACATCAACACCAAAAAGTTTCAAAACACCACACACTGCAAATAACGTTAATGCCTTACCTCACAATTTAGAAGGTAAAAGTCTGGTTTCTCTAGACATTCCGCTATCTGTTATATCTATGCATTCAAAATGAAGCAATAAAGGATCACCTAATACAAACAAATGTTTCAAATCAAGTAAGTGAAAATGTAATGCCTAAAGATGGCGCTTGTTATTGGTGGTGTAATATGCCATGGCATGGAGAAGAAATTATTTTCTGTGACAACTGCATGAATTGGTTTCATCCTGAATGCATATATAACATATTTGAAGGTTAAGGATATCAGTCCCTTTTTTTATCAGTCCTGATTGCAAAGAGCGATCTCTACACAGTGTGCCTGAAAGTGTAAAAAATACAGTAGATCTAAAGAAGATGAATGCATTGACATAGATGAGGAAAACCCAAAGTGTAGAGATGGTAGCTATAATTTCACTGCTAAGAAGTAGGAGAGGTTTACTATCCAACTCACTTTTTTCTGAATGGTCAAAGATATCCCCAAAAATAATTTAAAAAATGTTCTCAAAACCGTTTCCTGCAGAAAGGCTGAATTGATGGGCTGTATGAACATTTTTATAAGATTACTAAAAAATGTGTTCCTGTATTCACATACAGCCATGTTACTGTAGAAAAATCACAAAAAAAGGAAATGCCCCTTTTTCAAGGCTCAAGCTTAATATAAATTTACAGGATGCAAAAAATTCCATTTTAAAATCTCCAAAGAACCTGTCTGTGGGGAAACAGTACTTATTGATGTCAGCCGCTATGGTTCATTCTGCCTCTCGAAAGGCATTCAGCATGCCAGACACACACATAAATCAAACAGAAAATGAATAGGTCAAAGTTTAAAACACAATACTCCATCATCCTACCACTTTAAACGTTTAAGGAAAGCAGATGTGGAGTCACGAGAGGCTGGAAATCTGACTTATGCAATCTGTGTGTTTATCAAAACATTTCCATGCTTCCTGAGCTGGTGGCCACCAAACTACACCTCCTGTCCAGCATGCTGCTACAAATCTCCGGTCTCCAAGGGCAAGCTCTTGGACGGAGCCTTTGGGCCAGCCGTGGAGGAGATCCTGCAGAGATCCCAACGGGAATGCGAGGCGTCATGGCAGGTGGCCGCGTTGCTCCCTCCCTGCGCTCCCGCATGGGGCAGGTCAAACCGCTGGCAAGCTCCTCTGACACGGACTGTCACCAGGACAGTTCCGGTTCCCACGGCTCCGCTGGGTGACCTAAGGCATCGCCTACGGGGCACACCTGCAGCGAAAAATTGGCCCCTCCCAGCGGGAAACACAGCGGAGGAAACGCAGGACTTGGCCAGCCCACACACCAGCGTCCCAGGAGCCGCCTCAAACTGCCCTGCCACAACCTCAGCTGCCCCAGCCTCAGACCCCCTTTTCGGCAAATCAGCTGCAATACTGGCACGCCTGCACTTCAGACACCTGGGTGCTCGCCACTGTGCACAACGGTTACGCACTCTAGTTCCGCTTGGATCTCCTCAGTCAGGCAAGAGGCACTCTTTGGCACCCGGAACTGGGCAGGTTCCAGCTATGGGTCTGGCCCCTGAATGGGAGCACTGGTTAGCCCTAGGGCTATCAGATGCTTTGCAGAATGCTAGGGCAGATTCCACTAGGTCATTGTATGCCTACAAGTGGAAGTATTTCCAGAATTGGTGTCTGACTAAGGGTCATGACCCAATCTCTTGCACTATGCCAGTTATCTTACAGTTTCTGCAAGAACTGCTTGATGCTGGTAGGTCTGTGGCTAGATTGACTACGCCGCATATTTTCTCCAGGTTCTACCGCCTTAATGTGGTAGATCCTGCCCTGCCTTCATTAGGCACGAGGGTCCTTGAGGGTGTAAGTTATGTGGTTCTGATGCATCCCTCATATGCTGCTGTTCCTTCTCCCTCGTGATGGCTCTGGTATACATTATCCCATACATAATGTCGTTGGTGGTTGTCTTCAAATTGAAAGGGAATGTTAGGTTACTTACTGTAACCCTGGTTCCCTGAAAGAGAAGACAACCACCAACCATGAGGTCGCATTGGTCGCTCTCACGGGTTTGATGGAAAAAGAGAAATGGCTTCCTCAGGATGACGGTTTTAATTCCTCGGTGGGCGGGACCGAGTGCGTCACCCCAGGAAGGGGCCTACCGGCAGCTCAGATATAATGAGCTCTGCAATACCTACCCAATGGGCAGGCATATCCCATACATAATGTTGTTGGTGGTCGTCTTCTCTTTCAGGGAACCAGTGTTACGGTAAGTAACCTAACATTATATCATGAACCGCTTTATATCACAAATTATGCCTACATGGCAATGATATAAAGCAGGTTCATCTGTACTTCTTAATACATGTCAACAATCGCTCAATATCTAAATCTGCATAATGTTCTCGTCCCAGTCTCTTTAAAAGTGTTGCTTAAAAGTGGATCTGTGAATCGCTTTGCAGACAATAACTGCAAAGGCTTTGGTCAAGTTGCCTTCCACAGGTTTTATCCAGCCCTTAAATTGCTGAGACTGCCAATCCTCTCAGAATCGCTGAGCGTATTGTGCTTTGTACATCTCTATTTGAGATAGACTGCAAAAATGATTTAAAAAATACAACAAAATGACCACTACTGCTTTTCACGTGTTCCTTTTCCGTAACTGCCAACAACGTGCATAATCATCAGGGCGTGTTAAAGGGTACATCAGCACTACATGAAAAATAAAACATAAGCTATCCCACCCTGATGTTCCGAATGTATTTGGTCATTGTATAATAATCTGTATGTGTCCAAACATTTGCATAATGCCGCACTGCCAATGTCCAAAAAGAAAGAAAAGGGCTTGTAACCAGAAGGTCCCTGGTTCAAATCCCACCTTAACCACTGACTCATTGTGTGACCCTGAGCAAGTCACTTAACTTCCTTGTTCTCCGTCTTTCAGGTGAGACGTAGTTGTAAGTGACTCTGCAGCTGATGCATAGTTCACACACCCTAGTCTCTGTAAGTCGCCTTGAATAAAGGCGTCTGCTAAATAAACAAATAATAATAATAAACAAAATCATTCTTCTTGAGCATCTCTTCTGAGCCAAAAAACTTGAACTGTCAGATGTACTGGCGCATGTCCAATGAAGTGTAAGCTATATTACCTCCACGTCGAAACACACTAGTCTGTGTGACAAACATGGTCTGTCTAATTTTCCATAAAGAACTTGTACCTGCTTTCATTTTGTGTAGTAGACATCTTTCACACTGTACATGTTTCCTTCGCATGTTTTGTGAACTCCAAATAAAATATTTAACCCTTTGTGGTCCATTTATTCAGCACGTCTCAGGCACGTCAGGTTATTTTCACACGCGCAGTTTATTTTAGACGCGCTGTTTAAAAGTATTTTTTTTCACAGTAAAACAGGTTTAAAAGGCACTGCATATGAACAGGACACTCAGTTCTGCATCTCCAGCCCCGCCCCACCCCATGTTCGCTGTATTTTTCACATACCTCTTCATAGTCGTGCATACCGATAAATCATCTCCTGATCACTTGTTTTTAACACTAAACTCCTCAATAATGTGATCCAAGTCATTATTTTATTACTCTAACATCTCAAAAACCTCTGCAAATGTCCATGATATTCTTTGAGCGCTAGATGCAGAAGCACCTATCTTGTTTGTTTATGTCCGTGTTATCTCTGTGGTGCAGGGACTATGTGTATTGCTGAGATACACCACTATTTTTTTTTTGTCTTCTCTCGGCTCCTATCGGTCTCACACGGCCATTGAATTGTTTTCTCGGCTTTTTCCGGAGAAAAAACGATTAGAGACCTGTTTTTTACATCTTTTTGATCCCTGTCCGACATCGGACCGGAAAGGGAAAATTATAATAGGACCGCAACGGGTTAATATCGAAAATAGCAGAATGAACAAGCTGCAATTTAAACCTGTTCTTACTGAAAAATAAATGGCAACATATAATCATAAGAGCTGTCTGTGTTACAGTATATGCTGTCAGATCAGGACTTTACTAATGCTGAGCATGGGAGCTGCAACATGCTGTTTCCCATATTACAACTGTACACAATTAACAGTGCAGTCAACAATTCCACACACATTTTCAGCCAGTCTTGTATTGCAGGGGCCTTGATGCTCCAAAAGTCCATGTTTCTTCTTGTTGATCTTGCTGTGAGCAGAGATGAAATATAACTCCTTCGTTGTACTAATGGAGTAGTTTGTCAGACACTACAAGCTCATTTAGGGAGTATCGATACAATACCATGCACAGTATCATGATATTCGATACTATCCCAATATTTTGGATCTTGTGTCCATTACATGTTAAGGTGTAGTTGGTGTAGTTCCAGGAATAACACACACAAGACAGTGAAAGTTCGATAAAACAGCTCCTTTATTTGGCTGGGTTGCATGTCAACAACACTTAAATAATGCTGCAAAACAAGGGTTTTAGTCCCAAAATAATAAGACACTTTATAATTACACCCAACACAGACATTCTTTGTACAGGGGCAGTGTAATACAACAGTTCGTGAGACAATGGTACAGTGTAATCCGGGTCTGGTGCTGGCTTGTATCGTGAGCATTAAGTGTTTTGTTTGTTTGTCATTCTAACTGTTTGTCATTTGTCTTTGTCAGACGGCTAAACACTAACCGAGAGCTGTCAAAATGAAAACATTACAAAGTTAGTATCAGGTATGACCTCCCTGAACATTAACACAATCCTGGCAGCGTTGATGCATAGACCTGATCAGCCTCTGGATAGACTGCTGTGGGATGTTCCGCCACTCTTCCTGTGCAGGTAGCGAAGGTTGGTCATGGTTGTCTCTGGATGGCACTGGCGATTTGGTCCCACAGATGTTCTGTTGGACTCAGGTCAGTAGAAAAAGCTGGCCATGGCAAGACCTCTACATTGTTTTCTTGAAGTCGTGAAATTGTAATCCTAGCACTGTGTGGTCTTGCATTGTCCTGCTGGAAAATCGACACTTCCGGATTGGCTTGCAGGAAAGGAAAAACTGTTGCCTCAAGGACTTTGTCAATGTATCACTGAGCAGTAAGGTTGCCCTCAATCTGCACCAAAAGTGTTCTTGTGTTAAAGGAGATTTCTCCCCACATCATCACACTTCCACCACCCCACTGGTTGGCTTGAACAACAGTCAGCATAACGCTCACCATGTCTACAGACATGTTCTTTTCAGTCAGGTCTGTCAAAGGCAAAACGGCATTCATCGGTGAATAAAACACTCCACCACTCTCTCTGCCACCACCTCAGATGTTCTCTGGCCCACAGAAGACAGCAATTTCGTCTCTCAGCTGACAACATGTTCCCCCTGAACGGCCTCCGAGCATGCAAATCATTTTCATGCAGACGGCGAGCTACAGACATTCTGCTGATGTGCGGGATATTTCTTCCTGAAATTTCTCGTGCTGTAGCCGCTACAGTCTGAAAACGATTACGCAGATGGATCAGTCGGATGTGACGGTCCTGGGCCGGTGTGGTGACCCTTTGCCTTCCAGGACGTGGTCTGTCCCTCACAGAGCCGGTTTCCTGGTTTCTCTGGACTAGTCTGCTGATTGTTGAAGCAGAACATCTCATTCTCCAGGCAACTTCTCTCACAGACAGGCCGCCTTCAATCATGCCGATAGCAACCAGGTGATCTTCATTACTCAAGTGGGACATGGTCGTATCTTTCGCTGTTCTTGTGTTAATTAAAATCATGTCTTTTTTATATAGATTCTTAATCAACTCATTCTGGCAATTTTAACTCAACTCAAATACCAAACACTGAACACCTGGCATTTTTTATGAAATCACATGACTTGAGCTCAGTATTTTGTTATCCCAAGGAACAATACTACTCAAACAATCAACAAACTTATCTGCTCACTATTAAACATGTAAATAACATTATGTATGTGTCCAATGAGCTATTGATATAAAACTAAAGCTATTGATGTAAGACTGTCGCATTTTCATTGTGCATCAGTATATATATACAGTGGCTCTCAAAAGTATTCGCCCCCCTTGGACTTTTCCACATTTTATTGTGTTACAACATGGAATCAAAATGGATTTAATTAGGAGTTTTTGCCACTGATCAACACAAAAAAGTCCATAATGTCAAAGTAAAAAATAAAATCTACAAATTGTTCTAAATTAATTACAAATACAAAACAGAAACTAATTGATTGCATAAGTATTCAGGAGGCTGTGTGGTCCAGTGGTTAAAGAAAAGGGCTTGTAACCGGGACTTCCCCGGTTCAAATCCCACCTCAGCCACTGACTCAATGTGTGACCCTGAGCAAGTCACACCTCCTTGTGCTCCGTCTTTCGGGTGAGACGTAATTGTAAGTGACTCTGCAGCTGATGCATAGTGCACACACCCTAGTCTCTCTCTCTGTAAGTCGCCTTGGATAAAGGCGTCTGCTAAATAAACAAATAAACATATTCACCCCCTTGAGTCAATATTTGGTAGAGGCACCTTTGGCAGCAATTACAGCCATGAGTCTATTTGGATAAGTCTCTACCAGCTTTGCACATCTGGACACTGCAATTTTTGCCCATTCTTCTTTGCAAAATTGCTCAAGTTCCATCAAGTTGAATGGGGACCCTTGGTGAACAGCAATTTTCAACTCTTTCCACATATTCTCAATTGGATTGAGGTCCGGGCTTTGACTGGGCCACTCCAGGAAATTAACCTTTTTGTTTTTAAGCCACTCCACTATGGCTTTGGCTGTATGTTTGGGGTCATTGTCCTGCTGGAAGATGAATCTTCTCCCAAGTCCCAGGTCTCTTGCAGACTTCAGCAGGTTTTCCTCCAGGATTTCTCTGTACTTTGCTGTATCCATTTTGTCCTCTATCTTCATGAGCTTTCCAGGCCCTGACGCAGGGAAGCATCCCCATAGCATGATGCTGCCACCACCATGCTTCACGGTAGGGATGGTGTTCTCAGGATGATGTGCGGTGTTAGGTTTGCGCCAAACATAGCTCTTAGCATTGAGGCCAAAAAGCTCTATTTTGGTCTCATCAGACCATAGAATCTTCTTCCACTTGGTCTCAGAGTCTCCCACATGCCTTCTGGCAAAGTCTAGCTGAGATTTGATGTGAGTTTTTTTCAACAATGGCTTTCTTTTTCCCTCTCTCCCATAAAGGCCAGTTTTGTGAAGCACCCGGGCTATTGTTGCCATATGCACGGTGTCTCCCAGCTCAGCCGTGGAAGACTGTAACTCCTTTAGAGTTGCCATAGGCCTCTTCGTGGCCTCCCTGACTAGTGCCCTTCTCGCCCAGATACTCAGTTTTTGAGGACAGCCTGTTCTAGACAGATTCACAGTTGTGCCATATTCTCTCCATTTCTTAATAATGGACTTTACTGTGCTCTGGGGGATATTCAATGCCTTGGAAATGTTCTTATATGCTACCCCTGATTGGTGCTTTTGAAGAACCTTATTCCAGATTTGCTTTGAATGTTCCTTCGTCTTCATGATGTAGTATTTGTTAGGAAATGTACTAACCAACTGTGGGACCTCCCAGAGACAGGTGTATTTAGCCTGAAATCATGTGAAAACACCTTAATTGCACACAGGTGGACTACATTCAACTAATTATGTGACTTCTAAAGACTATTGGTTGCACCAGAGCTTATTTAGGTGTGTCATAGCAAAGGGGGTGAATACTTATGCAATCAATTATTTTCTGTTTTATATTTGTAATTAATTTAGAACAATTTGTAGAATTTATTTTCACTTTGACATTATGGACTTTTTGTGTTGATCAGTGGCAAAACTCCAAATTAAATCCATTTTGATTCCATGTTGTAACACAATAAAAATGTGAAAAAGTCCAAGGGGGGTGAATACTTTTGAGAGCCACTGTATATATATATATATATATATATATATATATATATATATATATATATATATATATATATATATATATATATAGTGACATGAAGTCCGTTGCGGCTAGGTTTTATTTTAATTTCTTTCCTGCGGGGTAAAAGAAATCAGGGACAAACAAAAACCTGTACCAGAGTTTATGGGTTAAACCCAACTTAAAGTTCATCAAATAATAATGAAAAATCATAACACACAAAAGCTCTTTGTTTTATACAGCCCCGAACAGTTGCAGACCCTCCTGGCGTGGAACGGCAAGGTGAGTATTTAAAACACTGTCCCGGAATTTTAATGAGCTCTGTGTTTGTTTCACTGCCGCCACTTTGTGGTATTTCTAGTGTGCACAATACTCTTGGAAACTTTGTATAATAATTCCACTTGCTGGTATTTTAAACACACACAATGCTCGTTGAAACTGTGCATAAACACATCCACTGGTTGGTTTAAGCACACTCACATGCAGGTTTTAAGTGGCAATTCGTATTTAAATGCATTCACTTGCATTTAGGGTGAAATGTGACTTACTGCATTACTTTTGCTTGGATTGGAACATTGCTTCGTTGTCCAATCTGATTCAAGCAGGTTACAGCGTTCCTCTTGCTTTCTGTTTCGTCTGTGTCTTTGCTTACAGCTTGGCTCCAACGTAGCATTACCTCAGGCTATGGTTTTCACATCCTCCACATATATATATATATATATATATATATATATATATATATATATATATATATATATATATATATATATATATATATATATATATATATATATATATATATATATATATATATATATATATATATATATATATAGTGAGCTTTTGGCTCGTTTTCAGGACAGTAATTTAAGAGATCAGGCAGAAGGCAATTGTGAAAGTCAAACAGGTGCAGATTTATTTACAGTGGATTCACACAAAACTTTAACTCTTGGGATTCAAGTAAATAAAACCCCAGTACACTCATCGGGCCCAATTTTAACTTCTTCAGTTCCCTAATCTTAAGAGTTTGTGCTGGGCTAGCCCCAGACCCAAAACAAAACAAAAACACTGTCCCACCCTGTGGGTGTGTTGAAATCTGTTTCTTTCAGTTTCTCTTGAACTGCAGTTCCCCCACTGGCCACTAGGAGGAGTGTTCTTGGTCTCGGTTGTGCACTAAGGCTTCTTCTTTTTCCCAGGTTCCACAGATAAGTATGGGTGCCCCCTACATGTAAGTTCTGGGCACTGAGGGTGAAGTAATTCCAGCTTGTGGGATCAAAGGAGAAAAATAACCAGGCCCTCATTCCCCACTCGAGCCAACTCAAAATACCATGTTCTTTTTGTAAACCACAACAAGCTAAAAATAAAAGTTTTTCAAACCTAATCTTGTAGTCAATTTATTTTCAAAACAGTCCAATAATTGTGGCTTCATAAATACAGTCCATGAATCATGGTTTCATAAAACACAGTTTTAATGCTGCAGGGAATTTTCACCCCTGTGTCTCCTGGGGATTATTTAAATATTGCACAGCCCTTAATATAAGCCCGGTGTAATAAAGTGCTCGTTGCTACACTGCTTTTCACAATAATACAGTCTCTAGTGCCAGCGTTACTTTGTACAATCGGTCTGTGCGCTGAGCCACGCACTCCAAGTTCAGCCTTTTCAGATCGCTATTGCAAATGTCAACAAACTCTCCACTTGTATTGCAAAGTAGTAATCAAACAGTCTTTGTGTGCTGCCTGCACTCCCAGCTCCCAGCGCATAAACACACAAGACAGTTTACTTCTAAAAATCTTAAACACACTCCTGTTTAGATTATTAGAAAGTTCAACTACCTAACTGCATCGTAGTCGTATTGTCTTGTCCACAGGTTGCTCAAGCTGGATTTCTCCAAAGTATTCCGTTTGTTCCCAACCAGGTTCTTTATAGCAGATGGTCCCACACTCACGGCTGCCTTGCTTAATTAAAAACACTGGCAATATAAACTACATGGTAACACTCTCTCATGCACAGAATCCAACGCTACTGCTGCTGGTAAGACATCACAGAGCTGGTTAAAATCCTTTGGCCAGGCAAAATGTGGAAAATATACAAAGTAAACACAGGTGTACAGGCAGGCTCTCTTTTTAATCAAGTGCGGCACATACCTACAGATTGTAGCTATAACGCTGAAGTGTGGAAAGTAGAGGACATGGAAGGGAGCCAATATTCTGTTCAGAGCATTAAAAAGGCTCATGGAGTACTGTGGCAAAGTGGTTTGCAGTGCGCAGGTGTAGAGGTGATGCAGTGCTCAAGAGAATGACAACAACAATGTTATTGGTGAAATGATGCTTTATTTGTAATCCAAAGTCACTTGACAACAGTAAATAATAATGGTTACTGGCAATACACAATGATGTGTATGGCTCAGTAAAACCATGGGGTTCAGTCCCGAAACAATAAACACAGTATTTAATACACACACAATACACAAACACGCTCAGAAGTCCAAAGTGAGTGCTGTAGTGCTTGTGGTGCAAATACAATAAACCGTGAAACAAGTGCAGTGTTGTCCGGGTTTGTGCTGGCCTGTGGAGACAGCTCCGGATTGTGTTATCCATCTAATAACAACAAACAAGTATAATTAGACACGACAAAACAAACAAAACACTCACGATATACAATACGATTCTCCTTTCCGGTTCAGCATTAACCATAACAAAGTAACAGATCACTTTGCTACGTCCCCTTATGTACCATCAATCATGCCCCCTTGGTTAACGATTGCAAACGCACCTCGAATCTGCGGCTGCCACATCGTTTCCCTTCTGGGTCGATGATTTAGTGTATCGTAGCTCCGCCCCCTTCCTAGATGGCCGACTTCCGCCTAACCCTAGCAATTAATTGTCAGGCCATCCAGTCCAGGGCACTCTGTTCCCTTTACACAGCACCCACAGGTTGGGAGATTTATCACCACAAATCATTCTGTCACAAGTACCCAGGAAGGTATATTTTTGTGAACAGATTGAGATGGATAGTATGGGATGTTTCATAACTGTCCTGCAGGTGATTCAGAAAGGTTTGGGCTGAAACTGATAAATTCCAGAAACATGCGGCCTTCTCTGAGGCACAAAGATTGTAATTCTGACAGATGTCAGAGAAGACAGGGCACAGATAAGAAGGAAGATTGCACAGCCTCTGAGAGCGACTTGTCTCGGATGCAAAAACCCCATAGAGTGGGCAGCCACTGAAAGGTCAGCATGCATGCTTAAACTTATAAGTATTTTGTAGCATGATTTTTCATAAACATTTAGTGAGTCTGCTAGTTCTCAAACACATTGTAACCACATAAGCAGGAGTGGTTGCGGTGACATCAAGCAGGATGGGTTGGCATTTGAAAAAGACCTTAAATACCTGTAGTCAAACCATATCAATTTGTCCTCAATCTTCAATCTCGACCTGAGCTCTTGAGTTGTCGGACCCAGCCTTTGCAGCCTGAATCCAGACTCGAGACTTACCTGCTTGACATCACCTACCTGCTCTGAATTAATTACACCTCAAAGAAAAAGGTAAGCAAATATTCATAGATGTGTACCCCTGACTAACACAGAATTGTTTCATGAAAGTTTTTCTTAAAAGAATTAAGTTCTTAAAAATAAGATTTTCGTTTTAAAACAATCTCTGTAGAAACTACTTTTCTTTCAACTCTTCTTTTTTACAAAGCTTAATTAAATAAAATAGGATGACATTCTCGGAAAGTACAAAACTCTGTTATAAACTGTAAAATGTTCTTGAAGATTGAGATGTGTTCTTAATTAAATATAGCTTCTCCGAAGAAAACTGTTATCCTAATATAAGTGTTGTGTCTGTTTTTTGTTCCTCTCATAAAGTATATTGGGTTTTTAGGCTCATTTCACTGAGTGAAACATATTTAAACCACCTGGAGTACTGTTCCTCCTGAGCTTTAACTTTATAAGGCTCAAACGTGACACGGTGTATTCAAAGGTCATTGCCACTGACTATAACATTCAAATAAAACTGGTAAGAAAGTGCAACACTTAGTGTAAAAGACACAATTTTCTTTATTTCTTACATATAAAAAGAACTCTGGTGTTTCAGCCAGCTTCAAATACACAAATTACAAGGAATCTCTCAATTCTTATATGTAACAAAATAACACAGAAATACTTTCCTTGAAGCAGACTTTGTATGCAACTAGGCCAAATGTTTTACATACAGGGGTATCTAAAGTGCTCTAAAAATGCAAGCAAGGAATGAAATACTGTTGTGGAAGCTGATTTACAAGGTTACTTCAAGAAATGGCTTGATGGGGTTCTTGCTTGGATCAATAAACAGTCAAATGAGCAAGATGGACCAAATGGACCTCCTCTTGTTTGTAACAGTTCTTATGCTCTTAAAAAGTCACATACAACATAACACCTCCATGACTCTAAGGTTTTGGTGGTCTGAATAATTCTGTAACTTTCATTTGCCTCAGTCTGCTGGTCCTTTCTTTGGCAGCTAAATCTCATAACCGTTTTAGCAGCAGAAGCTGTGTGCTTAATACACCACGTGTAATTCATCACGTGATTGCAGGTGTGTGTTCGGTTAATTAGACAGTAAGGTTGATCAAAGATCGGATAATTGACTGTGCTGTATGAAACAAGTGAAACAATAATGTTGGCCAGTAAAGAAAATGATCTTGCAAAAGGAGATAATAAACGGTTGAGTTCCTTGATGTCAACTTCACAAAAAACGACTATTTCTACAATTTATCTCAGTGTCTTACCATTCAGCTACAATGTATTGTTGTGTAAATAAGGTAATTGTTGAACTGTTACACTTCTGTACTGCAGCAAATAGGCAGCGCCTCCCTGCCCCAGCTGTTGCTGTGGTCCAGTGGCAGCAGGAACCCTAATTTGCATACCTCAGGAGCAGTGCACGATGGGACCTGATTTGCATATGGTCAGAGCTGGACGTGATGGGACTGAGCGAGCAGAACTTTCAACCACTCCAGCTGGACAAGTGGATTGTTTCTACTTCCCTTTTTATTCTTTAATCCTTGTGTTATTGTTTCCTCTTGTGTGTACCACCGTCCTGTCCTGCCTGGGGTAAGTGAGATGTGTTACCATCAGGTGTGTATGTGAAGACTACGCGGCGATCTGATTCAAACATTCAAAATCCTAAAAGGTATAGGCAATGTCGACCCAGGGGACTTTTTTGACCTGACAAAAGAAACAAGTACCAGGGGTCACAAATGGAGACTAGATAAAGGGACATTCAGAACAGAAAATAGGAGGCACTTTTTTACACAGAGAATTGTGAGGGTCTGGAACCAACTCCCCTGTAATGTTGTTGAAGCTGACACCCTGGGAACCTTCAAGAAGCTGCTTGATGAGATTCTGGGATCAATAAGCTACTAACAACCAAACGAGCAAGATGGGCTGAATGGCCTCCTCTCTTTTGTAAACTTTCTTATGTTCTTATGTTCTTATGATCCCCCTGTATCGCCCCACAGTGTGAAAAATTCCCTGGTTTGCGTTATGCTCTACAGCTGTATGGATTGAATGAAATAAAGCTTGCGTGAACATTCTATAGCCAGTCGATTTTTCAATCGATTTCATTCCTCATTATATACATCGATATAAATACTGTCACCGGCTTTAATCAGAATCAGGTGCTTCTTATTTCCTGCTGTCCTGTGGCATTCTGGGAAATGTAGTCCTTGTAACACCTCCTGGACTACATTTTTTTTCATTGGTTTTACATAGAAAGTAGAGAGTAAATGTGTTTATAGATTTAGACTGAAGCTCTATGTTGCTTCCCCAACACTTACTTTAAAAACCCAAAGACTACATTATCACTACATACTCAGCAGAACCGCTTAGAAAATAATATTTTCATTGGATTCCCTGCAGCTAGCATAGACAATATACACAAATTATAAGAAAATTAAATGGCAGCATAAAATAAAAGTTAAATATTTTGCAATTCAAACTGCTATATGTATTATAAATGTTCTAAACCCCTGATACAGTGTGACTGGCTGGCTCGCAGTGGTGAAGTGTGGTGACGTCACGGACCAGGAAGTAACTGAATCACAACAATGGATGGGCGGGTGAAACTGAACGCAATGGCGTCCAGCTGATTTTATTAATAAACAAAACAAATGATTTGAACAAAAACAACAAAACAAAAGGGCACAAGGGCCAAACGAATCAGACAGACAAACAAGTAAGTGTCGTGCTGGCTAATCCAGCACGTTTTAGCAATTGTTATTTCTGTTTCTCTCTATCTCCCCGCATCTCCTCTCTGCACCCAACCCTGCAGCACGGACAGCTGCAGGTTCTTATACTCTGGCCGAGGGGTTAACTAGTTGTTAATTATCTTATTACCCCTCGGCCAGAGTCTGCACACATTTGGTAAGGATGCATGACTGTCAGCTAGTTACATAATCAGTAGCTGATCAGTCACGCATCTTCATGGGGTTTTTAAATATAAATAATAAGAAATACGCGGCGCTGTCATCTGTGCCGCAGACAATAATACAAATAATAATAATAGGGGCGGGACACTCCGCCACATACAGAAATATAATTTGAGTGTATTTTTTTCCTGGAATATTACTTTCAATTACCAAAATCATATTGCACAGTATAACACCTGATTCACCTACTTTAACTTGTCTGTCGTGATGTAGAATCTTCATAAAACTGAACCGTGGAAGCCGCACTGTAACTAAACGTGGTGGTGATTATTTTAGTTACTGTTATTTAAAAAAAAAGTGTATGTTTTTTACTCTGGGCAACCTCAATAAATGTTAATAGGGAATATGCAGTGTTTACTATATTATATGTTACAATATCTCCCAAAATTAATCATTAGGTTCTGTTTGTTGCAAGACCTCATCCAAGGGTCCAGTTTGAGATAAAATGTGTTCAATTTGTGCACATTTGCTGCCCCTTTGTGGGAAAATCATGGTAGCACAAGGATATATTATTGTAAGGTGAACTAAATGTGACATTTATTTGAGGTTTTATGTGCCTTGGGATATTTCATTTTTCATCAATCTCTTATCCTTGAGAAATAATGTAGTCTTACTCAATGTGAAAAAAGAAAAGACTGGTTATTCTGGGTCAGTCTGTCCACTGTAAAATGAAATAAACAAACTAAATAAAGCGCACCATGCACAAAGCTGAGAGCTAAGTTGAGAGTTATTTAAAAAAACTTTTTTTTTTTTTTTTAAATGAATAAAATACAGTTAGATATTTGTGACAGCTCTACAATGTGGTTGACTTTAAAGTAATTGTAGGTAACAAAATAATTCCATAACTCTTATCTGTTGAGGACTTTGATTTGTTATATAGGTCTCAAATGTGCAGTTTTAAATTAAACACATGTTATAGTAAACAAAAAGAAATGCTGTGATAAACTATCTAGACCCTTAAAGATTAATATTGTACTGGACATTCTCTGTCTGGCCACCTTGCACATTTCTATGTCAAATTCATGTAAGAAGTAAGAAACTTATGGAGCCGGAGGACATGAGAAAAAAATATATATCTTGTGTGCACGTCTTACTATCTTGTGCGCACGAGATTGTAAGACGTGCACAGGAGATAACTATTTGAACCCGTGGCCACGACATAATATCTTGTGCGCAGAGATAGTAAGCCGTGCGCAAGATATATATATTTTTTTCTCTCATGTCACTTCTCAGCTCCGTAGAAACCAGTAAATGTGTCATGTGTCATCATTTTCAACTCTTACATGTTACCACCTTCAGTTGCTGCATATTATTAGTAACAAACATTTTTTGCACAGCAATTTTAAATATGCCTCCCTATTGAGTGTGCAAATCAGAAATCATTAATGTTATTGTTCATCAAAATCTTGATTTGATTCATACATAAATTATCTGATTGTTATCAGACTGTAGGACCATGAGTATTTAAAGGGTTAAACTTGCTGTAATGATCTAGCACCAGAAATAAAGTTGAGGAAACAGTGTATCTTGGAAAGAAATAGGCCCCTGGTCACCATAGTAACATCTGATAAGTTTTGGGGGGTGACAGGCCCTCCTGAATTCCTGAAGCCTGGAATAGGAATCAGTAAGAAATAGCAAGCATGGATTCACCTGGTTTTCAAGGTCAGTTGTTGCAAAAAGGAATAATTCTAATTAAGAGAGAAGCTGGTCTTTGTTCCAGTGAATTATAGTCAGTCGAAAAAAAGGATGCTGCTATCAACATCTAAGAAGCAGTCAGAGAAAGGGAAGAGCAGCAGACAACAGCCTAACCGATTAGCTCTTCGCAATATTCAAAGGGAACACCCAAGGATTTGCTTCAGTAGTTCAGGACAAACCCCACAACACATTGATTAAATTAACAAAACTTTATTGATGAGGTATGCAAAGCAAATGAACATAGAACAAACAATTTGGCATAACCCCTATGTAAAGTATCGTGGTCAAGTGGCTATCGCAGGTGGTAGGAAACAGTCAGAAGTCGAGATTAATATGCCACAAGTGGGCTTTTATTGAGGTCACAGGTGAAAATTTGCAGTACAAAACACTAATTATTAACAAAAACAAATCCACAAGCCTGTATTTAACACAGATATTATACACCGAGTACACAGCTACTCAGTAACAATCCAGCCTCACTGGAGTCTCAAATCTAGTGCCCCTAAAAGTAGCTCTACACAGGCACTTATACCCTCCCTTATCTCTAGCCCCTCCCCAGGACTAATCCACTACACCTTCATTAAAGTATAGTTTTATAAATGTTATAATATCTGCCTTAACTGATTCACACATTATATACCCACTCTCATCATTTAAGCATACTATAATTAAAACCCAAGCAAAGGATATATTTCCACCCACATTAACTATTATTAAGTGCGCTCATGGCTATAATAAAGCCCAAGAAGGCGGCACCCAGAGCTACACCATCTTGCCAGTATGTTCTCATTTATTCAAAACACGAAATGCATTTTAAAATATTAACAAGCGTGTCACTTCCCTTCTTTAACTAAACGAAAGTCTGAGCTTTAAAACAAACTTTAGGAACTCACTAGTAATACATTGTGTCCTTGTAAATCATATTGGCACCTGTTCATTACCAAACACAAAAATAGTTACAGCGGTGGTCTCAGAACTAACTCTTACTGTATCTTTTCATAGCAATTTGTTATTATTTTACACTTACAATGTTAATCACAAACAACCAGTATTAAAAAAGACTTTAGGATAATGTCCTTCTATAGTGATGTACAACCGTAGTGACGGAGTGTGTTCCTCTTTTGTTTTCACTCCGTCACAACCTACTTGGATAGAAGATCCCCTTACTTGGCCATTGGACAAGGCAGGAGACCCCCAAAAAATGATCCAAGCAGGTCTCAATGCCACGAGTAGAAAATGGTGATGGTGACTTGTGACAGAAATACAATGATTGAATGGTTGAATTCACCCTCCCGACCTGTGAGGGCCTAAGCAGCGAGAACAGAGTTCCTTGGACGGGCTGGCCTGACAATTCTTTCCCAGGGTTCAAGGGAAGTCAGCCAGCCATGAAGGGGGCGAGACTCCGTTGCAATAACGCATTGACCCGGAAGGGAAATGATGTGGCAGCCACAGATTGGTGAGGTGGTTGCACTCGTTATGCTGTGACAGCATAAAAGGGTACGGAAAATCGTAATCTGTTCCTTCGCTTTGGTTTGTATTAGAACCTAGAAGGACTCTGAGAGACCCCAGAGAAATTAACAGTTTTGTGAGTGTTTTGTTTGTTTTTGTCTGTCAATAATTTGTCTTGTTTGTAAATTGCCAAACAGCTGTCGCCTTGGGCCAGCACAAAGCCGGAACAAAACTTCAACACTGTCACGAAATAATCTTGCATCACCCACCATGAGCACTACTGCACGCACCCAGGATTGGTGACCGTGTTTGTATTATTGTGGAGTGGATATTATTGTTTATTATTTGGTACTGCAATCCTGTTGTTATTTACCCCGTGCAGTACACATTGCCATGTATTGCCGGGGCATTATTGTTTGGTCACCAGACCTGGAACCTAGAAATAAAATCCTTTCCAAACCAGATTACAATTATCTCTGTCTGCTTCTTTCACGCACTGCATCACTCCTGCACCTGCTCCCACTCAGCCACTTTGTCACATGACTGTAGGAATAAAAAAAGTGAGAATTATGATTGGGATCTGCCGCCTGCTCCAATTCTGAACGAATGGCCCGAATATTTTTCTGCTGGGAACTCGGACCTGGACAGAATCTGGTGTAGCTGATGGATAAACCAATAGCGAGTGACGATAGTTCCCTTTTTGTTCAGGAATAGAGAGTCTGAACTTGAAGCTCCCTGCGCAATGCAATGTTGAAGGAAGGAAAGGAGCTATTCATAAGGGCTAAGGAATTTATTTCATTTGAAGTAATAGATCAAAGAGCCCTTGCCTTCTTGATCGGTTTTACTTCTTTTTAGGTGAAAGGTAAGAGTGTCAGAAGAGAGAATGGACAGGTCGTTAATTCAAGCATGAAATGATGGCTTGAAGAGACGAGAAGACAGTGTGAACTCTGAACACCTTAGAAACCCAAAAAAGCCAGAAGGAATAGAGCTTCGAGTGTTTTATCAAGGATGACAGAAAGATACACAGATCTGAGAAATATAATGGACCAAAAGAGAATGTCTGAGGTGATAGGTAAGGAAGGCAGAGGTGAAAAGGTTTCAAGGCATTGAAGCCCTTTAAGAAGTAGAGAGAGTCATGGGCGTAGGAAGCAAAAAAATATTAGTAGGGCTAAATTGGGGGGTGGGGGCGAAAGTAGAATCATCCTAGCTGAACAGTTATCAAGTTATCACTGGCTTTCACGTAATATACTGTACCATTTGATTGATTTAAAGAAAAAAAAACATCTCAGTGCATGCTCCTTGGTGCAAATGGAAATTATTCAGGAAAAAAATTTCATCCAAGGGGACTGTACACTATTCCTACTAAAATATCTAATAATAAAATGTCTAACCTGCAGTCAATGACTACTGTAGATATTATAAACAGGGCAGCAATACATGCAGAAACACAGAAAGAAATAGGAGGCTACAGCCTACATACAGTAGTGTAATTGTAATAAGCTTTCAAATGATGCACTGTTGCTTTAAAGATGAGAACGGGCAATAACTACTGTATACAGTTGGGCAAATGGTAAAAGTAACAAATTGAGGCCTACTACACAGTAACAGTACATTTATGGATGCTCTGAGCTTCTCTTCTGAGCTTCTCTTCTCTTCGGAACAAAGTGGCAGGCTAAGTAGTCCAGAATACTCTCCCGTTACTTAGCGTCCTCACAGGTCCGGAGGGAGATTTACCACCAAGATTGTCTTTCTGTCACAGGAAATCATCCAAAAGATGGAGCAGGAACAGAATACAATAGTTATTTAGGCAGATCCAGCAGAGCGCTTCTGAAATGGTGTTGAAGATTTTTGGGCTACTTCTACAACCAAAGGTAAGGCGAACAGAGAAGTAGAATTTATTACGCCACTGCCATAATGCGGGATTGATAGGCATGATTTTGAAAGCTTTAGATGTGTCATCTTTTGAGAGCCACACGTTATTGCCTGCTACTTTTAGAGAAATAGCATGGTCGAATGTAGCATATATAGCGTACTGTATTTACTTGTTAATACTTCACAAAAGACCATTCATTGGAACAATCCCAAGGATTAACATGCCAGCATGTGATCCCAGGTTATATGCAGGTTCGATCAAGGATGTTGGCATTGTAACTTCCAGCCTCATTTGTACCTTCCAGTATCCTCTTCTATCCCAATTATGTAACTGTCTGAGCAATTTTTCTCTTTACAGCTTTTAACAAAGGAACCATGTCATACTTAAAGGAGTGCTAATCAAGGTTATAAAATTCATGTTCTTACATGCAACACATTACTGTGTAAGGCTTATGAATTAAGGTAAACATGGAAAGAACTACCTTGTTACACTATAAGGATAAGACCAGACCATGTTTCAAAACAATGTTTATCATTTGTTTGTTCCAAATACACACATTACATTCCACATTGAATGTCATTGTTTAGATACAATACATGCTACTAGTATTAACAGAGATAGGCAATTGATCAGATTACCTGAGCTGAACCCATAGAGAGACAGCCTCAGACTGATTCATCGATGGTCGACAATGATTCTGGAGGTATTAAAGAGCTTATCTGTCTGTGTATGCCTTAATGCCTGGTATGTATACTATAGTAGGATCAGAACATACATGATTACTGTTTTTACAAGGTTACTGTGGCTAATTGTTTAACATATTTCCTCCTTTCCCATTCACTTCTAAGTTACATTAACAACTCTACTTATGACAAAGTCACCTCCAGCAAACTGGTTTAACATTTGCTCTCATATAATTACCAACTACATTTTTCAGTAACTTGTAACTGTAATGGTTCAAATAGGTAACTGTAATGGGGAGATCTGTGCTGACTGTCTGACGCATGCGTGGTACTGCAGGAAGGGGGCAGCAGCCTTGTAGATTGCTCGCCCATAAGTACTGCACTTGGTTATGCATTCGGATGGCCGTGATTGGAAACACACAGAGACGCTGGCTGAGAAGGCCAGTGGTTGGAACGAGCGACCAAAACAGACAAGCACAGCTGAGGAAGACAGCCAGCAATAAATAAACAAATTATTAAAATCTATTGTTACGCACCCAAGGGGACGTGTGTAGTGATAGGGAACCTTGGCCAACCCAGTGCATAGTGCACAACAGCGTAGGGCGGAGATCCCGTGGTGACCGGCTTAGCGGCAGTGGGGGCACTGCATAAGCAGCACCTTTATTTAGTAGTTTTATTACTGTGTTTATTTTCCTTTTCATTTCACCTTTTGTTTTCATTATTATTTTGAGCACCTGTGAGTGCGCGAGCGTTTCACTGTTTACCAGTATTGGTATTCCTGTAGTCCTGTGTACCATTGTCGGTACTCAGGTCACGGACAACAGCGCCCTCTGCGGGCAATAAGAAAAAAAAAAACATCTGAAATAATAAAACTGCGTACCAGTGCGGTGTTTTCAAATAAAACTTCTGTCTCCCGTGTGTGTCAGTAAATTACCCACCACCCTTCCACAGTAACTAAATGAGGTAACACATTACATGTTATGTGAAAAAATAATGTAGTAACTTTCAGTTTTTTTTAAAGGACTATGGCTAATGCATAACATAGAAACCAGAAAGTGCTTCAGCGTTGCAAGTCAATCCTTATATGTCACATAAACACATTTTAGAAGATTGTGTCAGAGGAGGGAACAAATGGGTTTGATAGCTGGATCTTCAAATAATCTGCACCCTGACCAAACCAAAAAAAAAAATGTACCGTATGTAAAATTAAAATTTTAATAGTTACAATTTTGTTCAAGTAACTTGTAACTGAAACAGTTTTTTTTTTTTTTTTTAAAGCAAATTCCCCAACACTGCTTATTAGAACTTGCAACATCAATCTTTTGGTTCTTTGCTTGTTTTGGCATTAGAAGGTTTAAACCAAATTATTACAATTTTGGTTATGCTTAATTTGAATTGGACTCTATCATTCAACTTTGTATAACTATATAAGCATTATACTAATCACTTTGAAAACTGACATATACATTGTCATAACATGTACAAAAAGGTTATGAAAGATAATGCATACAGTTATACAGTGTTATGTAGCCTTTATGAAGGTTTTATGAATGATATATAGTGTCCAATAAAAAAAAGGCTTAGCCTGGTGCAGTTCCTGGCACTGTAGTTCTCCAAGCACATCTCTTCCTTTGTTTTCCTAGATTACAAATTTTATACTCAAGAACTAATCCAAGATAATTCTGCATGGCATTCTTAACTATCACATTCTTGGATTCCAGCACATGTTGAATTTGGGCTTGCTTTGCCAATTAAGTTCAAAGGTTTTAGAAACACAAAGGACACAAGTAGCAGGAATAGCAATACTCAGTAGTTACACATGGGTGGAGTGCCTAACAGTGGCCTAAAGGGACAGGGTCCTCCACCCTGTCACACAGTACTGTACATAAAAAGGTGCTGCTGCTTCCTGAAACACAATGAAGGCTGGTGCTGGTGCTCTGTCCTTAAGTGTCCAACAGGCTTCTTCTTTCAGTCTGTAAAAACATAACTAACTGTAATTACAGCACTTTTCGCCATCTCCCGGTTACCTCTGTTTATCTCCACTTTTCCAACAACAGTTGCAAGACAGCACACAGTACCCAGCGCTCCACCCCTGTAATCAGCCAAACCCCAATCCCTTGGAGGTAAGCTGTTTTTAATGATGGTTGACTAGCTTTGCAGACCTGAGCACTTATGCTGCCTTCCATCACCAAGATGGCAGCCTATAAAAGTGACAGGCATCACGGTCTTGCAGATTCTGGATAAGGAGAACTCTGCGTGTTCAGCGCCTCATTGTGTCAGGAGGCCAAATTTCAGACTGGGCCTTCAGCCCATCACATCCATTTTTTCTCACTCAACTTGCTCACTAAACATCTTAATATCCCTGAATAGACTGTACACTATTCCTACTAAAATATCTAATAATAAAATGTCTAACCTGCAGTCAATGACTACTGTAGATATTATAAACAGGGCAGCAATACATGCAGAAACACAGAAAGAAATAGGAGGCTACAGCCTACATACAGTAGTGTAACCGTAATAAGCTTTCAAATGATGCACTGTTGCTTTAAAGATGAGAACGGGCAATAACTACTGTATACAGTTGGGCAAATGGTAAAAGTAACAAATTGAGGCCTACTACACAGTAACAGTACATTTATGGATGCTCTGAGCTTCTCTTCTGAGCTTCTCTTCTCTTCGGAACAAAGTGGCAGGCTAAGTAGTCCAGAATACTCTCCCGTTACTTAGCGTCCACACAGGTCCGGAGGGAGATTTACCACCAAGATTGTCTTTCTGTCACAGGAAATCATCCAAAAGATGGAGCAGGAACAGAATACAATAGTTATTTAGGCAGATCCAGCAGAGCGCTTCTGAAATGGTGTTGAAGATTTTTGGGCTACTTCTACAACCAAAGGTAAGGCGAACAGAGAAGTAGAATTTATTACGCCACTGCCATAATGCGGGATTGATAGGCATGATTTTGAAAGATTTAGATGTGTCATCTTTTGAGAGCCACACGTTATTGCCTGCTACTTTTAGAGAAATAGCATGGTCGAATGTAGCATATATAGCGTACTGTATTTACTTGTTAATACTTCACAAAAGACCATTCATTGGAACAATCCCAAGGATTAACATGCCAGCATGTGATCCCAGGTTATATGCAGGTTCTATCAAGGATGTTGGCATTGTAACTTCCAGCCTCATTTGTACCTTCCAGTATCCTCTTCTATCCCAATTATGTAACTGTCTGAGCAATTTTTCTCTTTACAGCTTTTAACAAAGGAACCATGTCATACTTAAAGGAGTGCTAATCAAGGTTATAAAATTCATGTTCTTACATGCAACACATTACTGTGTAAGGCTTATGAATTAAGGTAAACATGGAAAGAACTACCTTGTTACACTATAAGGATAAGACCAGACCATGTTTCAAAACAATGTTTATCATTTGTTTGTTCCAAATACACACATTACATTCCACATTGAATGTCATTGTTTAGATACAATACATGCTACTAGTATTAACAGAGATAGGCAATTGATCAGATTACCTGAGCTGAACCCATAGAGAGACAGCCTCAGACTGATTCATCGATGGTCGACAATGATTCTGGAGGTATTAAAGAGCTTATCTGTCTGTGTATGCCTTAATGCCTGGTATGTATACTATAGTAGGATCAGAACATACATGATTACTGTTTTTACAAGGTTACTGTGGCTAATTGTTTAACATATTTCCTCCTTTCCCATTCACTTCTAAGTTACATTAACAACTCTACTTATGACAAAGTCACCTCCAGCAAACTGGTTTAACATTTGCTCTCATATAATTACCAACTACATTTTTCAGTAACTTGTAACTGTAATGGTTCAAATAGGTAACTGTAATGGGGAGATCTGTGCTGACTGTCTGACGCATGCGTGGTACTGCAGGAAGGGGGCAGCAGCCTTGTAGATTGCTCGGCCCATAAGTACTGCACTTGGTTATGCATTCGGATGGCCGTGATTGGAAACACACAGAGACGCTGGCTGAGAAGGCCAGTGGTTGGAACGAGCGACCAAAACAGACAAGCACAGCTGAGGAAGACAGCCAGCAATAAATAAACAAATTATTAAAATCTATTGTTACGTACCCAAGGGGACGTGTGTAGTGATAGGGGAACCTTGGCCAACCCAGTGCATAGTGCACAACAGCGTAGGGCGGAGATCCCGTGCTGACCGGCTTAGCGGCAGTGGGGGCACTGCATAAGCAGCACCTTTATTTAGTAGTTTTATTACTGTGTTTATTTTCCCTTTTCATTTCACCTTTTGTTTTCATTATTATTTTGAGCACCTGTGAGTGCGCGAGCGTTTCACTGTTTACCAGTATTGGTATTCCTGTAGTCCTGTGTACCATTGTCGGTACTCAGGTCACGGACAACAGCGCCCTCTGCGGGCAATAAGAAAAAAAAAAACATCTGAAATAATAAAACTGCGTACCAGTGCGGTGTTTTCAAATAAAACTTCTGTCTCCCGTGTGTGTCAGTAAATTACCCACCACCCTTCCACAGTAACTAAATGAGGTAACACATTACATGTTATGTGAAAAATAATGTAGTAACTTTCAGTTTTTTTTAAAGGACTATGGCTAATGCATAACATAGAAACCAGAAAGTGCTTCAGCGTTGCAAGTCAATCCTTATATGTCACATAAACACATTTTAGAAGATTGTGTCAGAGGAGGGAACAAATGGGTTTGATAGCTGGATCTTCAAATAATCTGCACCCTGACCAAACCAAAAAAAAAAATGTACCGTATGTAAAATTAAAATTTTAATAGTTACAATTTTGTTCAAGTAACTTGTAACTGAAACAGTTTTTTTTTTTTTTAAAGCAAATTCCCCAACACTGCTTATTAGAACTTGCAACATCAATCTTTTGGTTCTTTGCTTGTTTTGGCATTAGAAGGTTTAAACCAAATTATTACAATTTTGGTTATGCTTAATTTGAATTGGACTCTATCATTCAACTTTGTATAACTATATAAGCATTATACTAATCACTTTGAAAACTGACATATACATTGTCATAACATGTACAAAAAGGTTATGAAAGATAATGCATACAGTTATACAGTGTTATGTAGCCTTTATGAAGGTTTTATGAATGATATATAGTGTCCAATAAAAAAAAGGCTTAGCCTGGTGCAGTTCCTGGCACTGTAGTTCTCCAAGCACATCTCTTCCTTTGTTTTCCTAGATTACAAATTTTATACTCAAGAACTAATCCAAGATAATTCTGCATGGCATTCTTAACTATCACATTCTTGGATTCCAGCACATGTTGAATTTGGGCTTGCTTTTGCCAATTAAGTTCAAAGGTTTTAGAAACACAAAGGACACAAGTAGCAGGAATAGCAATACTCAGTAGTTACACATGGGTGGAGTGCCTAACAGTGGCCTAAAGGGACAGGGTCCTCCACCCTGTCACACAGTACTGTACATAAAAAGGTGCTGCTGCTTCCTGAAACACAATGAAGGCTGGTGCTGGTGCTCTGTCCTTAAGTGTCCAACAGGCTTCTTCTTTCAGTCTGTAAAAACATAACTAACTGTAATTACAGCACTTTTCGCCATCTCCCGGTTACCTCTGTTTATCTCCACTTTTCCAACAACAGTTGCAAGACAGCACACAGTACCCAGCGCTCCACCCCTGTAATCAGCCAAACCCCAATCCCTTGGAGGTAAGCTGTTTTTAATGATGGTTGACTAGCTTTGCAGACCTGAGCACTTATGCTGCCTTCCATCACCAAGATGGCAGCCTATAAAAGTGACAGGCATCACGGTCTTGCAGATTCTGGATAAGGAGAACTCTGCGTGTTCAGCGCCTCATTGTGTCAGGAGGCCAAATTTCAGACTGGGCCTTCAGCCCATCACATCCATTTTTTCTCACTCAACTTGCTCACTAAACATCTTAATATCCCTGAATAGAAAAATATCTCCTTTAAAAACATGCAAAGGTTTTAATGAGCAGTCTGTCCCACAAAAATGATGATAGGGCAGTGATATAGTCTCATAGTCTGGGCGAGACTAGTTGTTCACAAAAAGAAAATTACACACTGGTAGTGCATAATAGGCAGGGTATATTTATTTATTTAATGGTATATTATTGCACTTTAAAATATTTGCACATGTTTATTTCACAACTGATTTGGTTATATGTTTCGTTTTGAATTATTTGTGGTGTTTTTTTTATATAAAATTTGACTTTTATTAATCACACCCCTGCAACTGAAATTGATTAAGGACCGACACCTAAGACTATTGAGTGCCTGCCTGCCCGCATAGCTTAAAAAGCTAGCAGGTTTACCAGACGAGAGCGAGAAAAAGCAAGGAAAAGAGAGGAAAGCGAGAGAAAGGGAGAAAAGGCAAGGAAAAGAGAGGAAAGCGAGACACACAGAGAGGAAACGGGAAAAAGGGAGAGTGCAGGAAAGGGGAACGCAACCACAGAGAGCAGCAAGAAAATGACAGGACTAGACTTTGCAGTGAGCGCAAGTGGATTAAGCCAAAGAAATTGAGAGAGATTGTCCCAGGGTATGCTGTGTGGTTGTGCATTTCCCTGCCTCTCCTTATGTTCATACAGCTTGCGTTCCCTATGATTTAGCCCCATATTTGTTGTTTTAATTTTTAGTCTGAACTACCAGAGGAGGAGGGATGGATGCGAGTGTGGTGCTGCTATTGGATCCAGCTGCGAGGTCCGATTTGGGAGAGACTGATACTAGGAGCGAAGACCTCTCTGGATATCCCATTTTTTTTATTTTCCCATTGCTTTTAAAAAAAAAACTTTACTTAGTGTGTTTATGGTAGCATCCTCGTTTTTAGTATTTTTATTTCTCTTTTATGACCTCAAGGTATCAGTGCTGCTCATTGAGCATTATTAGCCTGCTCATTATAGGAGGCTGTGTGGTCCAGTGGTTAAAGAAAAGGGCTTGTAACTAGGAGGTTCCTGGTTCAAATCCCACCTCAGCCACTGACTCATTGTGTGACCCAGAGTAAGTCACTTAACCTCCTTGTGCTCCGTCTTTAGGGTGAGATGTAGTTGTAAATGACTCTGCAGCTGATGCATAGTTCACACACCCTAGTCTCTGTAAGTCGCCTTGGATAAAGGCGTCTGCTAAATAATAATAATTGAGGGAAGGTCTGGTGGTGCTCTTAAGGGAGGGGAAATTCGATCAAGTAGTTAAATTGGGGTAAGAGTTGCCGAGAGCCTGTGCTAAGTAAGAACATTAAGTGAGCTATCACCATTCTGAGCTTCATTTGTGCAGATGGTAAGGGCGTGAGGTCACTTATTATACATGTATGCTTATGGTGATTTTTAGTGTGTAATGTATGCATTTTAAAGAAACGTAATCTCCTGTTTTAGTATTTTTATTGGTAACTTATTGCTGTTTTAATTTGTTTTGGAAATAAATAAAACACATTTGATAGAAGTTATGCAGTCCGAGTGTTACTCCATTGCTGTTGCTCCCCACCACAGATTAAAAAGATACCTGACGAGTTACAATAGAATTGCTTAATCTCTTTAAACTTTAAGCTGGTGTAGATCATAATACTGTTTGATCTGTTGGAGATGCATAGCCTTATTTGGCAGCCTGCTCACACCTGTATACTGCATATGATAATATTGTTATAAACTGTAAAACAAGCATATACCTGTACTTGAATAAAATGTGATAACTTGTTAATTAGCCATTTAGCAGAAGCCTTTATCCAAAGCAACTTACAAAGATTAGGGGGGTGAACAACGCAGTCACTTACCATAGGACCTCGGTTTCCTGTCTCATCCAAAGGACGGAGCACATGGATGTTAAGTGATTTACTCAGGGTCACGCACAGTGAGTCAGTGGCTGAGGTGGGATTGAACCGGGAACCTCCTGGTAACAAGCCCCTTTCTTTAACCACTGGACCACCAAGCCTCCTATTCAATTTACTCAACATTGTACTTGATGAAGGTTTGTTTTTCACATGGAAGATGCTATATGGATGAGTATGGAATAAGAAAGAAAGAAAGTCTAATATCTGCATGCTTAAGGGTTGTTTGGCAACAGGTGTCATTATGACATGACATCCCCATCCCACACCACCACTGTGAAAGTGACTTGGTTGCCAAGAGAATCGTTCATTGTAGTCGAAAGTCGTGCAGGTACAATTGGCAATTTTGGGATTACAGTCAGCACTCGCATATCCGACCCTATAAAATTTTGACTTCAGTGACGGTTAAACGCGTGTGATGCATATCTGATTATTTCATTTTGGCCCATTCCAACCCTTGTATCTTTTTTGTATTCCCTGAAAAACTGACAATATCAAAAATACGTATCTGAAAGGACTTTGTTTTAAAATAAGTAGGCTTCCATTTAGATGTACTGTATTGGTGTTGTTGGTACAGTACTATATTTTTAACAGAAGCAGTATTTTAATTCAGAACTATATGACTGCCAAAACTAAAGAGATGACATGTTAACTGTAATACAGTATACACCTTTAAATCCGGTATGTTATCCATGCACAGAACTGCGTAAAACGTTAAAGGCAATGCAATTTAGCAAAGCCAAAAGAATTAACAGTATCCAAAGTCAGTATTCAAAATTGCAGAATATAGTGTTCGATAAGGCCCTAATGTCACAGTTCACTTGCAGATGAAAACGCACAAAAGATTACAGATAAAAAAAATACATCACAGTATCTAAAACTGTTTAATGATTAACTGTTTTACATTACAGTAGCTCGTCTCATTCGCTTTGTTTTGGCTGCATTTTCGTCAGGTGAAACTGAAGGAAGTGCTGTGTAACTGCACAATATAAGACAGACTGATTTGGCATTAGGGAGAATTTATTTATTTATATTATTTATTTATTTTAAAACACGGGCTGTGACGGATATTCAGATAAATTGTAATATCAAAGAGATGGGCTTTGTAGTCGGAAATCGTGTGTGACGGGTAAGTGCTTTAATTTGTTACATATATATATATATAATGGGGATTGATTTTATTCTTAATAAGGGTGGTAAAATGTGACTGACATATCTGGGTAACGGATATCCGAGTGCTGACTGTAAATTGAAAAGAAGCTGTAGTTGACCCACCCCCTGATCTAGAGTATAAAAGCAGGATGCCTGCTGCTCTCAGGTGAAGCACCTGTTTGAAGCAACACCTCAGGGCAGCTTGGTAATCTATGGTTTTCAAGTGTTTTTTTAATGAATATTTTACATTTTGTAAATGGCTGTGTATTATGAGCAATATTTCACATGCTACTTTTGATCTCTAAGATAATGTATTTATAATTATAATTAAATGGCATGGTTTGTGTTTATTTGGATAATGGGAGGGATTTTCAAACGTCCGCATTATTGTATCAAACTCGCGGTATAATAATGACAGCTTTAGCTGCAAGTGATTTTCACACGGAAGTTGTTCATAAAATCAATCCGATAATGCTTTGAAATTGAGTCGATGAGGTTTATTAATGGACACATTTCTCGTTAAAAAGCTTAATTGTCGCAGGTCACATACATCACTTCCTGTCTCAAAGACTAGATAAGGGGAACTCATTAATCAAAATGCATTTGTAAACTTCATTTTACATTTACATTTATTTAGAACACCACATATAAAATGCTGATTTACGATTATCTGGCGTGTGGGTAAAAATTGGAAGGCACGGTTGAAAAAAAATGGAGATGGTGACCGGGCTGTGTGGATAGCGGCGGTCGGGGTAACGCTGCCGAGTGCAGCACCTTTATTTTGTACTTTTATTACTGTGTTTTATTTTCCCTTTTTCTTTCACCTTTTGATTTCATTATTCTTTTGAGCACCTGTGAGTGCGAGACATTGGACTGCCTGTATTGGTATTACTGTGGACCTGAGAGCTGTTATTGGTATTCAGTCCAAAGACAACAGCGCCCTCTGTGGGCTAAAGAGAAAATAAAGCCAAATAAAAGAAAATAATAAAACTGGGAACCAATGAGGTGTTGCAAATACACCTTCTCCCCCCAGTATGTGTCAGTGAATTGCCCAGCACCCTTCCACATACCCTCATTCGGGTGGATATTTAAGCAATAAGGCACGAGAGTGCATGGGTGAACCCATGAACACCTATTTTATACACCTGTGGCTGTGTTTTGACAGGGAGATATTGAACCTGCCTCCCTGCCAAACCAATATTCCCCACACACACAAGTGCACCGGCAGGGCTTCCACACTGCCGCAGTCATACTGAGGCACACCATCTGATTTGTGTAGTTTATTTATTCTATTTTTTTAACACCAAAGAACTTAAATACTGGTTCAAGGTATGTTGTATACTGTAGGTCATATAGACTTTCATCACAAATATATTGCTTTAATCAGAAAACACTGCAGCTTAGTCAAACAGCTATGTGTCTTTTTCTGATAACGAGCTGAAACTTGGAGCAGCTGATTTAAATTCCCCGCCGTTCTGAGACACAGGGGAGGGGCGGAGCCAGCAGCACAACGCAGAAACAAACAAAAGGCAGCCAGTGTTCAATGCGACAGCGTGGGAGGCGACAGCGTGGGAGAAGTACGAGTGGACAAGTACATCAGTTAGAAGCAGTTGACAGCTGCAGAAGCTAAACTGAACTTCCAAAAAAAATAAAAAATAAAACATGGTCTTCAAGCCAGTAATCTGTGACAACTGCATGATGTGGGAAATCCGAGAAAACCCAACAGAGCTCAACCAAGTGTGTGTAAAGTGCTGCACGATCCAGGACTTGCTTCAACGAGTAAGGCTGTTAGAAACGGAGCTGGAGGAAATGAGACAGCAACAGGAGCTTGAGGAGCTGACACACCCACAATTCATGGAAGTCTGCACCCCTAGGAGGCTGAAAGCCACCAGGGAGATGGAAGAGAGTCGAAACAGCTGGGTTCAGATAGGCAGAAGCAAAAGAAAAAAAGAAACTTCGTCAAACACAACCACCAGAAATCCAAACATCCAACAAATTTGAGCCACTTCAGCATTGAGATGACCAAAACCAACATCAAGAGAACGAAAGGAACAACATTCAGGACCCTATAAACAGTGCTGGCCAGGCAGCAAAAATAAGGGAGGTCATGATTGTTGGAGACATATTGAGAAACACAGCAAGTTCAGTTCGCAGTTTGGACCCCTTTACTACAACAGTGTGCTGCCTTCCAGGAGCCTCTGTCAAGCACATCACTGAGAAAGTCGACAGGCTCCTAGAACGAACAGGAGACGACCCGGTAGTAGTCGTCCACATCGGTACAAACAACATTGGAAGAGACAGGCCAAGATCCCTGCAAAACAAATTCAGAGAGCTAGGAAGGAAATTAAAAGACAAGACCAAAACTGTGGTATTTTCTGGGATACTGCCGGCACCTTGCAAAGGACCATATGGACAGCTGGAAATAAAAAATCAAAATGCATGGCTGATATCGTGGTGCACACAGGAAGGCTTCATCTTTCTTGAACATTGGAGCACATTCTACAACAAGGGCTATCTATATAGGTGGGACGGACTGCACTTAAACAGAAAGGGAACCAATCTACTCGGAGAAAGGATCCTTGAGGAGGTCCAGAAGCATTTAAACTAGAAAGGAAGGGGGGAGAAAACAAAAAAACAGAAGGGAGTCCATATCAAAACAAGGGCAACAACTCAGGTAAGACAACTATTAAATGTATTTATCTTAACGCTAGAAGTCTCAGAAATAAAATGTTAGAACTTAAAGCTACTGCACTAACAAGTAACTACCATGTGATAGGTGTTACAGAAACTTGGTTGTCTGAGAGTGATGGAGACGAATATAATATTAGTGGGTACACACTATATAGGAAAGACAGGCAGGACAGAAGAGGCGGAGGGGTAGCGCTATACATAAGAAATAGTCTTGAAGCCCAGGTGTTAAATCTGGACAAAGAAAACAACGCCGAATCAATATGGGTCAGAATAATGGACAAAAATTCAAAGGGCATAATAATAGGAGCATGCTATAGACCGCCAAATTCAGACGCCAAGCAGAATAATCTGTTATACAATGACATTAGAAATGCGTGTAGAAAAGGAGAAGCCATACTAATGGGGGATTTCAACTTCCACCGTATAAAATGGAAGAACCCGGTGGGGAGCACGACGGACAAAATTGAAATGGTGGAAATGACAAATGACTGCTTCCTAACGCAATTTGTCAAGGCACCGACTAGAGGGGAGGCATGCCTTGATTTAGTCTTTTCAAATAATGAAGACAGAATAACTAAAACAGAGGTCAGAGAGCCATTGGCAAACTCAGAGC
This sequence comes from Acipenser oxyrinchus oxyrinchus, assembly GCA_030684275.1. Classification (NCBI taxonomy): domain Eukaryota; kingdom Metazoa; phylum Chordata; class Actinopteri; order Acipenseriformes; family Acipenseridae; genus Acipenser; species Acipenser oxyrinchus. The sequence continues at coordinate 47,670,014 of CM060252.1, forward strand.
ACAACATGGTCTCATTTGAAGTGTTTTTTAAAACCCCAAAAGTAATGACTAAAGCTAAGGTTTACAATTTTAGAAAAGCAAACTTTGAAGCTATTAAACAAAGACTAACAGAAGTAGATTGGAGTAAAATAAAGAAAACATCCACAAAAAAAGGATGGCTGTTTTTTAAAAATGTAGTACTAGAGGCGCAAAACAATTACATCCCAAAATTAGACAAATCTAAATCTAAAACAAAATGGCCAAATTGGTTTAACAGATCAATTTAAAAAAATATACAGCGAAAAAAGGCACTTTTCAGAGCGTTTAAAAGGGACCAAAAACAAAGTACACAGAAAGAGTACTTGGAACTGCAAACATAAGTCAAAAAGGAAGTTAGAAAGGCCAAGAGAGAGATAGAAATCAATATTGCTAAGGGGGCTAAAACCAATTCCAAAATGTTTTTCCAATATTATAACAGCAAGAGAACATTCAAAGAGGAGGTTAAATGTCTAAGAGACACAAATGGCAAAATCATAGACGAAGAAAAAAAAATAGCAAATATATTAAATGAATACTTTTCACAGTTTTTTACAAAGGAGGACACGGACAACATGCCCCACATGTCGACTGTCCTATCCAGTTTTAAATAACTAACATAACAGAGGCAGAATTGTTAAAGGGACTATGAGCTCTTAAAATAAACAAATCCCCTGGGTACTATTGAGATCCTCCCAATAGTACTCAAAGAAATGAAAAAAGTTTTTTACAAACCGCTAACCAAGATCATGCAACAGTCTCTTGACACAGGGGTTGTACCCACAGACTGGAAAATTGCAAACGTAATACCAATCCACAAAAAGGGAGACAAAACCGAACCAGGTAACTACAGACCAATAAGCCTGACTTCTATTATATGTAAACTTATGGAAACTATAATAAGATCTAAAATGGAAAATTACCTATATGGTAACAGTATCCTGGGAGACAGTCAACATGGTTTTAGGAAAGGGAGATCATGTCTAACTAACCTGCATAACTTTTTTGAGGATGCAACATTGAAAATGGATAATTGCAAAGCATACGACATGGTTTATTTAGATTTCCAGAAAGCTTTTGACAAAGTCCTGCATAAGATTAATTCTCAAACTGAACGCAGTAGGGATTCAAGGAAATGCATGCACATGGATTAGGGAGTGGTTAACATGTAGAAAACAGAAAGTACTGATTAGAGGAGAAACCTCAAAATGGAGCGAGGTAACCAGTGGTGTACCACAGGGATCAGTATTAGGTCATCTGCTATTCCTAATCTACATTAATGATTTAGATTCTGGTATAGAAGGCAAACTTGTTAAATTTGCAGATGACACAAAAATAGGAGGAGTGGCAAACACGGTTGCAGCAGCAAAGGTCATTCAAAATGATCTAGACAGCATTCAGAACTGGGCAGACACATGGAAAATGACTTTTAATAGAGAAAAGTTTAAAGTATTGCATGCAGGCAATAAATTTGTGCATTATAAATATCATATGGGAGATAGTGAAATTGAAGAAGGGAACTAAGAAAAAGACCTAACCAAAGTCGCATGTCGACTAAAGAAATGCGTATTACTGCAGGAAGAGGGCAGCAATCTCGTAGGATCTGCCTGTCAGTCATGGTGATGACACGCAGAGGTGGGGAAGAGGGTGTGTGTGCTTTCCCTCTCTATGAGTGGCTGAGAGACGGGCCTTGGGGGATTGCTCGGCCCTTAAGAACTGCACTTGGTTGTGCATTCAAGTGGCCGTGTTTGGGAACACACAGTGACACTGACAGAAGACGTCAGTTTTAAAACAAAAACGAGGCAAGCCTGGCTGGGGAAAACAGCCGGCCATAAAATAATTTAAAGAGAAAATAAATCAAATAAATAATCACGTACCGAGGGACATGTTTTAGTTGTACGGGGAACTCCGCCATCCCAGTGTATAGGGTAACTGAGCGTAGGACGGAGGCTCGTTCTGACCGGCTTAGCGGCAGTGGGGGCACTGCGTAAGCAGCACTTTTGTTTGTAGTTTTATTACTGTGTTTTATTTTCTCTTTTTCTTTCACCTTTGGTTTTCATTATTATTTACAAGCACTTGTTGTGCCTTTGCCTATGTACCTGTAATGGTAACACCGTGGTTCTGGTTACTGTTGTCAGTACCCAGTCCACAGACCACAGCGCCCTCTACTGGTCGAAATAAATCAGTGCGCCTGAGCGGCGTTACAAATAAAGTACTGTCTCCTTGTGTCAGTGAATTGCCCACCACCCTTCCACAACTGTCTACAATAGTACCCTGTGACAGAGAAATAATGAATCTTGGTTATAAATCTCCCTCCCGACCTGTGAGGGTGCTGTTTAAAGGGAACAGAGTGTCCCAGACTGGATGGTCTGACAATTCATTCCAGGGAAATGTGGAAGTTGGCCATCTAGAAAGGGGGCGGAACTACGGTACACAAGGTCATTGCCCCAGAAGGGAAGTGATGTGGTAACTGCAGATTGGAGGAGAAACGGTTACCAAGGGGGCGTGACTGATGGTACAAAAGGGGATGTGACTAAGCGATGTGTTTGCTAAAGGAGAACTATAATTGTACCGTAAGTGTTTAGTGTTTGTTTGTTTTGTCGTGTCTAATTATACTTGTTTGTTTATTAGACAGCTAACACATATTGGGAGCTGTCGCTTAAGGCCAGTACCAACCCAGACAACACGTCACAACTGTACCCAAATAAATTGTATTTCACCACTTGCACGTTAGCACTCACTCTGGACTTGTGATCGTGTGTGTGTCTTTGTGTTTATTATATCGGGACTGTAACACATTGTTTTGGAACAGTGCAAAACACATTGCTTTGTATTGGGATTATTCTTTGCAGTTGCCAGACCGGGATTACAAAAATAAACGTCTGTTTGGATCGTGACTTCTGTTGTCTGTCTTCTGTGTCGTAATCACATCACCTCTACACCTGCGCACTGCAAACCACATACCCACAATACCTTTTCATTAATTAAAACTCTCCTTTTCCAAGTGCAAATTAACGCCTGATAAATTATGACAATTAACATGGATTTCCTTTTAAATTTCCACGCAAACAAAAAAGAAAATAGTCAAAAATAGTAAATCAACATAATTTCGGAAATCACATTAGATTATAACGAAATAGGCATAACGACCGATTTGTTCATTAACACTGGACTTATTATTTACAAACTTTTGAATATATATATATATATATATATATATATATATATATATATATATATATATATATATATATATATATATATATATATATATAGCTATTATTATTATTATTATTACTGTGTGTTTATTGTATTGTATTGAAAAGCCCTTGTTATTGTTATGATTTAAAATGCAGGGGGGGCGAAAAGCCATCCTCCATTACTGTTATTGTTTTGTGTTTTAGTAATTGTAGTTCTCTCGTGGGAATGCGTGACTGATCAGCTAGTGATTATTGAATTAGCTGAGAGTCACACAGATTTATTAAACTCATGCAAACTATGGCCGAGGGGTTAATAAGATAGTTGATAGCTAGTTAATCCCTCGGCTACCACTTAGAGTTAGCACTTTGCAGACAGGGGGGAAGATTGTGTACAGGCGGACTATTTGTGTTCCATGTTTGTTTATTTTGGACATCATGCCATTTTGTTTTGTTTGTCATTGTGGCAAAGTGGTTTGCAGTGTGCAGGTGTAGAGGTGATGCAGTGCTCAGTGATAACAATCCAACAACAGTTCAATGGTGAAAAACGAAGCTTTATTATTTGCTTAAATAATAATACTGGCTATACACAGCGATGTGTAAAGCCAGTCAAAACCACAGGGTTCAGTCACGGAATAATAATAATAATAACACCTACACGATCACCAGTCCAACAGTGAGTGCTCCGGGTGCAAGTGGTGTTGTGAATACATGAAACAGTGATAACAGTGGTGCAGTGCGTCCTGGTTTGATGCTGGCTTAACAGCGACAGCTCCTGGATATTTAGCCGTCTACACTGACAAATAACAACAGTTAAACAGACAGACAAGATAACATTAAACACTCACGATTTATTTTTATTCCTCCCGGTCATTTCGTAACCATAACAGAGGAACAGATTGCTTGGCCACATCCCCTGATATACCTTCAGTCACGCCCACTACAGTAGCGAGTGCAATCACGTATCCTCCAATCCATGCCTGACACATTGCCTACCACATTAAAGCGAAGGGAGATTGTTAACTAGGATTAATTCGCTCTCTGTCATAGTCTTTTACAAGTGTGTTATTATTTAATAAATGGTGAGTGCCATTGCGTCTCATTCACCCGTAGTACTGCCTTGTGTGTGTGTGTTCACATCCGGGTCTGACGTCACCCTGTCAGACCCGGATTTGGGACTGTGTTCATGCTTCCTATAGAATTGCAAGACAGTTTTACTCATCTGCCTAGCCATGGAGTCAGGGCTGGATGAACTGGTGCACAGGCTGTCTTTGCCAATTAATAAAGTAGGTGAAGAACAAATTGACATGGGGAGGGGATTAGTAGATCAAGTCCTATGTGTATATACCTAGGGATAGGAAAATGTAATCTTTTAATGGTTTAACACTAGAATGACCAAAGCGGTCATTTTGACAGTTTTTGGAATTTAAATTTAAATTGCATGTGTTTAAAATAAGGAGCTGTGTTTTCCTGACTTTTCCTAAATATATGTATTAATTACCCTGACAAAGAAAGAATAGCTTAGCTGCAAAAATTAGCGAGATAAAATACTATCATACTTACTCTGAGTAGGCGCTGTCAAATTGACAGATAAATATAAAACATATCATAACAATTAAATGTTGCAGTATTATTTGTGTTTCTCAGTCGGGACTTGCAGCTGTATTGAAGTTTGATTATATCAGTCTGCATTCCTCAAGTGAGCTGTCTGTTGACATTTCTATTGTTTCAATGAGTCTCTGATAGTCCATCAATCAGCCTTGACAGCTCACAGCGCCAGGCTGTTTGTCTGCATTGGTTACTATAAGTCACAAGTTTTTCTAAGAAATTCAGTGTTACCCCAATACTCATTGCAAATGGATTGCTGAAGAAACAGGACAGAAAAGAGTGTTTGGAATTACTGCAAATTTTACCAAAACAAGATTCTGATGCAGCAGACGGACAATGCGGTATTTTGAAAAGCACAATATCTGTGTGATTTGTGCCAGCACTTAGGCCCAGATATATAAGGATTGCACGTTTTATGACCGTAAAAACGGGTGCTGAGGGTTCTGAATTCTTGGATGGGATTTATAAAACACACGCAATGGCATAAACACGCAATTAAAACGTGATTTGTGGGGGCAATGTCTCTGTGCACTTTAGCCCTTGATGCATATGTAATTCTGTATATGCATATGTAATTCTGGGGCATTTCTGAACAAAACCGCTAAAATTGGGAGGGGATGCAAATGAGGTCTATTAAATATTCCGTCTAATTTATTAAAGCTGCCGGTAATTGCGGGCCTCGTATTTGCGTGAATATTTTAAGAACTCTGAAAAGCAGGCATTAATTTGCCGCAGTCAGACAGTAGGCTATACAAAAGGCAAGGTGATGTGGGAGACTTGTCTGCAGCAAGAAGTAGATATCATTTTCAAGGACAAAGAAACATTTAATAACATTTTGCAAATAGTTCATTTTTTAACCCTTCTGATCAAGTCAGTTTGTAAATTGCTGTTTATAATACCGGTACCGTATTGTTTTGCAAACTCCAATTTTCAATACATGTTTCATAGCTTACATGACAAAACAGAAAGTCTGCAAATAGAGAATATAGAATCAATGTAAAAAAAGGTTCTTAGAAGCACCTAAAAAGGTCTCCCCACAGTGGCAAAGCAAGGTTCTAATGAGAGCCTTTACTTCTTAGAGTGTAGGCATTATTAAAAGAATGGTGGAGGATTAAGAAAAGATTGGACGATATTCTGAGGCACATGAAAGAAAAATTCTCATATACAATGAGGGCTCATCCTCCACCATTATTTTAGCAATGCCTACAGAATGTATTATTTGTAATATTGCATTCTGGTATTTAACAATACTGGTTCAGGCAGTATTGTTAAATTCGAGTTGGAAAGAAAAGGTAAAAAAAGGACAGAGGGACAGATGACGCAGTTAGTTTGTAGCTAGAGCAAGTGCAGTGTTTCGACCATATATACCATACAGATATGCTTTAAAATCATACATAGAGTAAGAAATACAGACAAACATAAGGAATAGGAAAGTTGTAACTGCGTAAGACTTTAAGAAGATATAAGCGTAGTTAAACTGAAGACTGTTCGTATGAAGCTATATTGTTGCTGAACATATTGCTGGACAACAAAGGAAGGATTATCCACCCGTTTGACTGCCATGGGTGTAAGTAAATAAAACTTATTGTTTCTGAAGTCTATATGCCTGGAATTATTCTATACGAAATAAGAAGTTGAACTCATATGCAAAGCACAGTAACTGGATGATGCGTCGTAATGTATAAGTAGTCTACGCACACAGCGTTGACCTAAACCCGCTACTTATTGTGAGAGATGTTCTCCACCGCTAATTGCGGTTGAGGGGTATTTAAATTGTTTGATTGCTGAATCGCCTGCTTCACCTAATTAGTCTTATAAAATAGGTCGTTATTTTGACATTGAGTGCGACCGTACTGAACACGCACATTACGTGGCTTTTTGCGGTTTATAAATTTGGGCCTTAGACTTTGTAAACAATTGTAAATGAAGAGCATTCTGTTCAAATGTTTGTTTATTCATGTTATTTCGATTATAGTATGTCTATATATAAACGCATAGCTTTGGTTGCGCTTTGTTATGTAGGCAATATAAATCCATTTGTTTAAAAAATGTGATTTCCCTTACATGAGAGTAGGTGTTAAAACTTCATGCTGATATTGGACTCACCAAGATAAGCACCAACTAAGACATAGCTTCTCCTTTACTGTAAACTAACATGATCCATCTGTGTTACCTTCCACCTGATGATGTAGATATTCTTCTGCCTGGTGTTGATGGCTGAAGTGTAATGCTGGCTCCAGGGATCAGCCTATTTTGCCTCCCTGGCGCATCAGCACACACGACAGCTGCAATGCTGGCTCCAGGGATCAACCACAGTGTGGCCTCCCTAGAGCATCAGCATGACAACTGTCTGGACTGAGCGGAGTAGGGTACCTCTCTGGGGTCTTCAAGTGGGCACCTTCCATCCTTGGTGTTTCATCAACTAGCCCACGACACCTTGAGGGCTCGACAGTGATTCTGGCGTCCCAGCATCACCCCCCTCCATCCCCCACTCAGCTAAGCCCAGCTTACTTACCTTCCTTTCCATCAACATTACTTTCTTTCTACTGCGCTCGAGGTACCCAAACAGAATCTAATCGTCTCAACCAGAGCCAGTTGCTGCTCTTCTCTGCTGCTTCAGATAAGTTCTTTACTATGCGTTACAACTCTTGACTACTGAATCCGATGTCTCTGAGAAACCGGGTTGTGGAGTGTGTCACAAATCCACAACAACCCACCTCCACTGGTTAAACCTGGACTCTCCAGGGGCTCCCGAGTGGCACATCCGGTAAAGGCGCTCCGCGTGGAGTGCAGGATGTACCCTATAGCCTGGACGTCGCCGGTTCGAGTCCAAGCTATTCCACAGCCGACCATGGACGGGAGCTCCCAGGGGGCGGCGCACAATTGAACGAGCATCGCCCGGGGGGAGGGGAGGGTTTAGGTCGGCCAGGGTATCCTTGGCTCACTGTGCACCAGCGACCCTTGTAGTCTGGCCGGGCGCCTGCGGGCTTACCTGTAAGTTGCCTGAGAGCTGCGTTGTTCTCCGACGCTGTAGCTCTTGGGTGGCTGCACGGTGAGTCCGCAGTGTGAAAAAAAGCGGTCGGACGACAGCGTGTGTTCGTCTTTGCCCTCCCGAGTCAGCGCAGGACAATATCAGGTCAAAGGTTAGTAGTGGGAAAATAAGCCGTTGTCCAACATCTGCCAGCATTTTCCAGTCTCTTGCAGCTTCCAGTTGTCCTAGAGAAGTTTTGGTTTTAATACCTTTTCTTGGTGGTTGCTACACTGGACGGAGGAATGTTGTTCTTCGTGTGTCATTGTGGCAAAATGGTAATTAGTAGCAGGTGTATAGCATGTGCGGTGCGGGTCCAGTAATCGCAAGAATAAACAGACAACAAAGTAAGGGTGAAAATGGTTAATTTAATAATTATCAATCCAATGGTCTAATGACCAGCCAGCAAATAATAATGAACTGGCAATACACAACAATGTGTATTGCACAGTAATCAAAAGGGTTGCAGTCCCGTAAATAATAAGCACAGTACAAACACACACAATTAGACACACACACGACCACAAGTCCAAAGTGAGTGCTCTCAGTGCTTGTGGTGAAGTACAATATAATACGTGCTATACTTGTGAACAAGTGCTGATAACAGTGTTAATCGTGACTGTAGTGCAGTGTGGATCCGGTTTTGTGCTGGTCCTTGTCGACAGCTCCGGATTTGTGTTTAGCCATCTAGTGCTATATAACAAAAACACAGACAGTTACTAAACAGACACGAAAAAACAAACAAAACACTCACGAATATTTTCCCGCACACTTTCTCTGCATCTCACACGGTCCTTCCAGTCTCTCAATAAAACCCAAGCGAAGGAAAAGAGTTACAATTCTCTGGCCCCTTTTATCCTTGGTAAACGATTACAGCTGACTCTATTGCCTGCAGCTGCTACCTCGTTTACCTTCCGGGTCAATACGTTCCTGCAGCGGAGCCCTGTCTTCTTCCAGACTGACTCACTTTCCGACCCAGGAAATTAACTGTCAGGCCAACCCGTCCAAAGCCTTTCCCTTTCGCTGCTTAGCGCCCTCACTGGTTGGGAGGGAGATTTACAACCAGAACTCATATTTCTGTCGCAGTCATATATTGCTGGAATTGATGGCAACCTGTTAGTCATGCTGCGCTTGTCTTCCAATGCGAAGGACAAACATCGCAGCACCTGATCATGACGCCATGTAAACCGTCCTTGGCTAATACCCACCTTGCATCCTGTCAAAATGTGTCAATGTAGCTGGCGATAAACACAAAGGACACCGCAGACCCTCTCCTACCCATAGATTAAGGTTATGTGGTGATCAGAGAACATCATATGTTGACCTGATGAGGAAACTAATCCTGCTTTGTTCCATTGTCCATAGAGCTCGCCAAACAATCTTGCATTGTTCCACACATTGTTCTCCCATCTTGTCCATTCTCCCTGCTTGGCCTGGGAAACTGCCTTTTACGCACCTCACTCTCTCCTCCTGCTTTTGCACCTCATTGACTACTAACTTCCTCCATTGAGCTGGGGCAGCTTTGTGCCATGTAGGAGGAGCTGAACTGAGACCAAGGCCTCCTCTTCCATGCTGTACTTGTCCCATGATATCACTGATCCGAAGGGCAGCCTTTGCATCTTCCACAGCTGCCTTTGCTGCCCACTTTGTTCTAGTTCACTTGCAAGTACGAAATGTATTCATTACATAATGGGTTAACTTTGTTTCCCTGAAAATTCAGTGACTTACCAAACTGTCACGCAGCGACCAGCAACGTCATCACGCCACTCTCTGCCCCTCCTGAGAGACCCTAGGCTCTGTGATGATGTTTGAACAGCACTTTTTTCTTCTTCAGCCTGCTGTGTGTAATGTATGCGGTGACCGAAGATTGTAATGGACACATTTCTATTTCAGGGAACCAGGTTTATGATAATAACCTCCCTTTCAAGTACAAAATGTATCCATTACTTAATGGGTAATTATACCCAAGCCATCGCAAAGTGCATCACTTGCAGAACGACTTAAATTTGAGAAGGTCAGACGGTAAGGCTGCCACAATATAGATTATTTATTATTTTTAGTACATAGCAGGAATCTATTCTCTACAGGTACTTCCAGTCTCAACATAGAAGCCACCGTTAGCACTCTGGTCCCAAAGCCAGGGTTTTGAGGATCCAGCATATTCAGTCGGTAAAACCTTGTGAAGTATGAGGTGTAGCCTATACTGCAGCATTGCAAATGTCAGTGACAGATGCACTCTGGAACATCACTCAAGAGGTAGACATACCTCTTGTGGAATGACCAGTGACCTTCACAGGAGAGGGCAAGTTGGCTTGTTTATAAGCAATCTTGACTGTCTCTGCAATCCGAACGGACAGCCTCTGCTTAGACAGATCTTTACGGTGGGCCTTAGCACCATAGCAGATGAACAGCTGTTCAGATTGCCTCCAACTTTTTCTTCTGTCAATATAATATGCTAATGCCCGAACAGGGCAAAGCATATAGCGCTTATGTTCCCTATCTGACTGGAGAGGAGGGGGATGGAAAGCCAGCTCCACCAATTGGTTTACGTTGAAGGTCGAAATACATTTGGGCATGAAAGCCGGGTTTGTGTGGAGTGTGACCTTGGTCCTAGACAAGCTTTCACGACAGAAAAGACTTGCAACTCGCTCATGCACTTGGTAAGGTGATGGCAAGAAAAAATGCTGTCTTAAAAGACAGATGCTTCAGCTCAGCTGAATGCCGGGGCTCAATGGGCAGCTTTATGAGTGCCTTAAGCGTTATGTTCAGTTGCCACTGAGGAACATTGTCCATAAGGGGAGGGCACAGTCTCTGTGTCCCTTTCAAAAATTGCCCCACTAGGAAGTGAGCTCCTGGGGAGCGAGTCTATTTTAACATAGCAAGCTGAAATAGCTGCCAAATAGACATTTAATGTAGAGGAGGATTTCCCCTCATCAAACAGATCCTGCAAAAATTGCAGTATAACTGCCATGGGTCAGGTCATGTGGTCAAGCCCTTAGGCAGGCACCACATCTGAAAAATGCCCAACTTGTACCCATATTGGGAACATGTGGACGCTGCTGTGGCATTCTGCAGGGTATCAATAACCCTGTTGGAAAAACCCACACGGCTCAATGTTGCCATTCAGGGGCCAGACCCAGAGCCGCAGACTCGATGGATTGTCCCCCGCACTGCCTGTCCCCTGCGCTCGGCTGAGCAGGTCACGACGGTTGGGTTGGCTGCTCAGGAGCTGCATCAGAGCTGAAAACCACAGCCTTCTGGGCCAGTAAGGAGATACTAATCGCACCCTGGCCCTGTCCTGTCTGATTTTCTCCAGACACAGCGGGAGCATGGCGAGTGGTGGGAAGGCATACAGCAGCTGCCTCGGCCACAGGTGTGCCAAGGCACGTATCGCTAGTGGGTCCCCAGCTCCTGTTAACGGGGACAATGCCAAATGAGGCTCACCACCTCCGGGTGAAGCCTCCATTCTGAGGCATTGGGAACTCCCCTTGAGAGGAGGTCCGCCGCACAGTTTTTCACCCCGGGCAGGTGTATTGCTCGCAGGGAGTGGAGGTGATCATGCGCCCCGAGCAACAGCTTGCGTGCTACTCGATGGAAACTGGGAGACCTGAGGCCACCATGGTGGTTTATATAAGCCACCACGGTAGTGTTGTCCATCCAGACAATCATGTGTCTCCCTTGAACCTCCTATAAAAAAAAGGCTATTTAAAACTGCCTGCAGTTCCAAACCATTATGTGGAGTGCCATTCTACACAGCGCCCCAGCCCAGGCTGGATGCGTTCGTGGTGAAGGCCTCCCCTTTGGTGACACTGCCCAACGCTAGCCAAGGCACAGATGGGCAGGCTGTTTGCACCAAGAGAGTGCCTTTAGACAGTGATGAACACCGTGAATGGGCAGTTGCAGTTCAATGTGGGCTGAAAAAGCCCTGCTATTGAACCAGGCTTGCACAGGGTGCATACGCAGGAGACCGAAATGTAGGGTTTGAGAATCTGCTGCCCTCAAGCTCATAAGTTCTGGAACGTCCTATTGAGCTGAATAGCTCTGTAGCGGACAGTGTAGTCAAATCAGGTTATTGCTGCATGTAATATACAATGTTTAAACTTGTCTGAGAAAGTTTCAAGTTAATGGTTTTTTCTCTTCCTCCCATCCCTTGGTCAAAGTATACAAATGTATCTTTGTGAAGCTGAGTTGTAAAAATTCCTCTTCAGATCAGCTCTTGATAAGCTGACCAAATGACCTTCATCAGATCATGGCCCCTGCTGGACTGACAAAAGCCAGTCCTGAGCTAGGAGGACTGATCAATCAAGTTGACAAGACAAAGGAAATTCGAGTGAACTGTCAATCACAAGCTGAGGGCAAAGCCAAGGCATGGCACAAAGACGAAATCTACCAATAAGGATACACGTGTCGTGAGTTAATCACTGCCCTAAATATTCAAAGTGACCAATTGCAGAAGTAGGCAGGTTCACTATTTAAGACTATTTAAAGGTGGACAATGAACAGTTACGTGTGAGTGTCTGCTTGAGTTGTAGACTGGGCACAATGAACCACTCGTCCAAATAAAGAGTACTCTGATACCTTTGAGTTTCAATGGGCCAGTATAGCTTCCCTGTGCTTCGAATAGGGAGCTAGAGAGAGGCCAAACAGCAAGACCCTGAACTCGTACGCTGTTCCCTGAAAGGCGAACCACAAGTACTTAAGTGTGCCAGTTTGTATAGGGATACGAAAATAGGCATCCTTGAGGTCCACCTTGATGAACCAATTGCCTAGCCTGAATGACTGCAACAGCTGTTGCATCTTCAACATTTTGACCCTCCCTTGGTTCAAAACAGGTCGAGGATTAGTCTGAGGCCACCATCCCGCTTGAGCGTGGACTAGAACTTGTCCTCCAACTGGAGGGGTGTGATAGAGAGAGAAAGGATCGATGCTGTAAATCTCCCTCCCGATTAGAAAGGGCGCTGTGTAAGGGGGAAGGTAAGCTGCCTCCTAGATCTGGCACCTCGGTGGTTGGTGGAAACCGGAAGGTGACCATATTAGGAGGGGCGCGTAGTTGCAAGTACTCAGGACGATTCCATTGCAGTCAGCTGGGGCAGCCCTCTGGTGGAGAAACCATGGCGACAGCGTTGACTGCAGGGAGGAGTTTGCTGGGTACAAAGGGGAAGCAGCTACGTCAGTTCCTCCTCTTGCGCTGAAACTGAGCCACCAGCCGGGCGTTGTGTTTTTGGATTACGTGTTGTTTGTTGTGTGTTGTCAGAGGCGGAGTAGGGAGCGGGACTGCAGCCACGGAGCCAGTTCCAGATCACAGAGCACTACCTTCCCTTCACCAACATCAGCACACCCCGTGTGGATTACAAAGCACTTTCATGCACAGGACACTCGGGATTTCACTGTGGACACTTTCTGTTTGTTTTGTATTTTTGTTTTGCAGCCAGCTGTGTTCCCCCAATACCCTCGCAGGTAAAGGGGAGGTTTATTTTAATAAACACGGTTGTTTTTGTGGGAGAAATACTGTTTCAGGACTGTTATTTATTCACACACCACTCGCATCCGTCACAAGGGGGTATACCATATGAATAGCCCATTCTTGCAGCAGAACTGCTACCTCCTGAGACACCATAGCGGCTTCCTGTGGGTCCGTGACTGATGCAGTGAGTAGCTGGTCTGAAGTGTAGTAAGAACCCGGATGTCTGTGGTGCACTGACACCAATGCTCCAGAAGGCTCCCTGTGAAGAGGCCCTGGACCTGTGGCAGCAAACCCCTAGGGCCGCTGCTCACCTTGTGGCTTAGCCTGAGGCTTTTGCCTCTGTGACGGGAGGAGGTCTGATCACAGGCGCAGCTGGCTGTGCTGGTCCCTGAGGCTGCTGGCACAGGGATAAAACCCAGGACATGCAATAGCAAGCAATGTACCGTAAAAATGTACAGTTGCTGCCTCAGCTGCTAAAGACAGCAACAGGACTGTCAACAAGGCCTGCTTTGCACCAGACTGGGATGTAAACAGCGGTTAGTAGCGGGCCAGAACCAGACGGAATGGCACAAACTTTGTTCCCATCAGGCACGCGTGTCTGTGGGAAACTGCTGCCCAAAGCTTCTCTATTCCCGGGTGTGTGTCTCTTCCTTGGCACAAAGCCTTGGGGTGAGGACGCAGCCACCTCTTCTAAGAAAGGGTGATGGGGAAGAGCACTGTACAGGTGAGGGACACAGAGCACTCTATAGAGCTGCAGGAGAAACGTTTCTTCAGCGTACACTTGGAGAATTGTCATCAGGTGCAAGTGGTGTGATGCAATAAAGTGACCGTCGAAACGGTATGTCTCCCAAAAACAATCTGTGTTTATTTTTAATACAAAAGAAAACAGTCTGCTCCTCTACCAGCAATGGTATTGGGGGGTACACGGCGGGCTTACAAACCTAAAAATAATATTCAAAACAATAATCCAAAAGACTTGGTCGGTCCCGCGTCCTCAGTGAACGAAAGGGTGTGTCCTCGGTTCCGGGGATCGGGTGAACAAGGACATGGTGTTAGTGCAGGGATGTGCTCCAGTGCACCTTTAGCAACAGCTCCGGGGTGCTCAATCCTCATCTGCAGAAACAAAACACAAGCGTAACAAAAACAAAACAAACGATACAGGCACCAGCCATCTCATTATGTTTGTCAGCGCAAGGTGGCGTACTGACATAGCTGCTTCCCCTTTGTACCCACAAAGTCCTCCCTGCAATCAACCCGTCGCCATGGTTTCTCCAATAGAGGGCCATCCCGCAGCTGATTGCAATAGATTCTTTCCGGTACGTGCAACTACGCGCTCCCCCTAATATGGTCACCTTCTGGTTTCCACCTACCATCAAGGCGGTCCATCTAGGAGGCAGCATACCACCATCCTTACACAGCGCCCTTTCTGGTCGGGAGGGAGATTTACAACATTGATCCTTTCTCTCTTTATCACAAGAATGCACACAAAACTCACAGAAATGTGGTTTACCAGTGCCTCCTCAGCGTGCTGCTGCCTCAGGCAGGAAGAGCATCTGCTTGTCCACAGGCAGGCTGGCCTTGCATATGTCACAGTGATAAACCCAGTCATTACGCAAATAGTAAGCAATGTACCATAAGAGTGTACAGTTGCTGCCTGAGCTTTCTAAAAACAGCAACTGGGCAGTCAACAAGGCATGCTTAGTACCAGATTGGGGATTGTAAAACCCCGGTCGTTAGCAGGTAGGAACCAGGACGTACCAGAACGGTACGGGTCGATTGGTACTGGTTCCGTGCCTGTAGCACTGGATTGGTACAGTAGTGTACAGTACTGTTGCTGCCCTCAAGGGGGCATCTGCTCAAACAGCGCTGCTGTGCAGTAATGCAACACGGCAGATCTGTAGACCAGGGCACCTGCAAGACCACAGTGGCCTCTTGATCAATGGCATAAGCTCTGCCGTTACAGAGAATGCTTAACTGCAGGGAACGCCAGGTCCTAGAGATGCAGAGCGCCTTGGAGGAATGAGCCCAAAACTTGCAGAAAGCAGTTTAATAAAGCCAGCAACTTGGCTGTCAGCAAGGCCTGCTTGGTACCAGACAGACAGGCTGATCTTGCATGTGTCACAGGGATAAAACCCAGACATAATGCAAATAGCGAGCAATGTACAGTAAGAAAGCAATGCTGTTTGTTACCGCTTCAGTGCCTGCAGTACTGTAGGTACATTAGTGTGCAACGGGGGTGCTCTGGGTGGGTGTACAGAGGAGAGTACAGGAGAGCGTGAGGAGAAAGAAAATTTTAAAAATGTCATAAAAATCATACAGGATCAGTGACAGCGTTTGCCTGACCTGTATTGGCTGTTTTGTTTTGTTTTCGTGTTTTGTTTTGTTTGAACTTTTATTTTCGCTCTGTGAGCAAAGTGTTTTTGTTTATAAGTTTATTTATCAGTGTAGGCTGATAGTACAGCTGCAATGACAGGCAGACCAACAGCATACTGTCACAGGATACTGTGCAATTCACTGAACGTGGCTCTACCGAAACTAAGTGCTGTGCACAGGGTGATGCACAGACTGGTGTAGTGCACATCTGTGATGGAAATATAATGAGTTCTGGTTGTAAATCTCCCTCTCGACCTGTGAGGGCACTAAGTAGTGAAAGGGAAAGGCTTTGGACAGTTGGCCTGACAGTTCATTCCCTGGGTCGGGAAGTCAGTCAGCCTGGAAAAAGGCAAGACTCCGGTGCAGGAACGTATTGACCTGGACGGTAAACGAGGTAGCAGCTGCAGGCAATAGAGTCAGCTACAATCGTTTACCAAGGGGTCATGCATAATCGCAAAAAAGGGGCTGGAGAATTGTAAAACTTTTCCTTCGTTTTTGGTTTCGAAATAGACCCAGAAGGACCCGTGCACTGTGTATTAAGAGTATCGTGAGTGTTTGTTTTGTTTATCTTGTCTATAATTGTTACTTGTGTGTTTATAGACGGCTAACATGTTCCGGAGCTGTCGCTAAGAGCCAGCACTGAACCCAGAACAGCACCGCACTATTTGTCACTCTTTAAACTGTATCACCCGCCACGAGCACAACAGCACACACCCAGGACTGGTGACCGAGTTTATATATTGTGGGAGAGATACCGTGTTTACTGTTTAGGGCTGCAATCCCTGTTCCTGTTCTCCGTGTTTTACGCATTGCTGTGTATAACCGGAGTTTATTATTTGGTCACCAGTCCTGGATTATAACAAAAATAAAACATCTATTTTCCATACCGGATTACAAATCTCTGCCTGTTTATTCCTGCACTGCATCACCTCTGCACCTGTACATAACCACTTTGCCACAACATCTCGGTACCAGTGTAATCTACGGGCACGGGCAGATGCACGGGCGGTACCAGTGAACAATGCACGGGCCGGTGTGGTACCGGTCAGTGCTAGTACGGCCGCGACTCAGTGCAGTGCACGGGCCGGTGTGGTACCGGTCAGTGCTAGTACGGCCGCGACTCAGTGCAGTGCACGGGCCAGTGTGGTAGCAGAGCGGTGGCAGAGCGGCGCTCGGGCCGGCAACCGCACAGACCACTGTGTGACAAGAACAGGAGTACCACAGCACAGCCTGTGTGACAACAACAGGAGTACCAGACTAAGGTAGCACTAACAAGACTATCTGTGCCCAGATAGCTTGAAAAATCTCCTCAGAGATACAACTCCAAGGGGGGGGTGGTGCAGGCAAGCCACAAGCACCCGGCATGCCACAATGCCGTGTAAGGACTCACAAAACACACTCAAAACCTCAAAGGAAAAAAGTTTAAATTATAAACTAATTCAGCAATTAATTCCGCAAGGAAACATACAATAATTATATACTTTTTTTATTTTTCATTAAAGCTTTCAATTAAACCGTTTGAAACAATGAATCTCTCTACTATATGATATATCTGTATATACACAAATTTATTTTCAAATACTTCTTTCATTTATTCATTTATTTATTTTTTGAGGATGCACTATGTATATAAACACATTTCTGTTCAAATGTCCATTTATTTACAATGTTTTGGTTGTGTAGATGGTTTATATGATGTTCCTGAATAAAACTATGACTTGCATTCAATTGTTTGTCCTTTCATTATAATGTAGCACGCCTGATGCTGCCGTCTTCAGGACTGAGACAGAGCTGCTACAGCGGTATCCCAGGATGCTTAGCAGGACTGTAAACTGTTTGTGTTCCTGTTATTAGTGTTTATTAGTTATTGTATGTGTTTATCTTTCCTGCTGTTGCAGTAATTGTGTTGTTTGTTTGTCTCTCGTTCCCCGAACCCCTTCCGTGTGTTTCCCCGGTGTTGTACGTGGTCACCCTCAGCTGTTTGGTTCTGTTCAGAGACGACCTCTCCCCCCTTTCTTGTGTGTGTGTGTCACTGCTGCTTGGTTCTGTTCAGAGATGACCTCTCCCCACTTTCTCGTGTGTGTGTGTGTGTGTCACTGCTGCTTGGTCCTGTTCAGAGACGACCTCTCCCCCCTTTCTTGTGTGTGTGTGCCTCTGTCACTGTCTGGTTCTAGCACTTGTAAGTGCTGCATTGGCAGCTCAATAAAAGAGCATTGTTTTTCAAAGACTCCTGTCTCTTGCCTATGCTTTACTACGCAAGCGCATTGGGCTCTGCAATAATATTATTGTTGTTTTTAATATGCCGGTCAAATTGACCGGTCATGGTTGTTCTAGGTATGCCAATAAATGCAGTCATTCTAGTATTAACACAAGATGAAGGGTGAACTGCAGAAATGTTTCAACAAGCGTGCAATGAGGGCAGGTGGCATGTCCCAAATAGAATAGATTGGTTAAGTGTTTTCTGTTTTAGAAGGCCCTGACTTAGATGAGTCCCTGTTACAAACCTCTGGTGTTTGTAATTCAATACAGAACAAATCATTCACAATATATATATATAGGATAGGTCACCTGACTATTGACCACCGGGATCATGGAAGTTGAAGTTTCTTTCATATGCAATACCACTACAGAGCATATCGCTCTACCACCATAACACACGTCTTTCTAGTTTTGAGCTCAGGGGCAAGATATCAGAATCCCCACGTTTCTGATACCTTCCTTGTGTGCTCATCACTGACGGTCTGTTACAATATATAACAACTGGCTTATATATTATATATACTGTATATATAAGCCAGTCGTTATCGCCAACAGCCAGCGAGGAAACCTGGGAACCCACCTATGCCAGCCTGCGGACCGTATCCGGACAGGTTGCCCCCGTGAAAGGACGACAGACCCTCTCTGTGCACCTAGGGCCCGTGGGGAAACAGCTCACTGTGGCTAGCAGACATAGGGGAACAGTGCATTCTAGGGGCTACATCCTGTCTGCCATGGGAGTCATCCTCGACCTGGAAGAGGGCATGCTGCGGACCAAGAAGGAGGCCTGCACACTCTGGCTGTAACTGGGAAGGAGGAGAGACAGCATGCCAGCCAGCAAGCCTGCCAGCTGACCAGTTCAGCCGCCTGCCAGTCACCATGCCAGCCAGCAAGCCTGCCCACTGACCAGCCCAGCTGCCTGCCAGCCAGCACACCAGCCTGCATGCCACCCTGCCAGCCAGCAAGCCTGCCCGCCAGTCAGTCCAGCCGTCTGCCAGTCAGCATACCAGCCTGTCAGCTACTGTGCCAGCCAGCAAGCATGCCTGCTGACCAGTCCAGCAGCCTGCCAATCTGCAGTCAAGACTTCCAGCTACCATGCTGGTCCACAGACCAGGCGACGACCGCGGCCTGCTGCCTGTCCGCCAACACATTCGTCTGCCAGCTGCTCTGCTCGCCCACAAGCCAGCATGCCACCCAGCCCCGCAGTGTGTTCAGCCGTGGACCAGACTACCAACCACTGCGCTGGCCCTCAGGCCAACCCTCCATCCCGACTGGCAGCTCACCAGGCTGGGGAACTAACACAGGCTCAGGAGGGCGCCAGTGTGGAATGGGGGAAAGTTCAGCTTCGGGAGGAGGCCCTGCAGGACCTCTGCCAGCGCAGCAAGGAAAGGCTCAGCTCAGAAAGGCTCAGCTCAGAACAAGAGGGGCAATTCGAGGAGCTGGTCCATGACTACCAGGACTGCTTTGCAGCCAAATCAAAGGACTGTACCCACACTAAACTGGTCCAACACCACATCGACAGGGGACGCCAGGCCCACCCGCGAGACAGCCCACCGTGTGCCTCTGGCTAAGCGTGATGAAACTGAGGCCCTCATCAGGGAGATGGCCATGAATGGGGTAATTGAGCACTTGGAGAGCCCATGGGTTGTCCCAGTCGTCTTGAGCGAGAAGAAGGATGGCAGCCTGCGCCTCTGCGTGGACTACCGCCGGCTCAACACAGTCACCCGCAAGGATGTGTAACCCCTCCCGAGGATCGATGAGGTGCTGTATGAGATTGCTGTCTCTTGGTGGTTCAGCTTCCTGGACCTGCGGAGTGTGTACTAGCAGGTGGAGCTTTCCCCTGACGCGCGGGCAAGGCCTCTGGCAGTTCCAGGTGACATCCTGGGAAGTGCCACCTGATGAGGCAAGAGGTACGCTTCCTGGGCCACGGAGTGGGGGTCAACGGGGTTGCCACTGACCCTACCAAGGTGGACGCCATGCAGAACTGGCCCACCTCGACCGCCGTCCGCCAGGTTTGTGGGTTCTTGGGCCTTGCCTCATGTTACCGGCAGCTCGTGAAGGGGTTTGCGGACATCGCTCGGCCACTTCACCAGACCACCGAGAAGGGCTGTCAGTTCCACTGGACAGAATAAGTGCGAGGGAGCATTTCAGGAGCTGTGAGTCGCATTGGCTAATGCCCACGTGCTGGCCATTCACCGACCTGCCATTCACCCTGGATTGTTCCAGAGAGGCCCCGGAGGGGAACAGGTGGTCGGATACTACAGCCAGGCCCTCAGCAAGACAGAGCGCAATTACTGCGTAACCTGCTGGGAGTTACTGGCCGCTGTCATGGCCATCCACCACTTCCAACCATACCTGTACGGACGGCATGTCACCATCCGGACAGACCATGCATCGATGCAGTGGCTACCCGGTGGATCAAAGCCCTGCAGGGGTACCAGTTTGAGTTCACACACCAGGCTGAGAGGCAGCACGGAAATGCGGATGCTCTATCCCGCCGCTCCTGTGAGGAGGAACAGTGTCGGCACTGCATCCGTCCGAAAAGAGAGGCCATCAAGGCAACCCAGGAGCGAGCCAACATCGTCATTGCGGTCCAGGGGCCACTGCAGGAAGTACCAGCCAACGAACTGCAACAGCTGCAGGCAGCTGACCCAGAACTGGCCATCGTCATGGCTAGACTGATTCAGGGCCGGCGACCGACATGGGAGGAGGTGGCACCCCTTTCCAAGGACGTAAAGGGCCTTGTAGGACAGTGGGACAAACTGAGCCTGCATGATGGGACTCTCTGTCGTCTGTGGCGCCACCCGGCATCAACTATGGACCGCTGGCACGTGGTGGTTCCTGTTGTCCTGAGGGAGCGGGTGTTGCAGGCCATGCATGGGATGCCAGCAGCTGGGCACTTCAGGGAGACCAAGACATTGCAAAGGCTGAGGGACTTCTGCTATTGGGTCCACTGCCGGAGGGACGTAGAGACGTACATCTGGAGGTGTGATGCCTGCACTGCCCGGAAGGGCCCGTCAGGACAGTCACACGCCTCCTCCAGCACTATCAAGTGGGAGAGCCACTGGAATGCGTGGCCATTGACGTGTTGGGCCCCTTTCCCAAGTCCACAACGGGAAACAAGTTCGTCCTGGTGATCATAGACTACTTTTCCAAGTGACCCGAGGCCTACACCCTGCCAGATCAGTGTGCAACCACTGTCGCTACTGCCTTGCTGGAGGGAATGTTCTGCCGGTTCGGGATGCCCGAGGAGCTGCATAGCGACCAAGGCTGCAACTTTGAGTCGCAGGTGTTCAGGAAGCTGTGCAAGAGGCTGGGGATCTACAACACCCACACCACCCCCCTTCACCCACAGAGTGATGGCATGGTGGAGCGGTTCAACTGGACGCTAGCCGTCCAGCTCGTACTGTGTACCAGCTGATATCAGCAGGACTGGGATCAGCACCTACCCTTGGCGCTCCTGACATACCGGTCGTCAGTACAGGAATCTACGGGGTGCACCTTGGCTCTGGTCATGCTGGGAAGGGAGCTGCGGACCCCGGTGGACCTCGTATTTGGACGACCCTCAGGAGAGGAACTGTGCTCACCAGCAAGGCCGGAGTACTTCCAACAGCTTGAAGACCGGCTCGAGGAGGTTCACCGGTTCGCAAAGGACCACCTCGAGGGGGCTGGTATGCGGCAGAAGCAGGCATATGACGTCCGGAGTCGGGGACGGAACTTTGAGCCAGTGGAACTTGTGTGGGTGTACTGCCCCAAGAGGAAGAAACAGAGGAGCCCCAAGCTAGATATCCACTGGGAGGGGCCATGTAAGTTGTTGGCATGGTTCTCCGATGTGGTGTACCAGGTCCAGATGTGACAGAGGGGGCGACGTGTTGCCCTACATCAGGACCGGTTGGCACCCTACCGACCAGGGTTAGCAGAGGGGGAGGGACTGGGCCAGGGGAGCCCCACAAGGGAGATCTGGGTGAACGCACTGGACTGAGCAGATGCAGACACAGGGCTCTGCCATGTCAGTTGGGTCCCACCATAGGAGAACCCCACGAACAAAAAAAAATGAAGCAGTCGGACCAGGCCGGGCCGGACCAGACCAGGTAACCAGTCCGCCCCCTGGGCAGCCATCATCTGCAATGGATCCAGCGATCCCCGGAGAAGTACGAGGGCACACCAACCCCCCACTCCCAGAAGTTCCTAGAGTAAGAGGCGTGGTAGTGACCGGGACAGTTCACTGTTTAGAGGGGGCAGTGTAACGACCTCAAGAGAGCTGGACCTCTTTAATATCCTTGGAGGACCTGCATGATGGACAGGTGGTGGGAGCGCTGATTGGACAGGAGGCAGAGGCTACCGAGAGGTCTCCTCCGAACAGATTCTCAGGAGCATGAGGGGGTGGGGCAGAATAAAAGGACTGCAGGCTTGATACTAGGGTGAGAAGAAATTGACAGGCGAATGCACAAGTTGGAATACAGCGACCCCGAGAAAGGACCAACCATCATCCTATTACTGCAGTCGGCATCGACACAGTCCTTTATCCACCATGGTGCAAATCCCCCCTGGGACCTTGCTGAGGGAAGTGAGAGCGAGGGGACGGATGGCTACTTGGCTGAGAGAGCAACCAAGAGTGAGAAGGGAGGCCGGAAGGAAGTTCGAGAGATGAGTCCCGAGGAGCTGTGGCTGCAGTTTAGTGTGTGTGTGTGTCTCGATTTCCTCCCACCCCCATTCCTCTGCCTACCCTGTGCTCTTTTCCCCCCGCTATCTTTCATTCTAAATAAACACGGGCTGTTACCCCCGTTTTCTACAACAACACTGCTTACGTCTGATTCCATAAGGGCACAACCTGAAAACGCTACAATATGTTACTTTCGTTTTAAAAAAAAAAAAAAAAAAAAATTTACAGTTCTGTATGTACATATACCTGTTTACACCTGGTTACACACTAGTTTCTTTTGAAATGTTTATTTTATTATAGTTTTTCATTTTTTTAAGTAGTGCTTTATATGTGGTAAGTTAGAAAATAAACCCTTTTATGTTTAATTGTTCATTTAAATATGTTGTGCTTGAATAAAACTTCTGAGTTGTATCCGATAGTGTGTCTTTCATGTTAATATTGATGTTGTTTAAAATGTAACCATCATAATGACTGCCTGTGTAGTTTTAGGTATGAGTATAACCGTTCTAGTGTTAAGCACTGTAGAAATACATTTCTTAAACTGCATTCTTGAAAAATAGGTAATTTAATTTTGCTGAACTCCCTGAATCTCTGGAATATAATTTATTTTCACAGAAAACAATAGAGCATTTGTCTTCTTAGTAATTTTGAGTTTACTGAAAACAAAAATGAATGAAAAAAGAATAATCATATAGGTTATAATCAGACTTTTAGAGCTTCTTAATTTATACCAGAACATTGCTGTGTGATTAAACAATATGTGCTTTGCTTCTAATCTCCACTCGTTCCCAGCACTCGCCATCACTGTTTGCAAGCAGTGTCAATGAATTCACCGTAATACTAGCCACTAAAGACTCAAATAGAAACTTTCCCACAGTTAAAACAGGCAGATATATCAGACTGATATGACAGAACGACTGATTGATAGCAAAAAAAGAACGACAGAATAACTTAATACCACTCCATTTACCAAAATGAAAATAATTTATTATGAATGAGGGAAAAACACATTAACAACACGCTGTGCATAAATACAGAGAGCAAACGCAGTGTGGAGTATTGGGGCAGCAGTGTGGAGTAGTGGTTAGGGCTCTGGACTCTTGACCAGGGGGTCATGGGTTCAATCCCAGGTGGGAGACACTGCTGCTGTACCCTTGAGCAAGGTACTTTACCTAGATTGCTCCAGTAAAAACCCAACTGTATAAATGGGTAATTGGATGTAAAAATAATGTGTAAAAAATAATGTAATTGTATGTAAAAAATAATGTGATATCTTGTAACAATTGTAAGTCGCCCTGGATAAGGGCGTCTGCTAAGAAATAAATAATAATATGGTAAGCAATATGTGAATATTGTGAATAATATGTAAATAATATGTGTAAAGCAATAAAAATAACAAAAAGCTCAATGTAATGCTATGTGTTGATATACAGTACTGTGCAAAAGTTTTAGGCAGGTGTGAAAAAATGCTGTAAAGTAAGAATGCTTTCAAAAATAGACATGTTAATAGATTATATTTATCAATTAACTAAATGCAAAGTGAGTGAACAGAAGAAAAATCTAAATCAAATCCATATTTGGTGTGACCACCCCTTGCCTTCAAAACAGCATCAAGCATCAATTCTTCTAGGTACACTTGCACACAGTTTTTGAAGGAACTTGGCAGGTAGGTTGGCCCAAACATCTTGGAGAACTAACCACCGTTCTTCTGTGGATTTAGGCAGCCTCAGTTGCTTCTCTCTCTTCATGTAATCCCAGACAGACTCGATGATGTTGAGATCAGGGCTCTGTGGAGGCCATACCATCACTTCCAGGACTCCTTGTTCTTCTTTACGCTGAAGATAGTTCTTAATGACTTTCGCTGTATGTTTGGGGTCGTTGTCATGTTGCAGAATAAATTTGGGGCCAATCAGATGCCTCCCTGATGGTATTGCATGATGGATAAGTATCTGCCTGTACTTCTCAGCATTGAGGAGACCATTAATTCTGTCAAATCCCCAACTCCATTTGCAGAAATGCAGCCCCAAACTTGCAAGGAACCTCCACCATGCTTCACTGTTGCCTGCAGACACTCATTCGTGACGCTCTCCAGCCCTTCGGCGAACAAACTGCCTTCTGCTACAGCCAAATATTTCAAATTTTGACTCATCAGTCCAGAGCACCTGCTGCCATTTTTCTGCACCCCAGTTCCTGTGTTTTCGTGCATAGTTGAGTCGCTTGGCCTTGTTTCCACGCCAGAGGTATGGCTTTTGGCCACAAGTCTTCCATGAAGGCCACTTCTGACCAGACATCCGGACAGTAGATGGGTGTACCAGGGTCCCACTGTTTACTGCCAGTTCTGAGCTGATGGCACTGCTGGACATCTTCCGATTGCGAAGGGAAGTAAGCATGATGTGTCTTTCATCTGCTGCAGTAAGTTTCCTTGGCCGACCACTGCGTCTACGGTCCTCAACGTTGCTCGTTTCTTTGTGCTTCTTCAAAAGAGCTTGGATAGCACATCTGGAAACCCCTGTCTGCCTTGAAATTTCTGCCTGGGAGAGACCTTGCTGATGCAGTATAACTACCTTGTGTCTTGTTGCTGTGCTCATTCTTGCCATGGTGTATGACTTTTGACAGTAAACTGTCTTCAGCAACCTCACCTTGTTAGCTGAGTTTGGCTGTTCCTCACCCAGTTTTATTCCTCCTACACAGCTGTTTCTGTTTCAGTTAATGATTGTGTTTCAACCTACATATTGAATTGATGATCATTAGCACCTGTATGGTATAATTGTTTAATCATACACCTGACTATATGCCTACAAAATCCCTGACTTTGTGCAAGTGTACCTAGAAGAATTGATGCTGTTTTGAAGGCAAAGGGTGGTCACACCAAATATGGATTTGATTTAGATTTTTCTTCTGTTCACTCACTTTGCATTTAGTTAATTGATAAATATAATCTATTAACATGTCTATTTTTGAAAGCATTCTTACTTTACAACATTTTTTCACACCTGCCTAAAACTTTTGCACAGTACTGTACATTATCTGGTATTGTATGTAGTTGCAGTTCTAGGTACTGTCAGTAGAGGGCACTGCATAAAAGATGTACAGTGTAAATAAACAGGCCTCTGTGTCTGTGTGTCTCATGTGTGTGTTTCAGTAAATATTACATGGCCCCAGAAAGGGATATAAAATTTAAAGAAATGGAAAGGTTGAAGCCACCAGAGCCGATGAAGATGGAATGGAATATCTCGGACAACTGGAAAAAATGGAGACAAAAGTTTGAATTGTATATGACGGCGTCAGGAACGGAGATGAAAACACACAGCACATTGCTGCATGTAATAGGGGACGAAGCTTTGAAAATTTATAATACTTTTGAATTTTTGGAAGACGAAAATAGACAAGAGTTAAATGTACTGATTAAGAAATTCAAAGAGCATTTTATGCCACAAAAAATTTAACATTTGAAAGGCACGTATTTAATACCTGTGTGCAAGTGGTTGGAGACAAAATCGAAGTCATGCGAATATGGGACGCTATGCGATAGTCGAATAAAAGATCAAATTGTAGTGGGCATTATGGATGACCAGATCCGAGCTAGGCTGCTTCGAGAAAAGGATTTAGACCTCCGGAAAGCTGTACTGATTTGCCGTGAGGCTGAAGCAAGCAAAGCGCAATTAGGACGAAGTAAAGAGAGTGCAGGAGGCGAGATCGAGCGAGTCAAAAAATAAAGCACAGTACAAAGACGTGATGAAGGATTGCAAATACTGCGGAAGACAGCATGAAAGAGGAAAATGCCCAGCCTGTGGTGAAAGATGTAAAAAGTGTGACAAATTTAACCACTTTGCGAATAAATGCATGTCAAAGGTGAGAGCAGAGAAGACAAGTGAAATGAAGGAAAAAGAAAAATATAGGGCAGGAAACGTGCACAGACTGAAAGAACATTCAGACTCAGATAGAGTTTTTTGTAGACACAGTGAGCTCACAGGAGGGTGAAGACTGGAAAGCTGACCTTCTAATAAACAATCGTACTGTCAGATTTAAGCTGGATACAGGAGCACAGTGCAATGTTTTACCTGAGTCAGTACACAAAACAATTTGCACGGAGCTAGACAGGTCACAGGCAAGGTTAGTGAGCTACACAGGACAAAGCATGAAACCCAAAGGAAAATGCGGCATGCTGTGTGAGTAGAAAAATAAGTATCGTGAGCTACAATTTCAGATTCTGGAAGAGCAAGTACAGCTAGTCCTGGGACTAAAAACATGTGCACTAATACAACAAGTTGAGGAGATAAAACATCTGTTCCATGTGTTCCATGGACTGGGATGCCTTGAAGGAGAGCAGAATATCAGAGTGAAGCAGGAAGACCTGTTGTTCATGCCCCACAGAAAATTCTAGTTGCACTTCAAGAGAAAGTAGATGAAGAGTTAAACAGAATGGAACGATTGGGAGTAATAGAAAGAGTTGAAGAACCAAGTGCATGAGTTAACAGCATGGTCACAATATGGAAACCAAAACGTGAGAAAGTGTGAATATGCATGGATCCCAAAGATCTGAACGCGGCAATTGAGAGAGAACATTATCCAATGAGAACAACTGAAGAAGTTGTAGCAAGAATGGCGAAAGCCACAGTATTCAGCACCTTGATACCCAGTTTGGTTATTGGCAAGTACAGCTGGATGAAGAAAGCTCAAAACTGTGCACATTTAGTAGCCCCTTTGGAAGATATCGCTACAAAAGGATGTTATTTGGAACTCATTCAGCACCAGAGAATAATGACAAATGCTGGAGGCGTGGAAGTAATTATGGATGACATACTCGTCTGGGGAGAGAATGAAGATTAGCACGACCAAAGACTTCAAGAAGTATTACAGCGTGTGAAAGAGAAGAACATTAAACTCCACACAAAAATGCAAGTTCAGAGTTACTGAAGTAAATTACATGGGACATACACTCACAGCTGAAGGTCTCAAACCAGACTTAAGGAAAGTGGAGGCAGTGAGAAAAATGCACAAACCAACTAATAAGACGGAATTACAGCAATATCTAGGAATGGTAACTTATTTAGGAAATGTCTGCCTCATCTGTCAACGGTTACTGCCCCCTTGAGGAAAAATTTTTGAGTGGTGCTGGACTGAAGAACAAGACAAGAGCTTTAATGAGTTGCAACAACTGGTGGCTGAAACACCAGTGTTAAAATATTATACTGTCACAAAACCGGTGAAACTGAGTGTTGATGCTTCCAGCAAGGGTGTAGAGGCAGTGTTATTTCAAGAAGACCACCCCATAGCAAATGCTTCCAAAGCATTCTCAGAAACCCAGTGCAAATATGCCCAAATTGAAAAAGACCTAGCTGCAATAGTGTTTGGATGTGAAAAGTTTTATCAGTTTCTGTTTGGAAGAGAATTTGAGGTTGAAACGGACCACAAGCCTCTGGAATCGATAATGAAAAAGCCACTAGCTGAAACACCGCTCTGCCTTCAAAAGATGCTACTGAAACTTCAGAAATATAGCATGACAGTTAAGTACAGAAAAGGCAAGGAACTGTATGTGGCGGACGCCCTGAGTAGGAATTACTTGGAGCACACACAAGATAGAGAAGAGGCCGAGGATGACATACAAGTGTGCTGGTCTTCCAGTGGTAACTGAGAGGCTACAAGAAATACAGAAAGAAACGGAAAAGGGTCAGACCTTGAAAAAAGTGAAGTCACTCAATTTAGACGACTGGCCTGAACAAAGATTGGATGTACAAGATGAAGTTCGGCTGTACTGGGACTGTAGATTTGAGCTTACCATTCAAGATGACAATTTTCAAAGGCAATAGAATTGTGATACCAGCCAGCATGAGAACACATATGCTACAGAAAATACATGCAAGCCACCAAGGTGTGGAAAAGTCAAAGAGACTGGCTAGAGATATTAGATATTGGCCAGGTATGGTAGCACAGATAGCAGATAGGAAGGTGCCCCACATGCAACATGTACAGGAGACAAAACTGCAAGGAGCCAATGATAGAACATGAAATACCTGAGAGGCCTTGGCAAAAAGTAGGCACAGATATTTTTGAGTTTGAGGCAGAGCAGTACTTGCTTTTAGTTGATTATTACTAAAATTTCATGGAAAGTGACACGCTAACAAGTACCAAAAGGCAGGCAGTAATTCTGTGTTGTAGGCAACAATTTAGCAGACATGGAATTCCAGATGAGGTTATATCTGACAATGATCCTCAATATGCCTCTGCAGACTTTCAATAATTTAGTAAGGAGTATGGATTTAAGCATACCTTAAAGCCTTAACAGCCTTACCCAGATATCCTCAGTCCAATGGAAGGGCTGAAAAAGCAGTGCAAATAGTAAAACATATTTTAAAGAAAGCCAAAGCTGACAGTAAAGATCCACATCTTGCACTGCTTGACTATCTCAACACACCACGAGATGGGCTCCCCTCACCTGCTCAGTTACTCATGGGAAGACGGACAAAAACTAGACTTCCTACATGGAAGCTCCTCCAACCAGAAACTGTGAGGGAAGTTGAACAACGACTAGAAGCCAATCAAGAAAAGCAGAAACATAACTATGATAAAGGCTCAAAACCTCTGCCACCTCTACAGCTAGGAAATACAGTGAGGGTGAGAGATGAGAGAAAGTGGAGACCTGCTGTGGTCATAGGGTAAAAGCTTTCAGCCACGCTCATACATTGTCGAAGCAGAAGGACATCAGTATTAAAGAAAAATAGTTGATTAAACAACAGAAATCAGGGTAGTCCACCCCTGCACTTAGAAATACTATATGTGAATCAGTTAACAAAGGGATATGTAATGATATAGGTTGATATACATTATCTGGTATTGTATGTAGTTGCAGTTCTGGGTAGTGCCAGTAGAGGGCACTGCAATAAAAGCTATACAGCAGAAATAAACAGGCCGTACACTCAATTGCTCCTTATTAGAAAACGACGAAAATATAACACCCGTCATTAAACTCCAAAAAATCCTAATAGAATACGAGATAATACGAAGAAATATAGAGCAACAAAAACTGCGAGAGAAGGGAGAGAGCAACAGAAAACAGAGCACACAAAGGACAATAATAATACATATAGTCAGAAAGAACGTCCCAAGTCCATGAAGTAGAGGTCTTCACGGGTCCAAAATTATAAACCCGACCCGAAGAACGAGGGGTCCACTTTTCCTTTCCCCAGCTCTAGCATGTACTGGCTGCACTATACAGTATTATAAAGCAGCGTCAACCTAGAAGTCTGATCTGTCTGTGTGAACTTCATGTTTTATTCCATTATGAATCAACGCAAAAGGAAATACATAAATATAATCTGTTTTTGTGTAAAAGAGATAAGATACAAAACACATTGTTATCTGAAATCAAATGAATTCAAGCACGATCTCGTAAATGCATCATAGTATTACAGACTTAATAAAAGTACAAATGCAATGAAAGGGAAACATAACATTTCTGTTTTGCAAAACTACATTTACTATTTAAGACCACAGTGTGTATACAGTTCCTGCAATAGCTGTAATGTCCCCCTGTGACAGGATGACTGGGCGGTGACGTCACGGCAGAAGCAGGAACAAAAACAACAGAGAGAGGTGGAGTTTGGTGGAGCTGAGCGAATGCTTTCGCTCAGCATTTAATAAATAAACAGAACAGAAAATAAAAAGGTTGTAACAAACAAACACAGGACGCGGCACTTGAGGCCAAAATAAAGAGACAAACAAAACGGACTACACAGACAAACACGGTGAGCTTCTTTAACTACTATTACCTCCGTCTCCTATCCCGTTCTCCACTCACCGAACACACAACCCAAGTGAGTGAAAACATGCAGCTTTTATGCAGTTGTACCGAGACTCGATTGCTAGTCAATCATTCAATTGGAATCTCGGTACAACTGCACGTGAATTAATTAAAGTGCAATTCCCGTGCTCACATATTATTACTTTTTACTTGCACGTGATGTGATGTGCCATCCTCGTGCCTAAATACAAATATACAATTTAAACACACGTGAAACACAGACCGCTTATATCCCGTGTACCAATACCTATACACCAACATTTACACACAACACGTAACATATAATACACAGGGGGCACTTTGCCACATATACCCCCTTGTGCAAAGCACACATGGCCTCAATGGCCACCTCCCCTCAGTCCCAAAGTCCCGGAAGAGGGGAAGCAAGTTGTTTCTGGGGATGGCCATGGTGGAATGTCTGGCACCCCAATTCTTAAGTGGCTGGCAGCTCCCTCTTCCGGGGCTTCAGCCACACTATCTCCTGCCGAAAGTGCAGCTGGGGAGCTGGTCTCCTGACCTCCCCCCTTCTTCATGGCCGGCAGTTCCCTCCGTGGGGCTCCGACCACACAATCTCCGGCAGCGAAACTGCTGCGGGGAAGCTGGTCTCCTGACCTCCCCCCTTCTTCATGGCCGCAGTTCCCCTCCGTGGGGCTCCAGCCACCCAATTTCCGCAGCGAAACTGCTGCGGGGAGCTGGTCTCCTGACCTCCCCTTCTTTGTGGCCGCCAGCTCCCCTCCGTGGGGCTCCGCCACCGTGTTTCCTGCCACGGAAATGCGGCTGGGGAGCTGGTCTCCTGACCTCCCCTTTCTTCATGGCCGGCAGCTCCCTTCATGGAGCTCCGCCACAGTGTAGCGACCGAGGCAAAGCAGGATCCCTGGCGACCCCAGGCGGCGGCAGCAGCAGCGACCCTCGGGAGGCGACGGCAGCAGCAGCGGACCCTCGGGAGGCGGCGGCAGCAGCAGCGGACCCTCGGGAGGCGGCGGCAGCAGCAGCGGACCCTCGGGAGGCGGCGGCAGCAGCAGCGGACCCTCGGGAGGCGACGGCAGCAGCAGCGGACCCTCGGGAGGCGACGGCAGCAGCAGCAGCACCCTGCGAGGCGGCGGCAGCAGCAGCGGACCCTCGGGAGGCGGCGGCAGCAGCAGCGACCCTCGGGAGGCGGCAGCAGCAGCAGCGGACCCTCGGGAGGCGGCGGCAGCAGCAGCGGACCCTCGGAGGCGACGGCAGCAGCAGCGGACCCTCGGGAGGCGAACTTCGGGAGGGAGCCCCTGGCCATAGAGGCGGCAGCAGGAGCTCCACTTCTCCCTCGCACCCTGTACTCTGTGTGGAGCGACAGGCAGCCCCAGGCGTCGCGGAGCGACAGGCAGCCCCAGGCGTCGCGGAGCGACAGGCAGCCCCAGGCGTCGCGGAGCGACAGGCAGCCCAGGCGATGCGGAGCGACAGGCAGCCCCAGGCGATGCGGAGCGACAGGCAGCCCCAGGCGTCGCGGAGCGACAGGCATCCTTAGGCGGCGAGGCAGGCATCCTTGGGCGGCGAGCGACAGGCATCCTTGGGCGGCGAGGCAGGCATCCTTGGGCGGCGAGGCAGGCATCCTTGGGCGGCGAGGCAGGCATCCTTGGGCGAAGCGAGGCAGGCATCCTTGGGCGGCGAGGCAGGCATCCTTGGGCGAAGCGAGGCAGGGAGTCAGGACAAGCTGGGGTGCGGGTTTTGGCCCTCTTCTCGGCCACTGCGGCCGGGCGGTTCTTCCCCATGCTTTCCTCAGCAGCCTATGCAAGGGCTGCTGAGGACCGCCAGCATTTAGTCCTGGTTTCTCTGGTGAAGGGAGAGGCAGCTCCTGCTCCTCTCCTCGTGACGGTGGAGGAAGTGATACCAGCAGGCATTCATCCTCTGCTGGTGGGGAAAGTGATACCAGCAGGCATTCCTCCTCTGCTGGTGGGGTTGGCGGAGGCAGAGGCAGCTCCTGCTGCTCTGCTCCTGCCGATGGAGGTGGCGGAGGCAGAGGCAGCTCCTGCTGCTCTTCTCCTGCCAGTGAAGGTGGCGGAGGCAGAGGCAGCTCCTGCTGCTCTGCTCCTGCCGATGGAGGTGGCGGAGGCAGAGGCAGCTCCTGCTGCTCTGCTCCTGGCGGTGGAGGTGGCGGAGGCAGAGACAGCTCCTGCTGCTCTGCTCCTGCCGATGGAGGTGGTGAAGGCGGGACCAGCAGGAATTCACCCTCTGCTGGTGGAGGTGGGAGCTGCAAGCAGTCCTCCCATGGCAATGGAGGTGGAACCAGCAGGAATTCACCCTCTGCTAGTGGAGACTGGGGCTGTGGACGCTCTACCTTCCCCTTTTTGGGCTGTGGACGCACCGACTCCTCCCTCTTGGGCTGTGGACACACCGACTCCTCCCTCTTGGGCTGTGGACGCACCGACTCCTCCCATTCAGGCTGTGGACTCACCGACTCCTCCCATTCAGGCGTAGGACGTTCGGGCTCCTCCCATTCAGGCGTAGGACGTTCGGGCTCCTCCCACTCAGGCGTAGGACGTTCGGGCTCCTCCCACTCAGGCGTAAGACGTTCGGGCTCCTCCCACTCAGGCGTAAGACGTTCGGGCTCCTCCCACTCAGGCGTAAGACGTTCGGGCTCCTCCCACTCAGGCTGTGGAGGCAAAACCAGCAGGCATTCTTCCTCTGCTGGTGGAGACTTGGGCGGTGGACACACTGCCTTCCTCTTCCCCTTTCCCCTTCTCTGCCTCCTCCTCACCTTCCTCTCCTGGGCCAGTTCCTCCTCTCCCTCTTGGTAGGGGCAGCGCACCACTGGGTGCCTGAACTCCCCACAGGCAAGGCACCAGCCTTGGTCCTCTAGACCACCGAGGAGGACCTCCAGATCCTGGCAGCCATCTCTCCAGTTCCAGCCTTCCATTTTTCCCCTTTTATTTTTCAAAAACAAAACCTGCGGTTCCCGCTCTGGCCTGAGTCCTGGAGGCGCTGTTTTCCCGGTTCTGACACCACGTGTGACAGGATGACTGGGCGGTGACGTCACGGCAGAAGCAGGAACAAAAACAACAGAGAGAGGTGGAGTTTGGTGGAGCTGAGCGAATGCTTTCGCTCAGCATTTAATAAATAAACAGAACAGAAAATAAAAAGGTTGTAACAAACAAACACAGGACGCGGCACTTGAGGCCAAAATAAAGAGACAAACAAAACGGACTACACAGACAAACACGGTGAGCTTCTTTAACTACTATTACCTCCGTCTCCTATCCCGTTCTCCACTCACCGAACACACAACCCCGAGTGAGTGAAAACATGCAGCTTTTATGCAGTTGTACCGAGACTCGATTGCTAGTCAATCATTCAATTGGAATCTCGGTACAACTGCACGTGAATTAATTAAAGTGCAA
This sequence comes from Acipenser oxyrinchus oxyrinchus, assembly GCA_030684275.1. Taxonomy (NCBI): domain Eukaryota; kingdom Metazoa; phylum Chordata; class Actinopteri; order Acipenseriformes; family Acipenseridae; genus Acipenser; species Acipenser oxyrinchus. The sequence continues at coordinate 47,703,793 of CM060252.1, forward strand.
TTCCCCGTGCTCACATATTATTACTTTTTACTTGCACGTGATGTGATGTGCCATCCTCGTGCCTAAATACAAATATACAATTTAAACACATGTGAAACACAGACCCGCTTATATCCCGTGTACCAATACCTATACACCAACATTTACACACAACGCGTAACATATAATACACAGGGGGGGCACTTTGCCACACCCCCATATAATCTACTAAATAAAAACACTGGTTTGTTTTTCAGTCATCTATATGCAGGTGTATGAAATGAGACATCAGCTTAGCAAAGAAACATACAATACGTTGCTGAGAACAAGTAGCCTACTTGCCTGTCCTTGTGTGAGATATGAGAATGATGAAACACTTCAGGGTGCTTGGACAGGTCCTTAGACAGCAGTTTCATTCATGATTTTTCCTGGCAAACACGTGTTGTCAGCACTTGGCTGTGATTGGTTACTAGCAGTATCGTCCCGCACTGATCTGTCTATTATTATTATTATTATTATTATTATTATTATTATTATTATTATTATTATGAACAAGACGCTTGCAGCTAAAACCAACAAACCAGAATGGAGAGAGAACGTAGACGGCAGAAAGAAAAGCAGTTTCGTGCTTTGTGTTTGATGGTGTTTCTTTGTTCGTCTGTCTGCGATATGAGCTACCTTATATCTTTTGTTTTTTTACTTCTGGTTTTGTTTTTGTAAATCTAATACGTTTAGTATGCTATTACACATTGTTACGTGAGCAAAGAGATTGTCTGCAACTCTTGGAATAGAAGTTCTGAGCTATAAAGGTCTTTTATTAAAGAAAATGGGTTGAAATTGTAATGATGCACGAACAATGTTTTTTAAAGTGAGGATGATTCTGCTTTGTACGGGGAAACTTTTTCTTCAGTGTATTCATTTACAAGAGACTGCTACTATGTATTGCTAGTGACTGTTGCTACCTATTTTAAATACTATGTGGTATCAATAATCATTAACATCTATTGAAATGTTATTAATGATGATTGATGTCTTGAAATCCTATATGTTAATTGTTGATAACTGTTGAAGTATTATTTAAGACTGCTAATCATGACTGCAAACAATCTAGGAGATTTCTCACCTCTATATAAAAACTAAATACAGTGACGTAGTCGGGACTACAATTATTACCTGCCGTTAACTGTAAAAGTAGTGATGAAAAGTCAATTAATACAATAGGTAGTATGTGTATTATCTTTTGGTAGCAGGACGGGCTCTGCCACGCTTCGCCTCGCGCTGGCCCTCTTGTTACATATGCAGTTACTGAACTTTGTCTTTTAGCCTTTTGGTGACTTCCACGTGATTTGATTGGCTCTTGTAATGCTGATATTTGCATTTCTCGATTACCTATAATTCATTAGTTACTGCTTTCACCCACCTTAACTTGAAAGCTGCTTGTATTTATACATAAATGTTTTATATTTTGTAAAGGGTTGTGTATTAAGAGCAACATTTCAAAAAGGGATAGTTTTGATATGCTACTTTTGACCTCTCAGATAATATATTTATAATTGTAATTGAATTGCATTGTTTGTGTTTTATTAAGATGTAATGTGTCTTTGTATTTATTATGTGTTTTTCTTTTCTTTTAGAATGGCCACTTTTGCTATTTTTCCTAATTTTCACCATTGTTTGGATGTTTGCACAATTGATCAGTTGCCTGAAACATGTATTCTGCATTTAAGTGTATTTTTTAGTTTTAATTTAGTGAAATACATTACAGTTAGAGGTGTTAATAGTGGACCTTAAACTGGTCCCATTCTATGTGCACAAACTTGCTTGTGTCTGTATGTTTTTAAATAAAGACAGTACTTTGATTTTCATACCTTCAAAACTCTTGCAGTGTGTTTTAATTCTCATCAACAAAATCACAAGGTAATATTCACCTGGCAACTGCTGGGGCTGCTGCCGGTTCCACCTGCAGTCTAAAATCCAATATGCAACCAGACATTATACACCAAAGTCAAAGGTGCATGAATCTGTTTTTCTGTACGATTGGTATTTATTTATTAACCAACCTCCAATATTTCCATAACTGTTGCTGAGATTTCCCAATTGAAATCAGTATGATCTTGATCTGCTGCTGATGGAAATAAACAGGTCTGATTTCAAAGTCAGTCTTAGTGGCAAATGGAAACATAAACTACTCTTGCAGGGAATATAGATAACAGATCAGATCTCCCTAAGTGCCTGCAAGAGCGGACCTGGCCCTTCTGTGCAGTAGGAAAAGTTCTGGGTTGGGAAGTGAAAGTTCCTGAATTTGTGCCCAGCCTCCGCCAGTGACCTGGTTACGAAACAGTAAACTATCAATACTAAATGGTAAGGGACTTGTGAGAATGTTGTAATTTTAAAGTAATTACAGTGAGGAAAAAGTACTGGACATCTAAAGGTTGGTTATTCCATAAATGATTTCAAAGTTTATATTAAGAAAGATGGTTTCCTGCACTAGACTTGCCTGACCTATGCACCACGTTACTGGATCTTCAGCTAATGCATGATCCTTGCACTATTGCACTACTACGTCATTGTGTATATAACTTGTTGTAATCTTGTTGCATCCTAGTTCATGTTGTATTTTAGTAGTATTATTTGCACTTACTGTAAATTACACTGTATTTAATAATTAAATTTGCATTGTAACCCATTACTGCCATGTAACACCTGTAAGTCACCTTAGATAAAAGCATCTAGCAAATAAATAATAATAATAACTATCTGCACTCTAGAAGGAGTTATTAGCCAGTTTTGTAAGTTGATGATGTCATCCAATGTGGCCGCCATGTTTTTTATTGTAGCAACTTCCCTTGAACAATGTTTAAAGACAACCACACTACGATCATATGTGCCGTTGGGTTTGTTTCAATCGGACTAGCGGTTTGGGAGAAGAAGATCTTTATAGTTTGTGATTATGACGTCTGTGCTGCATGCAGCATGGCCGCCATACCACACAACCTATCAGCTTCTTACGAACACCAGTTCATCTTGGACTATCCCTCAACAACTATACTAACTTTCAGCACTCTGCAATAAGTGGTTTTCAAAAGACACATTTTTACATTTAGGCAAAATGTTTTTTTAATCCAATATGGCAGCCAGACCATGTGACTTACGACATAAGCATTTTCCATCTTCCCATAAGCATCTACCAACCTACTGAATCTGGTGAGTTTTCAAGCAACTATGGTGGAAAGAAAAATAATAATAAGAAGAAGAAGAACCCCAGCAATAACAATAGGCTTCCCAGCCATTCTGGCTTGGAAGCCAACTAATAATTAAGTACCTGACTCAGCGCTGGACTAGCGTTGATATGCACTCAGCTTCCTGTTACCTTAACTAAAGGTAGTCTACATATGAAAATCTATTTCAATCTGCTTAATTTAAGTGCAGAAGATATACAGCTGATATGTAAAGAACTGATCACAGTGTTTCTCCAACACTGGACACTGACAGTATGAGTTCAAACTGTGGTACCCATAATAATGTCTGTTTCATTCCCCTGAGTTGCATGGAAAATATTTATTTTGATGATGTTCTTGGTCAATAGGCCAGTGTCCTGTTCTAAATCCAATCAAAGTGTGTTTTCAAAATGTATGATGAAACATATGTAGTCTGTACACAGAAATTAACCAGTGAGTTTGTTTAATTGGGCATGCAGTACTAGGATGCATTTCTATTTATTTATTTATTTTATAAATGAAGTCTCAATGGGTTTGTGACAGAAATACAATGAGTTTTGGTTGTAAATCTCCCTCCCGCCCTTTGAGGGCTCTAAGCAGCGAAAGGAGAAGTCTTTAGACGGGCTGGCCTGACAGTTGTTTCCCTTGGCTGGGAAGTCGGTCAGTCTGGAAGAAGTCGAGACCCCGTTGCAGGAACGTATTGACCCGGAAGGGAAACGACGTAGCAGCTGCAGATAGTAGAGACAGCTGCACTCGTTTACCAAGGGGTCATGCGTGATAGCATCAAGGGGACAGAGAATCGCAATCTTTTCCTTCGCTTGGTTCAAGATACAAGGAACTGGAAGGACCTTTAAAGAAACCCTTTAAAAACTAAAACATGATTTGTGAGTGTTTTTTGTTTGTTTGTTGCTGTTAGTAATTGTCTTTTGTTTTTGTAAATCACCAGACGGCTAACACGTATCCGGAGCTGTTGCCTTGGGCCAGCACTACCTGGAGCAACACTACACCACAGTCACTGTATAATTGTTATCACCCACCACGAGCACTACTGCACGCAACCAGGACTGGTGACCATGTTAGTATATTGTGGGACGGATATTCGTGTTTATTATTTGGGACTGTAACCCTGTTGTTATTTACTCCGTGCACATTGCTGTGTATTGCCGGGGATTATTATTTGGTCACCAGACCTGGATACAATTAAAAACTGTTCCAAACTGGATTATAACTCTCTGTGTTTCATTACTGCACTCCATCACCCCTGCACCTGCACGTACCACTTAACTACAGGGTTACATGAACTTTATCTCAGATTATACATACTTTTGCACACAGATACAATCTTCAGTTTAATACTGGAATTGGAGACATAGAGTACATGAAATATAACTACAAACTGGTTGGGAAACAGAATGTTGCACGGTAAGAATGAATTCAAGTCAAGTATGAATATAATTGAATTGTAGTTAAACCATTTGCACTCTGCAGGCTCAGATAATTACATTACAAAGCCAAACAGAAGCCTAACACACCTCTTATCCATTTGTAAAAGTCAATATTGAATCTTTTAGTTGCTTTAATGGGTAATGGCCAAGAAGATGTCACCACAAAAGCTATGCTGTGTGTACGTTATCATACATTATGGCCAGATTACAATTTAATGACACAATTGCATTATCAACATTATGAACTGCCTGTTTTACTTATTTGATGTGCTATTTACTCAAATTAAAACCTTAAAGAGTAATTAGCAGATTCTGAAAAATATAATGTTATGCATCCCCATGTGTAGCTACAACTGTTTAAATAATGTGCCTGTAGTTTCTCTTTTCATTGTTAACATCCTGACAATGTTTTACACTTAAGCTTTCAAAATGGCTGCTCTAGTGCACTGGGGTTTGAGATCTGCCCTCTAAATCACTACAGGAAGTGTGATTTAAAATAAAAATAACAAGTGCTTTGGCTTTTCTATTCCCTACCACATCATGGATCATTATTGCTGTTTGACAATGTGGGCAATAATCTTTACACTATCAGTGCGTCCATTTTGAAAAGATTTTTGAAACAGACTTTAAAGTTATAAGTGAAAATGTTTTCAGGATGTTAACAATGAAAAGAAAAATGACAGGTATGTTATTTAAACAGTTGTAGAAACACCTGGGGACGTATAACACTACATTTTTCAGAACCCCGCTCCTTACTTTTTAAGGAGTTAGACTTTCACAGGACTACAGCTTGTTTATATTAATATTTCATTGACACTGTCAGTTTGATAGTGGAACAAGGTGAGTTTGAGTTCTTTTCACAGGACAAATGGAGAAGAGGCACTGGTCACTAGTCTAAGGGGTTGAACTGCACCCAGGCCCAGCCTTTGGGGGGGCCCAGCCCTGAGTAAATTATTTTGTAATAATGACTAGATGTAAAAAATATAGAGGTGCCATCTGATCTACTGTGATTAGAAAAATAAACCGTAGTAAGGTAGTATTGGCGGACTGTCAATCAAAATTCAAATTCGACAGATGTTTTATCTGGAGGCGGGATGCAGCAAGCTCTCTGGCAATAGGTCAGTGTTAAAGTCATGTGATTGCTTTGTTGGGATATGTGATTTTGTGAAACTGAACCTTAACAACCGGACTTGTCGAAAATGTTCCACCTTCCTGCCGTGGAACATGTTGTTCGGTCGGACAGCCCGGTCTGCGCACACTGAAACATGGTGAAGCCCCGCAGGTACAGGCTGGCTCTTTTGTACAGCGGTTTCGACGCTATGCTTTACTGCGAGAGGTCCCGGGTTCGCGCCCGGCCTCCGTCTGTATGTGTGAATTGCCTCGCCCTGTGTGATGTGCCTGCCTGCATTAACCAAGGTCACTACATTGGTGTCAGAAGTGGACGCAGATACCCCGGCATGCACTCGTCGGACTATAGTCTGGTGAGCAAGTCCGGGGCGGACTTCAGGCTGGCAGGGGAGAGTGTAGTGTGCTCAGGGGAAAGCAGCAGCAGGGCTGGTAGGTGACGTAATCACAATCTGAAAAGACATAAGCCCGATATACGCTCCTGATATAACTACTGCTTGTAACTTTCTGTCTGAAAAAAAATCATCACAATGCACAAGCATAAAAGATTAATTCTCAAACTGAACGCAGTAGAGATTCAAGGAAATGCATGCACATGGATTAGGGAGTGGTTAACATGTAGAAAACAGAAAGTACTGATTAGAGGAGAAACCTCAAAATGGATCGAGGTAACTAGTGGTGTACCACAGGGATCAGTAGTACGTCCTCTGCTATTCTTAATCTACATTAATGATTTAGATTCTGGCATAGTAAGCAAACTTGTTAAATTTGCAGACAACACAAAAATAGGAAGAGTGGCAAACACTGTTGAAGCAGCAAAGGTCATTCAAAATGATCTAGACAGCATTCAGAACTGGGCAGACACATGGCAAATGACATTTAATAGAGAAAAGTGTAAAGTATTGCACGCAGGCAATAAAAATGTGCATCATAAATATCATATGGGAGATACTGAAATTGAAGAAGGAATCTATGAAAAAGACCTTGGAGTTTATGTTGACTCAGAAATGTCTTCATCTAGACAATGTGGGGAAGCTATAAAAAAAAGGCCAACAAGATGCTCGGATATATTGTGAGAAGTGTTGAATTTAAATCAAGGGAAGTAATGTTAAAACTTTACAATGCATTAGTAAGACCTCACCTAGAATATTGTGTTCAGTTCTGGTCACCCCCACTTCGTAAAGCACCTTTTTAAATATGCCTTTAAAAAAAAAAAAATAAATAAATAAAAAAAAGTGCCAAAATATTTAGTTTCACCTTGTGTGGAGTTTTGTCTGACTGGACTTAGAAATATAGTGAGAGTAAATGAGAAGTCCCCATAAATATAGGAATACAAACATGTGTTTGTGTAAAAAAGTAAGTAAACAAACAACTGTGTGTTGTACAAACTAATACATGTGTTTTAAAATGGGTAAACTGCTTAGCAGTCCCGTGCTAGTTTAGTTTTGGGAAAAAGTTTAGCTAGTGCTTCAAGTTGGAGCTAGGCTTTTGTTTTTTGTTTTGCTTTTGTGTGTAATAAAATTGTGCTAAAAGCATTTAAACTGCAACCTCCAGCCTGTATATGCGCTTTCCTGCCGTTTACCTGCCTTGACCGCAAGTCACTCTACCACAATTAACATTATATTGTTCCTAAACACAGCTGTCAAATTGACTGTGCTTTGATATGATTTGTTAAGCAATGTAAAAACTATTAATGTAGAAATTACATATTTTTCTTTACTACACAGATTATTTTCAAAATGTAATGGAGCTTTTTCATTGGCACAGGTCAAGGTTTTTTGTTTTTTTTTTACAAAATATTAGTAAATTTGTAAACCCATTTCAACACAGGAATAAAACCTTTTTTTAATGTCAATTTATAAACCGTATTGTAACAGGACGGCTCAGAGATGACGTCCCAGACCACAAAGCTGACAGAGACTTTCGGGGTTGAAAGCGCTGGTTCACCGCTTTTATTAAAAAACTAAATAAATATTTAAACAAAAACACTGCTCACAGAGCAAAAATAAAAGGTTAACACAACAGTCTCGAACACAAACAGAATAAACAAAAACAAAACCTAACACCTTCCAGGACTGCTAACTTAAATGTTTCAGTTCTAAACTATACCAAACAACTAAGCTGTTTACTGGTCACAAAAACCCAACACTTCTTCAAGTAGCAGTTTCAAACACTGTACCTTCTCTCTGTTTCCAGCTCCCTGGTAGTCTCTCCCTAATGAAACTTCAGGTTCTCTTTTTATAGCATGTGGCTGTTCCCAATTAGCACCAATTATGCCATTTGGGAACAGCCACATTCTCAAATGTATTTGGAATGGACAGGAATTAACACCATCCCTGCCAACCACCACAAAATCTCTGTCAGCCATGATGCTAGAACAGAAGTGGAACTTAATGATTTAGCGAAAAGGCTAAAACCTGTTCCATTTACACATCAAACAAGCTGAACGTGTCCAAGTGTGTTCGCCTCACGAAATTCCGCCTTAACTAACGGATGGTAAAAAATTCAGTTTAAAAAAATGACATGCTTTTGGATAATTATTGTTGTTCATAGAATTATGTTTTTGCTTATGAGTTGTAGCAAATGCATTTTTACATTGGGCTAAGTTTTGAGGTGCAGACATGTTTTTTTTTATAGAAATGTTCTCATATTAACTTTTGTTTTGTACTTGATAACATTAATTTAAAAATCCAATTGATGCCTATGACTAATGCATTTTGTGACAAATTTGAAGCTATTAATATGTATCAATATTAACTAAATCGAGTTATTAATCAAATTGATTAATCTTGTTACATAATTGATTTATTAATGTTTGGATCTACTCTTACTTGATTGATTACTGTCTTGTTCAGTCATCTTAAAATAAGTTAGTATATGTTTTGTTAATTCAGATTTTGCTGCTGATGTATTTATTTTTTAAAGGCTGTCTGATTGTGCTGCGCCTTTATTTATTTATTTATTTATTTATTTTTTGGGGGTGAGCACTTCACAGTCTTGCACCTGGGGAACATGTCTACCCTATGTAGACTGTTTTGCCATTCATTTCTTAAAGTCAAGAAAATTTGAGTATTTTTATCATATTATAAAGCAAAGGCAAAAGCACTTTTTAAAAGTTTAATAATATAAAACTAGTAAGAAAATACAATAGCTTAGCTACTCCTCACTGCAACTAAGTTGTTTATAAGTGGTAAGTGAATTCTGCTCGTCTATCTTGCCCTTTAATAAGCAGACTGAATAAAGTTAAACACATGATCAGCTCCCAAATGTATCTATTTAGAAATCATAGACATCCCACAAGATTTTTTTCAATAAAATGTACACTCCAATTAAAATGATTTTCAATCTTGGCTACATTTATTTAGAGGATAAAGTGACTGCCGTGGGATTAGTTGTGGTATCAAATGCACTATATGTTTTTTTTTCACAGATGTTATTGAGGAACAAAAACGTAACAGTTTTTTTAAAAAGATATAAACATTTTTTTGAACAAAAAAAACACATTCCAATGTAAGGGGAATACATGTTGTTTTTCTCTCACTGTCTCCTTCTTTAATGATTTGAACAAGGTTAAAAGATAAAGATGGTTTAAATCCAAAATTGTTCCTACTTTATTATGGACTGCTGGGTGGAGGATGTAGCCAATGGATGCCCAATTTGTAAGCGTGGCTGACTCTAATTGCCCCTAATTGCATACTTTATTGTCCACCCATTACTGTTGCTATCCAGTAATTGTCTTTAGGCATAAAGCCAGATAATGACAAAAAGTATGAGGCGCTGTTCAGGAAATAATACACTGGTTAATTTATAGACAGTATGGTTAATTTATTTTTAAGATGGTTAATTTACAAACAGTATGGTTAATTTATAAACAGTACGGTTAATTTATTTTCAAGATGGTTAATTTATAAACAGTATGGACTTTGACATTAAATGGCACTGTGAAGGACACCCTTGGGGTCCTTACTGTCATACCATATAGAAGCATAAATAAACTTGGATGCTCCTCCTTTTCCAAGAAAATTACTACTTTAGTATCTTACATTTGCCATCTGAGTATTAGCGCACTCCGGTGATGAAGATAGGCATAAACTTTCCATGAAAAGGCTAAAATGATGAGGCATTATTTTAAAACTGCACAGTGTTTTACCGATTTGAAGGATAAGAAAGTTAATCGCTGTGCTTAATTCTGGTAATAATAATAATAATAATAATAATAATAATAATAATAATAATAATAATAATGTCTAATATGTTCATTATTTATGCTTTAATACTCTTAACAGTTCCCTTTACATTGGTTAACATAGTGGAGCGTTAGCCTCCCTAGCCTATGCGCTTATGTATGATTATGTAAGGTAGCTTGGAATCATTTTGGAGGGCTTGCTCATGCGCCTTAATAAAAATGTTTCTGCGCCACAGATCACCCAGAAAATTCGTGGTCAATCAAAATGGACAACCTGATGTGCAAAACGCAATATCAGTACATTGGACAACAATTTTAACAGCCTAACTCCAACACACTGGTCCTCAAATTCCATTGAAGATGAAGTCAGGAGTATTTTTTATTTCAGCTAATGATCATCAAGGCCAACCCCAGCTGACACACCAAACAACACGATGCTGATGTTGGCTTCTTATTCATCCAGCTTCTTATTCGCATCCTACAAATGTAACACAAATTAAATTAGTAACTGGGGTATCTCCAGGGTAAAATCGCTTTGTGCCACTTATTTCAAAGTTGATTCTCACAGAAGGGGAACCATTTATGTCACCCATATGTATTTATCCCTGCCCAAAACAGATTTTGATACAAACTGCGGGCAAACATGGCACAGCTAGCAAGTTTGCATGTCATCCAATAACACAAATTGGATAAGTAACTGGGGTATTTCAAAGGTTAAATCAATAGGGGTTTTAAGGTTTCTGACAGGGATTTTAAGATGCAAGCTGTCATTCCGTATCATTTATTTTGCTGGTTTATCGTTATTCTCTGCCTGTCATTCCATGGAAAACAGCTGTCATTCCATGTCATTCCACTTTTAGTTTGTATAATAGTTCATGTCTATGTATGACATAAGGGGTTTTAAGATGTGTCTTGGGCATTTTAAGTTATAAGCTGTCATTATTTGCCCCCATTATATTCAATGGGCATTCCTTTCTTTATAGTCAATAGACATTCCTTTCTCCATTGTATTCAATGGACATTTCGTTTTGTCATTCATTTTACAGACGATTCGATTATTTGTTATTTCCAAACTTTTGAACACTACTCAAATGCTAATTCAAACTGGCTTTATTAGCATGACAGGAATGATCCAGTGTTGCCAAAGCATTTCAACACACGTTACATAAAATAAAATATAATGTTAATAACACACAATATCAGTCCCTCCCCGCCCTCCTTCTTAACAGAATTTAAACAATATAACCCCCCCCCCCCAATGTCTAATTTAACAATAAACAGTGCACTTCTACTGAGTGTCTACACACTGTCCCTCAGGCTGTGACAGGCAGACACGTACCGGGATGCAAGCTCTGCTGTCAGAGCCTCCTATCACAGCAGGATCCACAGTTTCTCAGGGTCAGGTAGGTGTGGAAACTGGGTCAACTGACTCAAGAATTTAGGGAGGTATCTGTCCCTTATTTGGCAGTGTTTGGAGCAGGAAAGCAGAAAGTGCACCTCGGTTTCGACTTCTCCCAGCTCACAGTGACTGCACAGTCTGTTCCGTCTGGCCAGCAAGCTCTTTTCATGGCGGCCTGTTTCGATGGCCTGGCTGTTGTCACTGAGTCTGTACTTCGTTAGGGTTTGTCTTTGTTTGGGATCTTTTACCCTGACAGGATATTGTGCCAGGGTAAAGTCCCTGTTCAGGGCCCGATAGCATTCCAATTTGTTAATTAATTTTGTTTAATTATGCCAATGCTCAAGGTATGTCATTTTATTATTGAGATCAATTTCTTTCAATGTTATTGCTGTAATTTTGTCATTGGCACTGTTGCCAGGCTGGTGTTTCTTTGCTATTTGTCTCAGGGGGTCTATCTCTGAGCAGAGCTGTTTGCTCTGGAATGCTTTGTGCTGGTAGGAGTGTGGCTCAGCCTGGCTCAGATGGACCCAGAATTTGGCTGCTCTTTTTTCAATGGGTAGCAGTAAGGGGAATGACCTAGTTCAGTCCTACACACATGGTTGGGGGAGTTTCTATATATATGTAAAATGTCTTTACAAAATTCTAAATGGAAAGTTTCAATTTGACTTTTATCCCATGTTTTGTAATTACATTTTGAAAGTGGGCCCCATATTTCCCTGCCATAAAGAAGGTTGGTTGGATAACACTATCAAAGATTTTTAGCCAGATCTTTATTATTATTTGTTTATTTAGCAGACGCCTTTATCCAAGGCGACTTACAGAGACTAGGGTGTGTGAGCTATGCATCAGCTGCAGACTCACTTACAATTACGTCTCACCCGAAAGACGGAGCACAAGGAGGTTAAGTGACTTGCTCAGGGTCACACAACGAGGCAGTGGCTGAGGTGGGATTTGAACCGGGGACTTCCTGGTTACAAGCCCTTTTCTTTAACCACTGGACCAGACAGCCTCCCTTACCACTGGACCAGACAGCCTCCCTTGGGGGGTTAATATTTGTAAAGTGTTTTCTTTATGGCATAGTAGGCCCTGTGTGCTTTTTCCCTGATACACATTGAAGCTCCCTGACGCGCGATGGTCAGATCCTGGTAAACGTAGCTAGTGTTGTGGGGCAGCAGTGTGGCGTAGTGGTTAGGGCTCTGGACTCTTGACTGGAGGGTCGTGGGTTCAGTCCCAGGTGGGGGACACCACTGCTGTACCCTTGAGCAAGGTACTTTACCTAGATTGCTCCAGTAAAAACCCAACTGTATAAATGGGTAATTGTATGTAAAAATAATGATATCTTGTAACAATTGTAAGTCGCCCTGGATAAGAGTGTCTGCTAAGAAAATAATAATAATAGTGTTGTGTTCAAGGGTGGTGCTTCCTGTTTCCCTGTGATCTTTCTTCTGGAAGACCATAACACTGGTTTTGTCCAGATTTACTGTCAGTGTCCAGGTCTGACAGTACTGCTCTAGCAGTGACAGGCTCTGCTGCAGACCCTGCTCTGTGGGAGACAGTGGGACCAGGTCATCTGTGTAGAGCAGGAATTTCATTTGTGTGTCTTGTAGAGTGAGGCCATGGACTGCGGACTGCTCCAACACTGTGGCCAGCTCGTTAATATAGATATTTTTTTTTTCTTTTCTGTATATCATGTATTATGCATTTCTCTGTATTTAAAGTATTATGGATTTTCTTGTTATTACTGCATCTTGTAAAGCGCTTTGAGATGGTGGTCCACTATGAAAGGCGCCGTATAAAATAAAGATTGATTGATTGATTGATATTGAACAGTGTTGGGCTCAGACTGCAGCCCTGTCTCACCCCACGCCCCTGTGTGAAGAATTCTGTTCTTTTGTTACCAATTTTAACACTGCATTTATTTTCTAAGTACATCGATTTTATGATGTCATAGACTTTACTCCCTACACCACTTTGAAGAAGTTTATTAAATAGTCCTTTGTGCCAAATTAAATCAAATGCCTTTTTTAAATCTATAAAGCAGGTGAATATTTTTCCTTTATTAGTTTGGTGGACGTGTTTGTTTATTAGGGTGTGTTGGGTGTAAATATGATCAGAGGTGCGGTGGTTTGGTAGGAAGCCAATCTGACTCTTCCTTAGGACACTGTGTTCAGTAAGGAAGGCCAGTATCTGGGCATTAATGATACTGCATAACACCTTCCCCAGATTACTGATCACACAGATACCTCGGTAGTTGTTGGGGTCAAATTTTTCTCCACTTTTATATATGGGGGTAATGAGGCCTTGATTCCAGATCCAAGGGAAACAGTCAGCTCTCAGGGCTAGGTTGAAGAATTTGAGTAGGGCTTCTTGCAGCTTAGGGCTGCTGTTTTTGAGCATCTCAGTGCTGATGCTGTCGGGCCCACAGACTCTCCTGGGCTTGAGGATCTGCAGTTTCTTTTTGAGCTCTAGCAGAGGGGTGTCCAATGGGTTTTGGTTATCTTTGAGTGTTGTTTCTAATTATTTTAATTGTTTATGTATTGAGGTCTGATTTGAATTTAGTTTGTTGTTTTCTATTTTTTGAGTTCTTCAAAATAATTTTTCCAAATATTGACATTTTGGATTGTCAATTTTTTTTTGTTATTTGAGGTGTTTAATTTTTTCCACAATTCCCAAAATGGTTAATTGCTTCTTCAATTTGGGTCAGTTCATTGGACATGTGCTGTTCCGTTTTCTTATTGAGGAGGTGTTTGTACTGCTTTAGAGCCTGGTGGTAGCTGAGGCGTAGTTCATTATGACTGGGCTCCCTGTGTTTCTGGTTTGACAACTGCCTCAGGTGCTTTCTAGCTGATGCACATTTGCTATCAAACCATTTTTCTTTTTTTTTCTTCATGTTTATTTTGGTTTTGATTTTATTGCCAATTTTTCAAATATGTTGTTTAAATTTTGTACAGCCAGAATTATTCCTTCTTTATTGTATTGGTATTGTGTGTACTGAAAGCTGTTTAACATGCTTTCAATCTCAGCACTTCTCATAGCTGCCTGGTAGTCTGCACTGCTGGTCTGTGTCCACTTGTATGTGGGATGAAGGTTGAACAGTTTAGCTGGAGGGTTCGGATCCCTGGTAGGCTGTTCTGATTTCTTTAGGTACAGCGTTATTTGGCTGTGGTCTGACAGGGGCATTTGTGGCATGACTATAAATGCATTTATACATTCTGGGTCCATTGCTGTGATGGCATAGTCTACCACACTACTACCTAACACTGTAACACTGTTATAATTGAATCTACCCAGAGTCCCCGTTGTGTGGTGACGTGTGTGTAGTACAAAGGGGTATCTCCAAATAGGTGTCTGTTCCTCTCTGTGCTGATGTAGTCTCTCTCCAGTCCTGGCATTGTATCTGGAAATGTATGACCCCAGATTCTTTGTGGTATGGGGAGTCTGACAGTGGCCTATAAATTGCTTACAGATAAATGTCCAGATTGGTGTGTATAATTTATCTTTTTATTTGGATCCAAATGTGTGTCTGCCCTCTCTTATTATTTATTATTATTATTATTATTATTATTTATTTCTTAGCAGACACCCTTATCCAAGGCAACTTACAATTGTTACAAGATATCACATTATTTTTACACATGATTTTTTACATACAATTACCCATTTATACAGTTGGGTTTTTACTGGAGCAATCTAGGTAAAGTACCTTGCTCAAGGGTACAGCAGCAGTGTCCCCCCCACCAGGGATTGAACCCATGACCCTCCGGTCAAGAGTCCAGAGCCCTAACCACTACTCCACACTGCTGCCCCCTACTCCACACTGCTGCCCACATTGTCAGTTTTCCTTTGCGTTTGCTCTCTGCATTTATGCACAGCGTGGTGTTAATGTGTTAATGTGCCCTCTCTTAACTGGGAGGATATAGTTTGCAAGTTACCCTTTGTACCAGACGATAATGTCCCCTGAATCTCTGTCACGTTTAATGTGTTTTTTTTTTCAGGGAAGGCACTATCAACTCCCTATAACCGCTAGGACATTGTGTAGACACATCTTCACGATGTTCCGTGGAGAATGATTATTTCTGAATTATTTACACTATTTACAAAGTCAGGGTCTGTGCTCTTTGTTCCAAAAGTTGAGAAATACAAGCCCTGGATATTCCAACTACTTATTTTAAATGATGCAATTTTTAAGTTTTAGTTATGTTTCACATTTGAATGTCTGATTTGTGGTCTATATTATTATTATTATTATTATTATTATTATTATTATTATTATTATTATTATTATTATTGATATATTTGTTTAATAATGATAAATATCCATGGGATTGTCTCTATAGGAGACTTACAGTGCCGTGAAAAAGTATTTGCCCCCTGTCTCATTTTCTGCATTTTTGCACATTTTTCACATTGTATTTGGTCAGATTTTTTTGTGGGTGTGTAGTAGTATATAGAGGGAGTCTGAGAGAAAAAATGACACCAAAGTTTGGTGCTTCTTTCATTTGTTTGGTGTGCTAAATAAACAAATAAGGTAATCAAACATGGAATCTTCAGGTGTGAAAAAGTTATTGCCCCCCCCAGTTAACTCAACCCAATTAAAGGGATAATTAGGGTCAGCTGTTTGAGTACTTTGATTAACAACCAGGCCTGATTTGGGCCAGCTCTGCCCAATATAAATCTGACTAACTTTGGCCCTTACCATCAGAGTGAAGTTGTCAGCACACAGGTTCTAGAGGCACACAATGCCACGAACAAAAGAAATTCCTGAAGACCTCCGGAAAAAAGTTGTTGATGCCTATCAGTCTGGGAAGGGTTACAAAGCCATTTCTAAGGCTCTGGGGCTCCACCGAACCACAGTCAGAGCCATATTGTCCAAATGGAGAAAGTTTGGGACAGTAGTGAATCTTCCCAGGAGTGGCCGCCTGCCAAAATCTCTCCAAGAGCAAGGTGTAAAATCATCCAGGAAATCACTTAGAACGCTAGAACAACATCCAGGGATCTGCAGGCCTCTCTCGCCTCGGCTAAGGTCAGTGTTCATGACTCCACCATCAGAAAGACACTGGGCAAAAATGGGATTCATGGCAGAGTAGCCATTGCTCACTAAGAAGAACATGAATGTTCGTCTTAAGTTTGCCAAAAAGCACCTGGATGATCCTCAAGAGTTCTGGAACAATGTTCTATGGACAGAAAGTGGAACTTTTTGGCTGACATGGGTCCCGTTATGTCTGGCGAAAACCAAACCCTGCATTCCACAGTAAGAACCTCATACCAACGGTCAAGCTTGGTGGTGGTAGTGTCATGGTTTGGGGATGCTTTGCTGCATCAGGACCCGGACGTCTTGCCTTCATTGAAGGAACCATGAATTCTGCTCTGTATCAGAGAATTCTACAGGAGAATGTCAGGCCATCCGTCCGTAAGCTGAAGCTGAAGCTCAGCTGGGTCATGCAGCAAGACAATGATCCAAAACACACAAGCAAGTCTACATCAGAATGGTTGAAGAACAAGAAATTTAAAGTTTTGGAATGGCCTAGTCAAAGTCCAGACCTAAATCCCATTGAGATGTTGTGGCAGGACCTAAAACGAGCAGTTCATGCTCGAAAACCCACAAATATCACTGAGTTGAAGCAGTTCTGCATCGAGGAGTGGGCCAAAATTCCTCCACGGCGCTGTGAGAGACTAATCAACTACAGGAAGCGTTTGGTTGCAGTTATTAATACTAAAGGTGACGTACCAGTTATTGAGTCTAAGGGGGCGATTACTTTTTCACATGGGGGCATTGGGTGTTGCATAACTTTCTTTAATAAATAAATGAAATATGTATCAAATTTTTGTGTTACTTGTTCACTCAGGGTCCCTTTTATCTAATATTAGGTTTTGGTTGAAGATCTGATAACATTCAGTGTCAAAAATATGCAAAAATGCAGAAAATCAGACAGGGTTCCAAATACTTTTTCATGGCACTGTAGCTATATGTACTATGTTAGGTACAGACATGCAAACATACATACATTAGATACACACACACATTAGATGCACACACCCAAACACATTCCACTATTATTATATATACACCTGTGTGTATACATCTATACATACAGTACATATACACACACACACACTTACATATCTATACCTATATATATATATATATATATATATATATATATATATATATATATATATATATATATATATATATATATATATTCACACCCAATTAACTCATGAGTTTGGTACATATGATATTGAGCAGCTTTCTTATCTGGTTCAGTTCGGTGGATGCTGGGTTCCCTGCTCTGGAGGCTGCTGCTGCATAGCTGTCTGGCTTTGCTGGTTGCTGTTGCTGATCACTCTGCCATTGCTGCGCTGCGCGGGGGTGCGGGGGCTGGGGGCTCCACATGGTCTCTGGCGCTAGGTGTGCTCCTGGTCTCGGTGTAGGTGCTTGTGGGGGCTCGGCCCAGGGTGGTATACTTGAGGACCTTAGCAAATAGCCTCACGCCCTCTCTGTTGAGGTGCACCTGGTCATAGAGATAGTAGTGGTGTGACAGGTGCACGTTTCTCTCTCTCTCTCTCTCTCTCTCTCTCTCTCTCTCTCTCTATATATATATACATGCAGAAAATGCTATAAATAATAAACCAAGCTTTCTTTTACAGCGTATAGGTACTGTATGTACACAACTATTATGCTAAAAATATGTTAAATGACATCAGTGTGATTTGCATTATTCTCCAACAGAATTTAAAATTAAGTCGTGTAGTTCTTCAGCGCCTGGAGCTCGTAATGTTTTGAATCTGTGGAACAATTATGCAAATAGTGTTTATATGCACCGCCTATAGATTATATAATCATGTCCCCGGAAGCAGGGTAGTATAGGAATTTCCGGTGACGTCAGTGTGTCTGGACTCCATTACGGGGCTGCAGCTGTTTTGAGCGAAACAACAACAAGAAACGCAGAGACAGGCGAGAGAAACAGTGTCTCCAGCCGGTTTAAGAGCGTTGAATCCCGGGAACTGACACCCCCTTTCCATCCCGGGCCTCATTGGCTTCTAATCACGGCCGCTCTCGGCGAGGAAACTCTGGCCTCCGCTTCCTCCTCCTCCGACTCGGACACCGACGGAGCGTCGCCGCCCCCGCGGAAGAAACACCGAGCCTCGGCGGCGGAGGGAGCAGGAGAGCCCGGGGCTTCAACAGGGACAGCGGGCCTCTCTGCGGTTGTATTGGGACTCGCGACTCCGCATCCTCCTGCTATTCACATTAATATAAACCTTGTTAATAATAACAGTAACAGTATGCAGGCCAACGGGGCAGGACAGGGACAGAACCAGGAGCTTGCCTGTCTCTCTGCTGCCCAGAACGGGGAGTCCTCCTCCACTGAGGAGGCCCATTCTAACGGGCTAATACCTAGTAATAACAACGGAAATAATGTCAATAATAATAACGGGGCTCCGTCAGGGGGTGACCCAGGGGCCCCCGCTTCCTCTGCAGCTGCTGCTTCGGGCTCTGAGATGGGGGCCACCTTGAAGAAAAAGAAAAGACTTTCACAGTCTGAGGAAGATGTCATCAGACTGATAGGGCAACATCTTCATGGTTTAGGGCTTAAGTAAGTACATTTATTTAAACAAAAACAAAAAAAATTCACAAAATATTAAACGTTAGGCTGCGTGAGACAGCCGAGTTGAGGGTTTCCATCTTGGACAATGCAGCACATATCTTGGATTGGTAGTGACACTAGAATTTTAATAGAATACAATATGAAACAAAACCAAGCAAAAATAAATATAGATAATATATATACTAATAAAATTAATATCTTTGAACGTTTCGTTTTTGAGTCGTATTTCACCACCTCCGTCGTTCGATGGATGCATATACTTAGTTAAGTACAAAGAACATACATCTTTTTTTGGGGCAGAAGGCTGACACAAGCATTACGAAATGCATACCCGTGTTTTGTTTTTTTTAATTTAATTTATTTATTTATTATGTGTTAAGCACAAGGCTAATACAGTACAATATTTTAGCCTTACTTTTAATTTCATCCACTAATTTTCAGCCTCCTTATTTGTTTTTATAACTACAATATCACACTATCAGTTTTATTTGCCTAATTAGGAAGGAAGGAAGGAAGTAAACACACCGTATGTTAAACACAGGGCGATATATAAATAACAATAGTGTCTGAAAACAGAGCTAAATATACTCTATAACGATGTGAACATATACTAAATTATTTGAGAAACCCTTATCTCTTGCATTATTTTGACAGTAAGGATACATTTGTTTTGGTGTATTACAAATCTCATCTGATTAGCTACGTGTCATAGCAAGCTTTAGGCTAATTAGGATTTTTAATTTATTTTTTAACTCTAGAAAATGAGCTTTCTTTGGATGACATCATCGTTATGGTTGTCACAGTTGACGCAAAACTGAGAGAGGTTCTTCCAGAAATGAGTGGATGTGTCATTACTAATCGTGAAAAAGTGCACTGGAATACTCCAGGTCTTTTTGGTTTCATGGCAAGAGTGGAATGTGCATGTTAACAGCTGTTTTGTATTAGAAACGTTGGTAAATCTAATTATAGTGGGTTATATGCACTGTATGTTTACAAGGAAGCATTTTTTGTATTATTTTGGTTGAATGATACTACATAAACTGAGCTGGTGCAAATGCACTTACATTCTTTACAACTTATATTAAAACTACATTCTTGTGCAGTCAGTCAGATCCCTATTTTTAATTGTATTGGTTGCAAAGAGAGTTAGCTCATTTAAGGAAGTATAAATTATGATTTTTCCAATATATAAAGAAGTGTTGAAATGGTTATATTTAAAGACTGGGAATTAGAATGTCCTAGTCCTTAAACATAGCTGATCCACTGTTCTACACTGGACAACACAATAAATTAGAATTGGCAAGTCCTGAATAAATAATTCACATAACTGTATAAGATTAGCCACACTACCTGTTAAAGTTACACGTTGACTGGCAGTTTTGGTTTTAAGACCAGAATTAAAATACGTGGCGTCATTCAGCCCCAACCTTTTGATTGAAGAACAACTTGGGATGAAATACTGCTAGACTGGAAATGGGTCAGGGAAAAGCTTTAAAAATAATTTTCTTTTGATTTCTGAAAAAAAATAAAAATAATTGTTTTCCACAGCCAAACAGTTGATCTGTTAATGCAAGAGTCGGGATGTCGTTTGGAACACCCTGCTGCCACCAAATTCCGCAACCATGTCATGGAGGGGGAGTGGGACAAGGTGGTATGTTTTGGGATTCATTTGTAATAATTGGCTCAACAATAATAGATACAACTAATGTGATCGTGGAATGTATGGTAGTGAAAGACAATTTAATCAAAATGAAGTCCCTTGTGAAATATCATATTCCTTCAAACTTAAGATGCAGCTGTAGTTTTCCACTCTCAATTTGAGAAAAATAAAACATCAAATTGATTCATTTACAAAGATACAACCTTAGTGATACATTATACAAAGGAATACTCATTTTCTGCAATGAAATGCTACAAACTCATCTATTAGGCATATTGGTAAAGCATATTGTATATTGGTAAATTAGCATGTCTGTAACAACAACAAACTTTTCCTAGTTATCACCCTCTGAGTTGGAGGAGACCTCTTTATCACTTGACATCTCCCAGACAATGACTCCAGCTTCTTTGAAAATGGCTGCCTGTATGTCATGGATGATTTGAGATCAGGGAGTAACTTTTTTTGTTCCTCTTTTCTCTGGTCGTGTTCCTGTTTGTGTACTCAAGCAGTCGCATCTTTTGTTGGCGATTTTAATACACAAATCGCTATACTCGAATTGAAGACACAGGCCATTTTTGAGAAGATTTTTTTTTTTTTTTTTAATATGTGTCTTAAATTTGAAGGAATACGGTAATAAAAGATTTTGGGCAGATTATTAATTCAATTATTGGCCTACTGCAATACTTTAATCCAAACTTGTAACTGTAGATTCCTGAATATAGTCACATGTTATAACAGGACTGGTTTTGATGTTATGTCTAATGAAGAAAAATATTAACCAGAGCTTTGAACCCTTTTTTGGTAGCTTCATGGCTACTGTGGAAAAACCCACTGTATAACCTATTTTTAATTTTTGTTTTAAAATGTATTTTTAAAGACGAGATATTGGACAAGTGAATACATGTACTGGGGTAGAGCCTATTTATGTTAGGCAGCCACACTGCCCAATTTCTTTCTTTTTAAAAAAATATTGTTGAAGTAATTAGTTTTGGCAGGTTCAACAGTAATTTCTTATAATATTGTTATTTTAAAAGTCATGTCCCTCTGGCTAAAAAAAAATATGTTAATGAAATGTCAATAATAAATTAAAAGAACATTTGTAACTAGTTCAATATTTTTTTAGTTCAAGATGTAGTATTTTTTGTTACTTTGTTTCATTTGCTAATTTGCAAAATAGCATTGTTTCATAAACATGCTGAAGTAACCATTTTTTGTTGTTTCACAGGCTGAAAATGACCTGAATGAGCTGAAGTCATTGATGCATTCTCCTAATGCTATTGTGGTAAGCCTACACCAAAAACAAAAACATTTTGAATCATGAAAACAAAATGAAATACAAGAGGGTTCTAGATATGGATTATTCCAAGCTGAATTGGAAACTGTTGCAGTGCTTGAGATATGCTGAATGTTGGAATGGCCTGTTCATACCTTTACACAGTTTTCTGTAAATCTGGATTTACTAGTTTTATTGGATTCCTGAATTTTAGTATTTTTATTGTCCCATGTCTGGGATTAAAAACACTTTGAAAAGCACCTATTTTTCATGCATTATTTAAAATGTTTGTTTATACAGCCACGATACAAGATTTCCTCTTTTTTTTTTCTTTACTGGTTTAATCATTTTGATGTAACAAATAGCTGCACAATTGGGTACGTTTTTAATTGAAATCTATAATAACATGCTTGAAGCTGCTTCTTCCACAGTACTATGGTTATAATATATACTTAGGGCTTTTGATTTTCGGTTTTAACTGATAAATGATAAAACACAGATTAAAAAAATAAATAAAAATCGGTGTGTAGCCAATAAACACCGGAAAAACACTGGAAATTGTTAGTCAATTCATGTTGACTTCACCCCTTTCCCATAAAAACAAAACAAAAAAAAAACTACCTTTCCCAGTGCAGTTGGGCAATGTCCCTCCTTCCTGACTTGTATATGTCATTGATTCGATCTGAATACTTTATACCCGCCCCAACTACTGAGTGGCAGCAAATTCCTACGTTTTCTAGTAGAGACTCTGCTTGCGAGATTTAAAACGAGATTACAGGAATGGAGGCTTGTTCGCGGGATGTAAAGCTGTATTACAGTTAAATAGGTCAAAATTTCCAATGTACATGTGCCAATGTAAAAACCCCAGAAGAATGTCCCCGTGACCACAAGGATTTTGTTGAGGAAGACAACAAAGGAAAGAAGGTACAACTTAAATGTGCAAGTACTGTCAAGTTATTATACCGAGCATCAAAATAAACTTATCGCTATTATAACATGTGGAATCGAAAAAAATAAGGTATATAAATGATGGACATTGACGAAATGCTTTTGGTTTCTTTTTAATCACTCGATCATTAACCCATGACCATGACACGCTTGATTATGACTGAAACATATGCACTTAATCACCTAATTAGTGAGACAGTTGATTGGACACTGGCTATGGAGTGATTTCAGCTGTTGAATTGCAAGCTTGAATGAAAGCAATAAAGAAAATCATAGAAAAAAACAATATGCCACATCTGTCAAGAGAGCAGCGCCTGCTCAAATATAAGTGATACGTTTCTTTTGATGCTGAGTAAACATATTCTGACAGAAAAAGTCCAAATATTTTGGAAAATAACCAAAAACAATAATTTCATAAAATCTGTAAAAACGAAAGCCCCGAAAAGATTTTCGGGGTATTGCAAATAGCAAAAAATAAGCATTGAAAAATGAAGCCCTATATATACTGCATACAGTAAGATATTAGAAATTATTAAACATGAATTATGTATACACAAAAATAGTGCCTGTCTGTGGATTTTTGTTGGAAAGGCACAATATTTTTTCTAAAGAACTTGTAATATTATCAAAATATAGAAGCTATTATAAGTTTCTGCTGCTTCCTGGTAGATAATCACTTCATGTGTTGTAGTTCAATCTCCCTCCACTGGTTTAGCAGCAATTAGAGCATGGAGCAAAAGTTCCTGAATGCAGCAGTTTACCAAGAGCATTGTATTTGAAACAGTTGCATATTGGATTAGTGTAAAAACAATAAAGAACCAAAATAATCACAACACATTAAAATCAGACCTGTGATCATGTTAGTAAAACTAACAATAGGAAGACCATTAATTGCAAAGCATAACTTTGCACTTTTAAAATTGCAAATTGTTAAACAGTATTTTTCAGATCTTCTTCAGTCTGGAATAAAATACTGCTTTGTTCCTTTCCCAGCATGCATACTGAGGCAGCATCTCCCCTTACTGTTCACACCAAACGCGGCAGGGTAAAGTCAGTGGGCGGTCCGTTGTTACGTCACGGCTGCAGGTGCAGAGGCTTTTGGTTACAGAGCAGCAAACAGTAAATACCAGCGGGAAAATAAAACTCTTTTGACAGAACTAAAGACACTGACAAAAGACAAAAGACAAAACTGAGGAGCGAAACATTATAAATATTTTTCTATAAAACCTAATTGTAACCCCCACACCACCACAATCCCCCCCCTCCTTTTGTATTAATTTTGTTAAAAACTGTTAAAATATAATATATGTACACCAAATAAAACGTTTTGCTTTATCTTTTAAGAGTCTGTCTGCAGTTAATTTATCAAAAAAATAAATAAAAAAACGCTTACGTTATGTAGCACCACAATCACCCACGAACGACCCTCCCCCCAAGTTGCTTTTAATTATTATTTATTAATTTAATTAATTAATTATATATATATACAGTACTGTGCAAAAGTTTTAGGCAGGTGTGAAAAAATGCTGTAAAGTAAGAATGCTTTCAAAAATAGACATGTTAATAGTTTATATTTATCAATTAACTAAATGCAAAGTGAGTGAACAGAACAAAAATCTACATCAAATCAATATTTGGTGTGACCACCCTTTGCCTTCAAAACAGTATCAATTCTTCTAGGTACACTTGCACTTGTTTTTGAAGGAACTCGGCAAGTAGGTTGGCCCAAACATCTTGGAGAACTAACCACAGTTCTTCTGTGGATTTAGGCAGCCTCAGTTGCTTCTCTCTCTTCATGTAATCCCAGACAGACTTCGATGATGTTGAGATCAGGGCTCTGTGGGGCCATACCATCACTTCCAGGACTCCTTGTTCTTCTTTACGCTGAAGATAGTTCTTAATGACTTTCGCTGTATGTTTGGGGTCGTTGTCATGCTGCAGAATAAATTTGGGGCCAATCAGATGCCTCCCTGATGGTATTGCATGATGGATAAGTATCTGCCTGTACTTCTCAGCATTGAGGAGACCATTAATTCTGACCAAATCCCCAACTCCATTTGCAGAAATGCAGCCCCAAACTTGCAAGGAACCTCCACCATGCTTCACTGTTGCCTGCAGACACTCATTCGTGTACAGCTCTCCAGCCCTTCGGCAAACAAACTGCCTTCTGCTACAGCCAAATATTTCAAATTTTGACTCATCAGTCCAGAGCACCTGCTGCCATTTTTCTGCACCCCAGTTCCTGTGTTTTCGTGCATAGTTGAGTCGCTTGGCCTTGTTTCCATGTCGGAGGTATGGCTTTTTGGCGCAAGTCTTCCATGAAGGCCACTTCTGACCAGACTTCTCCGGACAGTAGATGGGTGTACCAGGGTTCCACTGTTTTCTGCCAATTCTGAGCTGATGGCACTGCTGGACATCTTGCAATTGCGAAGGAAGTAAGCATGATGTGTCTTTCATCTGCTGCAGTAAGTTTCCTTGGCCGACCACTGCGTCTACGGTCCTCAACGTTGCCCGTTTCTTTGTGCTTCTTCAAAGAGCTTGGACAGCACATCTGGAAACCTCTGTCTGCCTTGAAATTTCTGCCTGGGCGAGACCTTGCTGATGCAGTATAACTACCTTGTGTCTTGTTGCTGTGCTCAGTCTTGCCATGGTGTATGACTTTTGACAGTAAACTGTCTTCAGCAACCTCACCTTGTTAGCTGAGTTTGGCTGTTCCTCACCCAGTTTTATTCCTCCTACACAGCTGTTTCTGTTTCAGTTAATGATTGTGTTTCAACCTACATATTGAATTGATGATCATTAGCACCTGTTTGGTATAATTGTTTAATCATACACCTGACTATATGCCTACAAAATCCCTGACTTTGTGCAAGTGTACCTAGAAGAATTGATGCTGTTTTGAAGGCAAAGGGTGGTCACACCAAATATGGATTTGATTTAGATTTTTCTTCTGTTCACTCACTTTGCATTTAGTTAATTGATAAATATAAACTATTAACATGTCTATTTTTGAAAGCATTCTTACTTTACAGCATTTTTTACACCTGCCTAAAACTTTTGCACAGTACTGTATATATATATATATATATATATATATATATATATATATATATATATATATATATATATATATAAATAATTACACACTACCGTTCAAAAGTTTGGGGTCACTTAGAAATTTCCTTGTTTTCCATGAAAACATACATGAAATGAGTTTGAATAGGAAATATAGTCATTGACAAGGTTAGAAATAATGATTTTTAATTGAAATAATAATTGTGTCCTTCAAACTTTGCTTTCGTCAAAGAATCCTCCATTTGCAGCAATTACAGCCTTGCAGACCTTTGGCATTCTAGTTGTCAATTTGTTGAGGTAATCTGAAAAGATTTCACCCCATGCTTCCTGAAGCACCTCCCACAAGTTGGATTGGCTTGATGGGCACTTCTTACGCTACCATATGGTCAAGCTGCTCCCACAACAGCTCAATAGGGTTGAGATCCGGTGACTGTGCTGGCCACTCCATTATAGACAGAATACCAGCTGACTGCTTCTTCCCTAAATAGTTCTTGCATAGTTTGGAGCTGTGCTTTGGGTCATTGTCCTGTTGTAGGAGGAAATTGGCTCCAATCAAGCGCTGTCCACAGGGTGTGGCATGGCGTTGCAAAATGGAGTGATAGCCTTCCTTCTTCAAGATCCCTTTACCCTGTACAAATCTCCCACTTTACCACCACCAAAGCACCCCCAGACCATCACATTGCCTCCACCATGCTTGACAGATGGCGTCAAGCACTCCTCCAGCATCTTTTCATTTGGTCTGCGTCTCACTAATGTTCTTTTTGTGATCCGAACACCTCAAACTTAGATTCGTCTGTCCATAACACTTTTTCCAATCTTCCTCTGTCCAGTGTCTGTGTTCTTTTGCCCATCTTAATCTTTTCTTTTTATTGGCCAGTTTGAGATATGGCTTTTTCTTTGCAACTCTGCCTAGAAGGGCAGCATCCCGAGTCAGCGTCTTCACTGTTGGCGTTGAGACTGGTGTTTTGCGGGTACTATTTAATGAAGCTGCCAGTTGAGGACCTGTGAGGCGTCTGTTTCTAAAACTAGACACTCTAATGTATTTGTCCTCTTGCTCAGTTGTGCACCGGGGCCTCCCACTCCTCTTTCTATTCTGGTTAGAGCCAGTTTGCGCTGTTCTGTGAAGGGAGTAGTACACAGCGTTGTACGAGATCTTCAGTTTCTTGGCAATTTCTCGCATGGAATAGCCTTCATTTCTCAGAACAAGAATAGACTGACGAGTTTCAGAAGAAAGTTCTTTGTTTCTGGCCATTTTGAGCCTGTAATTGAACCCACAATTGCTGATGCTCCAGATACTCAACTCGTCTAAAGAAGACCAGTTTTATTGCTTCTTTAATCAGCACAACAGTTTTCAGCTGTGCTAACATAATTGCAACAGGGTTTTCTAATGATCAATTGGCCTTTTAAAATGATAAACTTGGATTAGCAAACACAACGTGCCATTGGAACACAGGACTGATGGTTGCTGATAATGGGCCTCTACGCCTATGTAGATATTCCATTACAAATCAGCCGTTTCCAGCTACAATAGTCATTTACAACATTAACAATGTCTACACACTATTTCTGATCAATTTGATGTTATTTTAATGGACAAAAAATTTGCTTTTCTTTCGAAAACAAGGAAATTTCTAAGTGACCCCAAACTTTTGAACGGTAGTGTATATATATATATATATATATATATATATATATATATATATATATATATATATATATATATATATATATATATATATATATATATATATATATATATATATTACACACACACACACACACACACAATACTTCGAAGAATGCTCAGCAAACAAACAAAAAAATTTGCGATCGCTCTGCTCTACCGGAGAAAGAAAAAAACTGTATGTAAGATCGTTGTGGGTACATGACATCCTGAAGAAAAGAAAACAGTATGGCGAATACCATCGGCTGCTCCAGGTGAAGTGGCATGGCAGCAAAGCATTGTTTAAATAAATGAATACAGCGGGTCTTTTTAAGTTTACTATCCCATTTTTAACATTTTTATTTATGGGTCATTTTATTTATGGGTCATTCCTTGTCAATATTGTCACGTCTAAAACGTTTTGCTTTATCTTTTAAACGTTTGTCTGCAGTTAATTTATCAATAAAAAAAAAATGCTTACATTATAGTAGCAGGTGCATAATTATTTTCAATGTGGAGTTTAGCACAAAAATATATATATTACCTCATTGACTTAATTATGTATATTTAATATTCACTAGGTAATCCCATTTGTACACCCACAGACCACTATGCTACATCTTTTTTTTTTTTTTTTTATTAATATCTCGGTAACTATTAATTGTTTTATTATACAACGCCGGGAAATCTGAAATTAAAGCGAGCAGCTTTTCCTCCATTTTATGTTTTTATTTCTTCCTCGCAAAGGAACCTCCTACTTTTCCCTGATTGGCTGTTGGTAGGTTACGTCACAACGCGGCACGCAAAAGTTGAAAATATTTTATCTCTTGCGCGCCGCTCTGCGGTGCCGCTGCCAGTAAACGCCTTTATTGAAAACCATTGCTTTTGCTGCGGCAGTGCCGCGCGCGTCGTGTGAACGCCCCTTAAAATGTCAAATTCCTTGTATAACTACATTTATATGGTAATCATATTGACTTGTTTTTGACATTTGTGTAGCTTATTTCACATTTTTTTCACACTGGGTTCTCTGTTAATATATGTTAGGTGTAATGAAGCACAGTACATCCCTAAAAAAATCTAAATCTTCATTACTGTTTAATAGTATAGCGTGCAAGTGCAAAATTGGTTTATTCATGGGCTGTCTAGCACAGCAGTAAAATTGCCACAGGTTTTGTCATTGAAACATTATTACTCAGCAGCTCAGTCTTTTTGACATTCACAGGAACAATTGTTTTTAGAATATTAAGTAAATGATCAGTTTTCTTGACTGTCAACTAGCAACTGGCTTTTAACATCTTGCTTTAAATTTATATTAATATTTATCTATTAAATATTGATCTTTTGCGTCAGACAGCATTGCAGTCAAGACAGTATACTATAAGAGCATGGGAGGCACAAAATGGTTGCATTTTTTTTGACATAATAAACTTCTAAAGAAAGTGTGTTTTGAGAAACACCACGTCCTCTGTTTCTACAAATATGTTTAAGCATCTAAATTAAAGGAGCTTATATATTTCACCCCACCGTTTTAACTTCTATATATCTTAAACCAATTCAGTTAACATTTAAAGTAGTTATCAAACTTCTTTGTGGGGGGGGGGGTGCTACAAGAAAAATGAACCCTTTTATGTCAGTAACTGTACAAAGCTGCTTCCGCCACAGTGTCTGAGACTTATCTAAGACACCATTTGAGGTGGTGACTTCATATGTTATGCTGGTGACCGTTCCTCTTACATTAAGAACCCAGTGGTGTTTGTTTTTGTTGACAAAACCTTCCATTTCTAGTTACGTTTGAAGTTCAGTGCTCATTCTACTTTTATAGGATTTAATTGCTATTTCACAACTTTTTATTTTTTTAAATTTTGCATCCTCACAATAGGATCCTATATTTGATTTTGATTTTAATTCAACAGTTCATATTTTACCTTATGATATTAGGACATTTTCATTGTTATTTTATGCAGGCAAAATCTGACATTACTCACTACTTTAGCCTGTGACTCATTATTGTGTTCATCATCTGATATTTTGGTATGCACAACAAATCTTAACGCTTTTGTGGTAGTAATTCTGCAAAGCTGCTGCACTTACCGGGCCTCTTATCTTGGGGACAGTTAGGGGTATTGACTTCATATTGTCTGGTTTTGTTGGTGGTCTGCCATATTTAGGTCATGTGACGTTTAGGTTTTTTACACCTTGAGATTTAAATTTTTTGTCACTTATCAAAGGTCATTTATAATGATGTAAACAGTCGCTGTCCTTTAACTCAGTTGACTTATTACCATCACTTAACCCTTTGCGGTCCTATGTCGGACCTGGTCCGACATTGCAATTATTCCTATCTGGTCCAATGTCGGACCCTGTCTGACATCATGAAAAACGAAAAGAGGTTTCTTGACGTTTTTCTCCGGAAAAAGCCGAGAAAACCATTCAATGGCCGAGTGGGAGCGACAGGAGCCGAGACAAGCCGGAAAAAAAAGGGCGTATCTCATGAATAGTCATACGTGCCCCTGGCATCAGATAACGGCGGCCATAAGGAAACAAGCTGGCTGTTACTGACTCAGCGCTCAGAGAATATCACAGACATTTGCAGAGCTTTTTTCAGATGTTATAGTAATAAAATAATGACTTGGATCGCATTATTGAGGAAAAACAGCCTCATAGAAGGATATTACCACCTCCATGCTTGACAGTAGGTATGGTGTTCTTTTCTTTGTACGCCTCACCAGATTTTCTCCAAATGTAATGACTATCAGTGTGACCAAATAGCTTGATTTTTGCTTAGTTACGCCACAAAACCTTCGCCTAGAACTCATATCCGTCATTCAAATGCTGTTTTACTTAAAGCGATTGTCCTTGTGAGGTTTTCCTAAGAGTGGCTTTTTCCTTGGCTTGCGACCATTGAAACCTTCACCATGCAATACTCGACCTGTGGTTTAAATGGAAACCCCAGTCCCACTTGCAGCCAATTCACTTTGAATATGTTTGGTAGTCAATCTTGGATTGTTATTAACCTTCCTCACAATTCTCCTACTTGTTCTTGGTGAAAGAACCTTCTTTCTTCCAGACCGAGGGAGCGTTGTGACAGTACCATGAGTCTTGTACTACTTGTTGAAATTGGGGTACTCTAGTGCTTGGAAATCTTCTTGTATCCTTCTCCAGCTTTATGATAATAAATAATTTTCTGCCTAAGGTCTTCAGATAACTCTTTACATTTCCCCCATATTGACTTATTGTTAATGACAGCAATCATCCTTTGCCTAACCCTTTTATACTCTAAGAATGTTCACCTACAATCCTGCATTTTCTACACTTTTATAGAATTAGGTTATGCATTATCATATTGAAATTTCTAGCACCTTGTAGACAATACTATCATCGCATCAAAGGGTATGAATACTTTTAAATTAGCATTTTTGGAGTTTTGCAAACAAATTGCTGAAATAAATAATTGTACACAAAAGCAAAACTTTTGCTACAAAAGATTTTTCCTAAAATTCTTTGTTTGAGAAATTTCTAGAAATTATACATTTTCATTGGGGTATGTAAACTTTTGACTACAACTGTGTGTGTGTGTGTCTATTAAGTATTCAGACCCCTGACCAATTCTCTCATATTACTGAATTACAAATGGTACTTTGAAATTTCGTTCTGTTTGATACTCTATTTTAAAACACTGAAACTCAATCAATTATTGTAAGGTGACATTGGTTTTATGTTGGGAAATATTTTTAAGAAAAATAAAAAACTGAAATATCTTGCTTGCATAAGTATTCAACCCCCACACCTTAATATTTGGTAGAGCCACCTTTCGCTGCAATAACAGCTTTAAGTCTTTTTGGGTAAGTATGTACCAGCTTTGCACACAGTGTCGGAGTGATTTTGGCCCTTTCTTCGTGGCAGATTTGCTCCAGGTTGTTCAGGTTGGTTGGACGACGCTTGTGGACCGCAATTTTCAAATAGTGTCACAGATTCTCAATGGGATTGAGATCAGGACATTCACCTTTTTGTTCTTGAGCCACTCCAATGTTGCTTTGGCCTTGTGCTTGGGATCGTTGTCCTGCTGAAAGGTGGATTTCCTCCCAAGCTTCAGTTTTTTAGTGGACTGAAGCAGGTTCTCTTGCAGTATTTCCCTGTATTTTGCTCCATCCATTCTTCCTTCAATTTTAACAAGATGCCCAGTCCCTGCTGATGAGAAGCATCCCCAAAGCATGATGCTGCCACCACCATACTTCACTGTAGGGATGGTGTGTCTTGAGGCATGGGCAGTGTTAGGTTTGCGCCACACATAGCGCTTTGAGTTTTGGCCAAAAAGCTCTATCTGACCACAAAACCTTTTCCCACATCGCAGCTGGGTCACTCTCATGCTTTCTAGCAAACTCCAGATGTGCTTTCAGATGGTACTTTTTGAGTAACGGCTTCTTTCTTGCCACCCTTCCATACAGGCCAGTGTTATGCAGAACTCTTGATATGGTTGACTGGTGCTCCATTACTCCACTCCCAGCCACTGAACTCTGTAGCTTCTTTAAAGTGATTGTTGGCCTCTCTGTGGCTTCTCTCACAAGTCTCCTCCTTGTTTGAGTGCTGAGTTTTGAGGGACGGCCTTTTCTTGGCAGTGCCTGGGTGGTGTGATGCAGCTTCCACTTCCTGATTATTGATCCAACTGTGCTCACTGGGATATCCAAACACTTGGATATTATTTTGTACCTTTTCCCTACTCTATGCATTTGTATTAGTTTATCTCTAACTTCTGTAGAATGCTCTTTGGTCTTCATTTTCCTTCAGATTCACAGCCTGACCAATGATCCTTCAACAGTGGGGTTTTTATCCAGAAAATGTGACAGCAACTTTAATGGTTCACAGGTGGAGGCCAATGGTAAGCTAATTAAGTCCTCGTTAGGGCAATTTCTTTCATCGGTGTAAACTGGGAGCTTCCACAGCACGGGTTGAATACTTATACAAGCAAGATATTTCAGTTTTTTATTTTTCTTAAAAATATTTCCCAACATAAAACCAATGTCACCTTACAATAATTGATTTTGAGTTTCAGTGTTTTAAAATAAAATATCAAACAGAACAAAATTTCAATGTACCATTTGTAATTCAGTAATATGAGAGAATTGGTCAGGGGTCTGAATACTTTTGCAAGGCACTTTATATATATATATATATATATATATATATATATATATATATATATATATATATATATATATATATATATATATATATATATACACATACACTACCGGTCAAAAGTTTTAGAACACCCCATTTTTCCAGTTTTTATTGAAATTTAAGCAGTTCAAGTCCAGTGAACAGTGAATAACCTGAAATGGTGCAAAGGTAAGCGGTAAACTGCCAGAGGTTAAAAAAGTTTAGGTTACCAAAACTGAAAAATAATGTACATTTCAGAGTTATACAAAAGGCCTTTTTCAGGGAACAAGTAATGGGTTAACAACTTACAGCTGTTCTGCAGCAATGGAAGTAAATTAAGCCTTGAAAGTTGATGCTAACAATTCCTACAGGTGTCCCAACTTTTGTTGATTACTTACAAACCCTCTGTCTGTATAAAAGCAGTGTTGGAACAGACTGTGTTACTACACCCTCTTAAGCATTATTTGGACAGTATTGTACTGCAGGAAGTAATATATTGCTATCATAATGGCGAGAAAAAGGCAATTAACAAAGGAAGACAGACAGACCATTATAACCCTTAAAAGTGTAGGTCTTTCCTTTAGAGAAATTGCAAAGAAAGCCAAGGTGTCAGTGAGTACAGTTTCCTACACCATCAAAAGGCACTTGGAAGCTGGAGGAAACTCTGACAGGAAGAGGTCTGGCAGACCCAAAGCCACAACAGAATCAGAAGACAAGTTTCTGAGAGTCAACAGCTTGCGTGATAGGCGGCTCACAGGACAACAGCTTCAAGCACAGCTTAACACTAAGTAAGCAAGTCTCAGTTTCAACTGTAAAGAGAAGACTTCGAGCTGCAGGTTTGACAGGTCGAGTGGCAGTAAGAAAGCCATTGCTAAGATGGCAAAATAAGAAAAAGAGGCTTGCCTGGGCCATGAAGCACCGCCAGTGGACTACTGAAGACTGGAAGAAGGTCTTATGGACCGATGAATCAAAATTTGAAATCTTCGGTTCATCACGCAGGGTTTTTGTACTCCGTCGAGTAGGCGAAAGGATGGTTCCTCGGTGTGTGACACCAACTGTCAAACATGGAGGAGGAAGCGTGATGGTCTGGGGCTCTTTTGCTGGATCCAGAGTCGGCGACTTGTACAGAGTGAGTGGCACCCTGAACCAAAACGGCTACCACAGCATTTTGCAGCGCCATGCAATACCCTCTGGTATACGCCTAGTTGGTCGGGTTCATCCTACAGCAAGATAATGACCCAAAACATACCTCCAGGCTATGTCAGAACTACCTTAGAAGAAAAGAACAAGACGGTAGGCTTCAAATCATGGAATGGCCAGCACAGTCTCCAGACTTAAACCCCATCGAGCTGGTTTGGGATGAACTGGACAGAAGGGTGAAAGCAAAGCAACCTACAAGTGCAACACATTTGTGGGAACTTCTGCAACAGTGTTGGGAAGAACTTTCCGAACAATATTTGATTTCCATTGTAGAAAGAATGCCACGAGTGTGTTCGGCTGTTATATCTGCAAAAGGTGGCTACTTTGAGTAAAAAATTTAGATTAAATTTTGTTAAACAAAACGATTCCATGATTTCTTTTTTATCTCCAATTGTTAATTTGTTCTATGCTTTAATTTCAGAGTACATCGAGACATTAAACTGCGTAAATTTCAATAAAAACTGGAAAAATGGAGGTGTTCTAAAACTTTTGACCGGTAGTGTGTGTGTGTATGTATGTATGTATGTATATATATATATATATATATATATATATATATATATATATATATATATATATATATATATATATATACACACAAGGTTCAAAGGATGGAGGCAGAAGCAAGCATTGGCTGAAGCCAATTTTATTTTACAACAAAATAAGGTAAATAAAAACAAGTGAAGGGAAACTGGGAGTATAATAACAGAATAGGCTGAACAATCCCCTTATTGCTGGCATTTACACTGTTGCTCTCTCCCAGACTCCTGGACTGCAACCCCACTCTGACCTTAATAGCCTCCAGACCCCCACCCCCACAAAATGAGGGACTGCAGCCCCACTTTCACGCCCCAACATTCATCCACTCAGGCTCCCCCAACTCCAGCACTCACTCACGCACCCCACCATTCAGCCACTCCCTTAAGCCTCCCACCACACCCCTCATGAACATGACAAAAATACCTTGCACTTATTTACCGTCTCACCAGAATTTGCGCGACAGTTTAAAAATATGGCAAATGAAAAAGCTCTGTGAGGGAGTTATTAGTTGTTGTTGTTGTTGTTTAGCAGATGCCTTTATCCAAGGCGACTTACTTAAAAGTCTTGATTGCATAAGTCTTTATACCCCTTGAGTCAATACTTGGTGCAAGCCCCTTTTGCAGCAATAACAGCCATGAGTCGTTTTGGATAAGTCTCTACCAACTTAGCACAGCGGGATGGTCCAGTTTTTGCCCATTCTTCTTGGCAGAATAGCTCAAGCTCTTTCAGGTTGGGTGGGGATCGTCTGTGGACTGCAGTCTTCAAGTATTGCCACAGATTTTCTATAGAATTCAGGTCTAGGCTTTGACTAGGCCACTCGAGGACATTCACTTTCTTCTTGCTGAGCCACTCCATTGTTGCTTTTGCTTTGTGCTTAGGATCATTGTCCTGCTGAAAGGTGAATCTTCTCCCCAGTCCCGGGTCTCTGGCAGACTGGAACAGGTTTTCCTCCAGGATCTGCCTGTACTTTGCACCATCCATCTTTCCCTCGATCGTCACAAGCCTCTCTGTCCCCGCTGCTGCAAAGCATCCCCAAAACATAATGCTGCCACCACCATGCTTTACTGTAGGAATGGTGTTAGCAGGGTGATGTGCTGTGTTTGGTTTACGCCACACATATCGCTTAGCATTGAGACCAAAAACGTTCCACTTTGGTCTCATCAGACCACAAAACCTTCTCCCACATGCGTGCAGTGTCCCCTGAGTGTTTCTTTGCAAAAGCTATGCGGCACATCATATGACTCTTTTTCAGCAGTGGCTTCCTTCTTGCCACCCTCCCATACAGACCATGTTTGTGGAGTACTCTTGAAATTGTTGAACAGTCAACATTTTCCCCAATCTCAGCACTCTCACGCACCCCACTATTCAGCCACTCCCTTAAGCCCCCCCACCACCTCTGTAGTTCTTTTAAAGTAATCTTAGGCCTCACAGTGACCTCCCTCAGCAGTTTCCTTAAGCCACGGCTACTGACTGGAGGGACGGCCTGATCGAGGCAGTGTCTTGGTGGTGCTAAACTGTTTCCACTTTACAGTGATGGACCTGACAGTGCCCCAAGGGATATTCAGAAACATTGAAAGTTTCTTATAGCCTTCCCCCAATCTGTACCTTTCAATAACTTTATTCTTTTGGCAGCTCCTTGTTCGGCATGTTTTGCCATTTGCTTCATATTCACTTAATACAACAGAAACAGCTTGATTCTTCATCCATGAGTATTCAAATCAGTTGAGCTATTGTGATTGGACACAGGTGGGCTCTATTTAACTTATGTGCCTTGTTAAGGCAATTTGTTGTACCTGAGCTAATTTGGGTTTGCTATGACAAAGGGTGTGAAGACTTATGCAATCAAGACTTTTTTTTTTTTTTTTAATTATTTTTAATTACTTTTTGAATATTTCTATAATTGTTCTTTCATGTTGAAAGTGTAGATGTTGTGTAGATCAGTGAAACAAACCCCTACTTTAATGCATTTTGAATTGTATTTTTTAGGCAGTAGAATGTGAAATGTTTAAGGGTGTGAAGACTTCTTTTTCAAGGCATTTTATATATATATATATATATATATATATATATATATATATATATATATATATATTTATAATCGCAGGATCAACACAGCAGCTCTTGGGCCTCTATTTAAACGTTTTAGACAGCAAAAAGTAAACAAACCAGATTATGCGCACGCACTCCTATGACCTCTATGGAAAGCCATCTGGTTCAGAGCGAGACTGAATCTCATGGGACAGAAACAAGCATGTCATTCTGAAATGCCTTGCATAAACAGTACCCAACTTCTAGAAAATGTGTAGTAATTTTTATATAGATTGTGTGTATTTTGATGCAACTTTCTATTATGTGGAATGTAATAAATGAGAACCAAAATGGTGAGGTTTTTTTCCCATTTCCACGTTTTGTTTTATTTTAAATGTTGTTTAAAGTTAAATTTCAGTTTATTTGCTTGTTCAGCTACAAAAAAGCACAAGCAAGAGATTCATGCATTTAAATGAGGATATTTTCCCACTTAGCTACACACCATCAGTGTTCGCGCTAGGCCGCGCCATTGCGCCAATGCCCCCCTGAAATAGAAAATGTCCCGCTGAAATTCTCTTAATGCGCCCGTGTGTCCCCCTTCCCAGACCAGACAATACCAATACGCAGTAAATTAATGCATTTTGTATTACCATGACATGTCTGACGACAGGCTGATCTTTTTTACTTGCTTGTTTACTCTTGCGTTTTCATAATTAAACTCCCGTGCTTTTATTCTCCAGTCCAGTAGAATGCGCTCGCACCCTCCCTGGTTACAGGCAGTTTCACAGTAAAGCCTGGACGACATCAGGCTTGTTAACAACGTGGCCCGGCGCAAATAGTATCCCTGTTAAACCCGACCATTTCTTCTGGAAGAATAAGAAATCAGCTTCGGCAGTGACTTTTGAAATGCCGGCTATGATATTTGTGCTTAAAAATACTGTGTGCAGTAGATTTGCGAAACGAAATCATTGCCAAAAAAAAAAAAAGTAGCCTACGGTAACGTTACAAAATATGTGATATTTGTATATATATATATATATATATATATATATATATATATATATATATATATATATATATATATATATTACACACATAATACACAGTGTGTGATTTTAAACAGCACTGTATATACATCTTGCACTGAGAACACCACTGGAATCGGAATAAAGGAAATTATTATGTAATACAGTTCACGTGCAGTCACGGTTTTGGTAAGTAGCATTTTCAAAACCATATCATCATGTGCAGTATTAAAATAAGTTTTAAAAAAAATATAGCAAATCCACAAAACCAACGAAATATATTGTCTATTTGACGTTTTATTTTGTGTTCTGTGTAACACGGGCCATCGTTTAACCTTGAAAAAAAATAAATACAGTACCTGAAGCAGATATACGCGTTTATCATATCAACAACACCAACGTGTGTTGTAAAAATAAAGCAACAATTGTTTTGAAAACTGTCCAAAATATTTACTTGGGGGCTAAGAATGAAAAATGTAAACAAAAAAAAAAATGCAATTTTTTTTTTCTTACCTGGAAGGTAAAAATTTACCAGTCAGGACAATGGCATTTAAATACTACTACTATTAAACTGTAGAGTAATGTGGTTTCTTCTAGCAGTTTTCAAACTGGGGTACGTGAGAAAAATTCTGAAATGGCAGACAACGCATTTTATTTAGTACCACTTGCCAATCAATTGCAAACTTTTATCATGTAATCAACGTTTAATCTCTAACACCAGACTGCTGTGCTGTAACAGAGCGTTCAGTGCACACATGGCTAATTTACATATTAAATATGTACGTTATAAATAGACACTGTTTAAATGTCATATAAACAGTTTGTCTGTCTGGGATAAAAAAAATTACATATTTAAAAAAAACTAAAAGCCTAGTCTTTAACTCATTTTATTTCCTGTGTCCGTTCGTGCCTGCAAATCGATATTTATTTTTTCCAATGACCCGATTAAAGTTTATTGTAACTTAAGAACTACATTTCAAAATACAGAATGTATGGCCAATCAGAAACCAAAGTATTGCCATGCGTTACATCTGGTGTTAGAGTAAGAGTTTTTAGCTTTCAATCCAGTGAAAAAATATGGATTGTTGGCTCAATACTAGAACATTACTAGCAAAGGGCGATCAAGACGAAATACCGTTTGAGATTAAAAACGCCAAAAATGTCTTGCGACTGAAGCTCTCTCCAATTTCCCTGCCATCATCAGTGAGTTGTGTGATAACAAGCAGCGACATCCATCACATACTAGGTAAGCGTTTTATTATTGTTTTTTAATTAGCATCAGTACTGTACATTTTGATCACCAAGAATTTAAAAATGCCAATAATATGTTTTCGTAATGAGGTCAGCTGTAGAGATGATGCGTGGATAGTGAACTTTTCTTTGCCTTGTTTTCTGTAATTTTATTATCAATAAAAATACATGATTGCCATTTGCTATCATGGAATAGTCCTATGTTATTTCTGAGTGATTTGAGGCAAGCACAGAGGCTTCGTTGATTTTAATTAATTAATATTTACAATAAAATGATGTTTCCAAAAACTAGAAACCTGTCTGAGGGACACTTTTTAGGCAAAAGTAAATATAATATATATTTTTCTTTTATAATACTGTAACTTTTATAATTGTATCCATCACACACTTCAAGGCTTGTGCATTTTGTTGTATCATGTTATTGTACAGACCTCTGTTTTAGTTTTATGTCTATCTCGGTGGACTTTTTTGGAAAGGGGTACGCAGCTTAAAAAGATTGAAAACCCCTGTTCTAATGTGATTTGGTACAATGAATGTCCTCTACTCAGTGATACACCAGCATCACTGTGACACATTTCCCAATATTGTCCCCAATAGTGACAGTGAGTATTGTAGAGACACCTTGGTTGTACATCTTTACAGTTTTATTTTTTATTCAGAAACAAAAGGTCAGAAACTCTGCTGGCATATTTAAAAACAAACAAAAATAAGAAATGGTGGTTGGTTCTGAATCAAACATATTGACCCCCTCACTGAAGAAAATGTCCCCCTAAAATTTTGAGAGGGTGCCACATTGACCCTCAGTCTGTAAGTCCTGGAGCAAACACTGCACCATACTCCACACTGTTAAGGGGAAAAATGTTTTTATTGAGAAAAAAATGGTATACTAAAAATACAAAACTGAAAGATCATAATTGGATAAGTCTCCACCCCCCTGAGTTAATACTTGGTGGAAGTGCCTTTGGCAGCAATTACAGCTCTGAGTCTGTTGGGATAGGTCTCTACCAACTTGGCACACCTAGATTTGGCAATATTTGACCATTCTTCTTTACAAAACTGTTCAAGCTCTGTCAAGTTCCTTGGGGAGTGTTGATGGACAGCAATCTTCAAGTTATGCCACAGATTTTAGATTGGATTTAGGTCGGGGCTCTGACTGGGCCACTCAAGGACATTTACCTTTTTGTTCCTTAGCCACTCCAGTGTAGCTTTGGCTGTGTGCTTTGGGTCGTTGTCTTGCTGAAAGGTGACCTTCCGTCCCAGTTTCAGCTTTCTTCAGCTTACTTTGCTCCATTCATTTCCCTTTCTATCCTGACAAGTGCCCCAGTCCCTGCCGATGAGAAACATCTCCATAACATGATGCTGCCACCACCATGCTTCACAGTAGGGATGGTGTTCTTTGGGTGATGCGCTATGTTGGGTTTGCGCCAAACATAACGCTTTGCATTTAGGCCAAAAAGTTCCATTTTAGTTTAGTCCACAAAACTTTGCCACATGACTACAGTGTTTTTTTTTTGTATACTTCAAACAGGATTCAAGGTGGGCTTTCTTGAGTAATGGCTTCCTTCTTGCCACCCTACCATACAGGCCAGATTTGTGGAGTGCTTGGGATATTGTGTTCACATGCACACTTTGACCAGTCTTGGCCATAAAAGCCTGTAGCTCTTGCAAAGTTGCCATTGGCCTCTTGGTAGCCTTTCTGATCAGTCTCCTTCTCGCTCGGTCATCCAGTTTGGAGGGACGGCCTGATCTAGGCAGAGTCTTGGTGGTGCCATACACCTTCCACTTCTTCATAATGGTCTTGACCGTGCTCCAAGGGATATTCAAGTCCTTTGATCTTTTTTTTTATACTCATCCCCTGATCTGTGCCTTTCACCAACTTTGTCCCGGAGTTCTTTTGAAAGCGCCTTGGTGCTCATGGTTGAGTCTTTGCTTTGAAATGCACTCCCCAGCAGAGGGAACCTACAGGAACTGCTGAATTTATCCTGAAATCATGTGAATCACTACAATTTAACACAGGTGGAGGCCACTTAACTTGGTGTGTGATTTTGAAGGTGATTCCCAGGTACCAGATTTTGAAAATAATGTTTTCAAACCTGTATAAAATGGTAACAAGATGAATAAAACACAAATAAATGACCTAAACTGTGTTTTTCATTAACCTGTTATGCTCCTGTGTACTACATACCCATGTTCAATACAACAGAACCCGGGGTTGCCTTATCAATCACTGCACATTTTTCTTGTGTCCTTTTGTTTTCATTTTCGTAGCAGACCCTGCACCTTTTTTTGCGGTCTCTGCTTCCCTTGTGTTGGAGGGATAGTCACAAATGCGTGTCCACTGTGCTGTGTTTTGATAGTTTTTTGTCACAGAACTGCCATTTCAAACCAAACAGCTTCCCGTTTGCAGCTGGCTTACCTGTAAAGTAGCTGCATGCTCTTTTGTTTTTACAGTTTGTACTGTTCTTGGCTCCACATCCTCTTCATCTTCTTCGCTGAGTGATAAGTCAGGAACACCATCGCTGGTATTAAAATCCTCTGAACCAGCTTCACTCCCGTTGGCGCTCTCCATGTAAAACAATATAAATTACAACTAAACAAGTAAAACTAAAAATAAAACAACAAATAATTTAAAACACTATATATACTTGTAAAAGTTGAATGGCTTCCCGCAATATATCTCGGTCTTCTAAACGCCAACAGGTAGATTGGAATCGCAACATGACACGCAATTGGATACAAATGTCACCTGACCCTCCTCCGACTTTCATTGCACGTTCCACAGTACGAGCACTGCCTTAGAGAATGAAAAGCTAGACTGAAAAACTGATCATAGAATAGAATGGGAAACTTGACGTACGCACGTACGGCATGGTACTGTAAGTGGGTTTTCATTTGACATACATGCATACGTCATGGTGTTGAAGTGGTTAACTTTAACTTTCTTACCTGCGTAGACTGGATACCATACCACGCCTACTACAGCATGAACACAGATTGCACCAATGAAGCGCCAGATCGACTGAGAATAAAGCCCGGCCCAGTGTTAATCCTTTCTGTTGCACCACTTGGAAAAACTACTTAGAGGCAATTGCCAAACCCCTTCCATTTTATAATATCCGCCCTTACTGTGGCACCACAACAGTCGGATATGTGACGGACTACTGTACATGATGATAAATTTTGGTGAAATTTGTCACGTGACCAGTTATACGTCTAGCATATTATTCAACTTTTAACCACTTCTTTTAGTTTATACAGTACTGTGCAAAAGGTTTAGGCAGGTGTGAAAAAATGCTGTAAAGTAAGAATGCTTTCAAAAATAGACAGATTATATTTATCAATTAACTAAATGCAAAGTGAGTGAACAGAAGAAAAATCTAAATCAAATCCATATTTGGTGTGACCACCCTTTTGCCTTCAAAACAGCATCAATTCTTCTAGGTACACTTGCACAAAGTCAGGGATTTTGTAGGCATATAGTCAGGTGTATGATTAAACAATTATACCAAACAGGTGCTAATGATCATCAATTCAATATGTAGGTTGAAACACAATCATTAACTAAAACAGAAACAGCTGTGTAGGAGGAATAAAACTGGGTGAGGAACAGCCAAACTCAGCTAACAAGGTGAGGTTGCTGAAGACAGTTTACTGTCAAAAGTCATACACCATGGCAAGACTGAGCACAGCAACAAGACACAAGGTAGTTATACTGCATCAGCAAG
Source organism: Acipenser oxyrinchus oxyrinchus (assembly GCA_030684275.1). Lineage (NCBI taxonomy): Eukaryota > Metazoa > Chordata > Actinopteri > Acipenseriformes > Acipenseridae > Acipenser > Acipenser oxyrinchus. The sequence goes on from CM060252.1 coordinate 47,746,300, forward strand.
GTCTCTCCCAGGCAGAAATTTCAAGGCAGACAGGGGTTTCCAGATGTGCTGTCCAAGCTCTTTTGAAGAAGCACAATGAAGCGGGCAGCGTTGAGGACCGTGAGCGCAGTGGTCGGCCAAGGAAACTTACTGCAGCAGATGAAAGACACATCATGCTTACTTCCCTTCGCAATCGGAAGATGTCCAGCAGTGCCATCAGCTCAGAATTGGCAGAAAACAGTGGGACCCTGGTACACCCATCTACTGTCCAGAGAAGTCTGGTCAGAAGTGGCCTTCATGGAAGACTTGCGGCCAAAAGCCATACCTCCAACGTGGAAACAAGGCCAAGCGACTCAACTATGCACGAAAACACAGGAACTGGGGTGCAGAAAAATGGCAGCAGGTGCTCTGGACTGATGAGTCAAAATTTGAAATATTTGGCTGTAGCAGAAGGCAGTTTGTTTGCGAAGGGCTGGAGAGCGGTACACGAATGAGTGTCTGCAGGCAACAGTGAAGCATGGTGGAGGTTCCTTGCAAGTTTGGGGCTGCATTTCTGCAAATGGAGTTGGGGATTTGGTCAGAATTAATGGTCTCCTCAATGCTGAGAAGTACAGGCAGATACTTATCCATCATGCAATACCATCAGGAGGCATCTGATTGGCCCCAAATTTATTCTGCAGCATGACAACGACCCCAAACATACAGCGAAAGTCATTAAGAACTATCTTCAGCGTAAAGAAGAACAAGGAGTCCTGGAAGTGATGGTATGGCCACCACAGAGCCCTGATCTCAACATCATCGAGTCTGTCTGGGATTACATGAAGAGAGAGAAGCAACTGAGGCTGCCTAAATCCACAGAAGAACTGTGGTTAGTTCTCCAAGATGTTTGGGCCAACCTACTTGCCGAGTTCCTTCAAAAACAAGTGCAAGTGTACCTAGAAGAATTGATACTGTTTTGAAGGCAAAGGGTGGTCACACCAAATATTGATTTGATGTAGATTTTTGTTCTGTTCACTCACTTTGCATTTTGTTAATTGATAAATATAAACTATTAACGTGTATTTTTGAAAGCATTCTTACTTTACGGCATTTTTTCACACCTGCCTAAAACTTTTGCACAGTACTGTACATTTTAAACGTTTAAAGTTGAAAGTCCTGCCCCTAGCTTCTGACATATTATGCCCGCTTCTGCCTCAATCCTGTTCCCTCCAGCCTTTCGTGGGTAAACTGGTGAGCCTGGTCCAGCTGGTCCTGCAAATCATGGACGTAGTCAGGGTCAGACGGTTTGGTGGGGGCGCGCCTCTGGTGGGTGGCCGAACAGTAAGTTCACTGGTGCACAGCTCCCTCCCAAACCTCAACGGCGCCGGTGTGCACCTCGTGGACACCTGCACAGCCGTCCGGTAGGCGAGCAACACCAAGGGTAGGTAGAAATCCCTGTCACGTTGGTCCCAGCAAGTCTAGATGGCGAGTTGGGTGGTTAGGGTCTAGTCCACCAGCCCGTCGCTCTGGTGGTGTAATGGCATGGTGCATGTCTTGTGGATCCCTAGCTGTCGGCACAGCTCTGCAAATACCGGTATTCAAAGTTCTGCCCCTGGTTGCTTTGAAGCTCCTCGGGTACACCAAAACGGCTGAACATGCCTTGAGGCATGGTCGGTGCATATGATGAATGGGCGGCTGCACAGTTAGGGGAGAAAGTGACGTATCGCCTGCACCACTGCTAGCCGCTCCCGCCGGGTAATGCAGTAGTTTTGCTCCTGCCGCAATGCAGCATCGGACTCTGTGGTCCAATCAAAGTGCCTCCCCTTCTCCTTGATGCTTCAGGTGGTCCTTTCCAGGGTGCAGCTTCAGGCCAGATGCCCGGATCCTGTCCAGCACTTTCCTCAGGTTGGCGAGAGGGGCATGTACGAGCAAGTCATCCAGGTAGACTACACAGGTTGAACGGGGCATGCCAATGAGGACCTGCTCCATGAGCTGCTCGAAGGTGGCGGGGGTGTTACATGGGCCAAATGGTATTACCCGGAACTGCCATAGCCCATGTCCCATGGTGAATGCGGTTTTGGCCACATTCATCGTGGGACCATTTTTCCCGGGGCCATTTCCACCTGCCGCAGCCTCCTTCTTGGCTAGCAGAAGTTGCTGGACATGTTTGTGGCTAGGCGCTGCATCCCATTTTTCAGTGTGGTGGTGGACCAGGCTGGTTGGCCGGCAGGCTGGCATGCTGGTGGGCTGGTTAGCCAGTGGGTGCTTGGATTGGTGAGCTGGCTAGCAAGCGGGCTGTTGAGGTGGCACACTGGTGGGCAGGTTAGCTGGCTGACATGCTGGTTAGCTGGCTGTCGGGCTGGCACGGTGGCGAGCTAATAGGTTGGTTGGCAAGCACCCTTGACCTGTGTGGCTTTGGCCTGTTGCCAAAGTTCCTGTTGGCCGCGCATGGTAGCACTCTGGCCAGACACAGTTTTCAAACAAACATTGATAGGCATCCATGAAGCTTCACTGGCATCTCACCACAAGAAACGCATGACTGGCGAGAGGAGGGTGATGGTGGCACCACTATCAAACAGGGCTCTGTACTGAAACCTGCCAACAGAGCAAGGTACATGCATGTAGTTACCCTGGCCAATCCGCCCCACCATCACAGCATTTTCAGAGCGCAAGGGGGAATCGTGAGCCGGCATCCCCATTTAAAACCGTCCTGTTGTCTTTACAACAGATGGGGCTTGAGTAGCAGTGGCCGGGGTGGGTGAGGGCTGCAGCTTGAATGTGGCCTTTCGTGCGTCGCAATTCCAACACATGCGGCGGTCAAACATAGTCACTGTCATCAGATCTTCAGATCAGGCTTGGTAAACAACTGCGTTGCTGGGATTTTCGGCTGTATCAAGGATGTCCTGGGCTACCATGCAACCTTCAAAACCATTGCAAACTGCTTGCAGGTGAGAGGGGGCAGTCTGGGTTGGTGGAAAAATCTGCTCTAGACACGGCACGGCGTTATGGCCTGTATAAATGCATAGGGCCCCACTTTATCCCAAGCATCGGTTGTCAGTTCTGAGTGTGTGCGCTGAATTAACTGTCATATCATTCCCCAAGGCCCCACCCAGGTGGCTCACCCAGTTCTCTCCGCCGCTTCTTTTAGCCATGTTACGTGGGTGAAACTGGATGCAGTTTGTCCGAATTGCTGTTCTATTGCTGCTGCGGTGTAATCTGACCTTTCTCCCGGTGGCAAGGGAGGATGCTGCTCTGAGCAGCATCAAATGGGCTCCTTTTTCTCTCTTTGACTATCTGTTTATTTCTGCAATTGCTTCAAAGACGCTGTGCAAAGCCTCCCAGCTATCCCGCTCATTTAAACCTGTTGACCTTGATACAGGGTGATGTCGCTGCAGCGCTCGGCCCTGCAGCAGGCTCTTTTTCTGCATTCCCTGGACTCAAGTAGGAGGTTTCGCCTGGCTCTTAGTCTTCCCCAGTGACTTCAGCCATGGAAAGCACCCATAGGATTTATCTTATTTGCCGCTGGGTCTCCACACACTGGTGATGAACTAGGTGCCTCAGCTCACCCATCTGGCGCTGCACCAAGCCTCTGTCCACACTCACTGTAGCTGTAGCAACTCGTCTCCGCTGCTCAGCACCGATGAGTTCACCTTCCCGATCTTCATTCTAGTGTTCTGACATTGTTGCACTCCGGGGCTGGCGTTTTCTTTTAGTCCCATAAAGTTTAGCGGTGGCTGTGGTTGGTTATGGCCAGGAATAGGTGCACGTATTCATGGCAATAACACAGGCTGCTATAAACACATTTTTTATTATTATTTCAAACTCTTGATAATGTTTCCCTATAATAAGGCTTAAGAAACGCTGTATATTTTTAGGATTTACCGTTTAGTTTTTAATCTGAATCGATTTTTTTGCTGGTGTATGGGTTGCAGGGTGCCGCCATCTTGAGGAGCGCGCGTGTTCACAGGGATGCTAATATAGTCGGGAGTGGTCTCAATACAAGTATTTGGGGGAGTGTTGGATTAGGTTTTATATTGTTCTGCATTATGTATATTTGTTAGCTCTCTGGTTTTTTTTATATCATTGCATGTATGAATCCAATATGGTGCAATGTATTATTAGTTTTTGGGGGTCTGGAAAGTAGCTGTGTGCTCTGAAAAATTGATTCAATACCAAAAAGAATATTTATAAATAGTTGAGTTTAATATATTGTTTTGTTTGCATTGTTTATTTTTTTTTTCTGATTTGAAGTTCAACAATAAATATTTGCATTTTATTACTTCTCCTGTCTGCTTCCTGCATAACATCAGCCAATTGACCTCACTATCGTACAGTAACATAATATGAAGCAGAAAATGTCAACTTTGAGCTTTAAAATAAACATTTACAATATGAAATGCTTAGTATTGCAAATGGGCCCAAACGAGTGGATGATTAGATCAAGTTCAAGAGCTCTTGCCTTGTGTGTGCCGCCTTTTGTAGGTTCAATGTTTAGGCTTAGTATTATTATTATTATTATTATTATTATTATTATTATTATTATTATTATTATTTGTTATTGATATTATTAAAGCTCAAACAGCAGGGGGAAAGGAAGGTGCCACAAAAATAGAAATTAACAAGAACAATTGAAAGTGTACATAGTTCTTGGAGTGACTTTCTGATGTAAACAAGTTGCATTTGAGATCCAAAGAAAAACATTAAAAGAAAAGACATGCTGTACAGCATTTATTTAAGAAAACTAAATATATATTTTACCTCAATTTTTTTTGACTGAATACTTGCATCAAGTTTCACAGACCCTATTTTACCATCCTGACTTGTCAAAACATTTTTTTTTTTTTAACATTTACCTAATTTTGCTTGGCAGGTGCTGTTTTGTTCACTCTCAAGTATTGGCATCTCTGGGTTTGTGAAACCAGCAGTTAAAGTTCACTTATTATTTGGTATACATTCTAATTTCAGGTGTAATCTGAATCTTAACTTCATTCAATTTGGGTTCCTGAGCAAAAAATCCAACACAGCAGTGGATCCCAGATTCCTGCCACTTTTTTTCAGCTTTTTTAAAAAATTTTTTTTACTTCTCCTCACTTTCATCTCCTGTAAAATGGTCTGTGCCGCTTTATTAGGGACGCCTCGTAAGAAGTAAAGATATCACGAATAAGCAGCTGTCCCAATAAATGAGGCATTTGAGTTGGCCAAACTTAGACCAATTATTTCCGTATCTGATGCTGAGACAAATGCATGCCTTTGTTTAATCTAGAATTGATTATTGTAATGCACTTTTTTCTAATATCCCACTTGCAGTTTGTTCAGAATACCGCTGCTGGAATTCTGACTAAAACCCGGAAAAGTGGGAGGTGTGACTATGACTAAAGCGGCAATTCTGTTTCTATAATATATATATATATATATATATATATATATATATATATATATATATATATATATATATATATACACACAACATTGTAAATACATAAATGACAGCTAGACCAAATTCCTTCCTTTTCAAATGAGCCATTGACGATCACTCTAGGACTTGTAGAACTGGAAGTTATGTTTTAACTGGTGAGTGTCCGTGAAAGTGTAAATAAATAAATAAAGCACTAATGTTTTAATAGGTGTGTTTTTTTTTCTCACTGATTTTATGTAAATTGCATATTTTTTTCCTAGATTTAAGGGAAAAAAAGTCCAGATTTAGCTAAATACATCAATGTTAGGAAACACATTCTTAAGTCGGAGTGTAAGCGCAGTGCTGCAGCATACAATCAGCCAAATCAAAAGCGTCAATGGCCGAACGACGCGAGCGAATACAAAATAATTAAAACTATTTAAATGAAGTAATGCACACCGCAACGGAAGCGAGCGGCGCAAAAAGAAATACATTTGTTTTATTTCTATTCACGCTATGCACTGTTTGCATCGCAATGGACCAATCAGAGATGACTGTCACTCTCGCTCATGCAGAGATTACCACAGAAATAAAATTTAAAAAATGGACATCAATAACAATTTAATTATAAAAGTCGAAAAATATAATGTTCTTTATGATGCCAGTGTCATGATTATAAAGACAATAAAAAGGAAGCCACATGGCAAAAAATAGCAGAACAATTGGAAATTGATGGTATGTCTATCTCTCTTTGTTTCATCTTAATTTGAATCAGTGACAGGGAGCACCACACTGGTTTCGTATTTGTTTTAATTATGTTGACTAATAATAATAATCATCATCACATTAGCTCTTTAACAAGCCGGCAGTATTCCCAGAACTGTTTACTTTTTTATCAGTGTGAAGTGTACCCATACTGTCTTTGTGTTTTTATTTATTTTATTTTGTCTCCACAAAAGGAGACAGTCTTCTTTTCATGACTATTTACAGTTGTGTGTGTTTTTAAAAAAATATATATATACTCGTGCTGTATTCGTGTTATTCGCTTCGCTCCCTGTGTGCAAACTGTATTTGCCTCTAGTTCACTCGCTCAAGTCTGGTGTACGTAGCCCTTTAGCTTCAGATTTAGCAGGAAAAAGAACAATTTTTTTGTGAAAACCCAGATTTATTTTTTTTAGATTTAATTGCTGAACAATGTTTTCCAGATTTACCAGTTTAGTAAATTGTTGAATCACCAAGATTTATGGATTGATTTTAAATGTTTAATTTGTGATATGCTTATGTATTTTAGCTAAATCAGGACTTTTTGTAAAATCTATAAAAAATATGATTTCCATTACATGAGAGAAGATGTTAAAACTTCATGCTGATTTGAACTCGGCTCTCGCCAAGATAAGCACCAACTAAGACGTAGCTTCACAGTAAACTAATGTGATCCATATGTGTCTCCATCCATTTGCGCTTCCTTCCATATGATGATGTAGATATCCTTCTGTCTAGTGTTGATGGCTGAAGTGTAATGCTGGCTCCAGGGATCAGCTTATTTTGCCTCCCTAGCGCATCAGCACACACAACGGCTGCGATGCTGGCTCCGGGGATCAACCATAGTGCGGTCTCCCCAGCGCATCAGCATGACAACCGTCTGGATTGAGCTAAGTAGGGTACATCTCTGGGGTCTTCAAGTGGGCACCTTCCATCCTCGGTGTTTCATCGACCAGCCCACGACACCTCAAGAGGGCTCGACGGTGATTCTGGCGCCACAGCATCACCCCCTCCATCCCCCACTCAACTCAGCCCAGCTTACTTACCTGTACATCAGCCTTTCTTTCTTTCTATTGTGCTTGAGATCCCCAGCCAGAATCTTTCCGTCTCAACCACAGCCAGTTGCTGCTCCTCTCTGCTGCTTCAGATAAGTTCTTCACTGTGCGACGCAACTCTTGGCCATTGAATCCGACATCTCTGAGAAACCGGGTTGTAGAGTGTGCCACAAATCCTCGACATCCCACTTCCACTGGGTAAACCCAGACTCTCCATCCTCGCTGTTCCGCTTCAGTGGCTAGTTGAGCATACCGCAGTTTCTTCCTCTCATACGCCTCATCTACAGCATCCTCCCATGGCACTGTTAACTCTACCAGGTGAACAAGGCGTGCTGATCCAGACCACAGGCCAATATCTGGTCGAAGGTTTGTGGTGGCAATTTCAGGTGGAAAAATAAGCCGCCGACCAACATCTGCCAGCATTTTCCAGTCTCTAGCAGCTTCCAGTTGTCCTGGGCGAGGATTGGTTTTAACACCTTTTCTTGGTGGTTGCTCTCCTGGGCGGAGAAATGTTGTCTTTTGTGTGTAATGTTTTGATGGAACAGGTGGCAACTTATTGGTCATGTTACGCTTGTCTTCCAATGCTAAGGCCAAACATCGCAGCACCTGGTCATGGCGCCAAGTAAACCGTCCTTGGCTAAGAGCCACCTTACATCCTGTCAAAATGTGCCTTAATGTTGCAGGTGATGTACACAAAGGACATGAGGGATCCTCTCCTACCCAGAGGTTTAGGTTCTGTGGTGATGGGAGAACATCATATGTTGACCTTATAAGGAAACTGATCCTGCTGTGTTCCATTGACCATAGGTCTTGCCAGCCAATCTTGTGTTGTTCCACACTCTCCCATCTCATCCATTCTCCCTGCTTGCCCTGGGAAATGGCCTTTATACACCTCATCCTCTCCTCCTGCTTTTGCACCTCGTTGACTACAAGCTTCCTCCGTTGCGCTGGGGCTGCCTTGTGCCATGTAGGAGGAGCTGAACTGAGACCAAGACCCCCTCTTCCATGCTGAACTTGCCCCATGATATCACCAATTCGAAGGGCAGCCTTTGCATCCTCCACAGCTTTCTTTGCCACCCACTTTCTTCCACTTTTTCTTGTAGAGCTCTGTAGAATGCTCTGCCTTCTTTTGTCAGGGAAGCTGAGACTGTTACAGTTTTCAAGTCGACTAAAAACTCGGTTTTATAAAACCTGTTATTTAAATGGTCTGATTGTGGTAGTTGCATGTGTGACATGCTATATTGTGGTTTGTTCTTTTTTTCTGCTATGTACTATACAGTGCTTTGCGGTATAAAAAAAGCTATATAAATGCAATAAATAAATATTATTACCATATTCTACTATTCTCTCAAGTATGGTTGTTCATATCCGTGGAAGAGACTACTTTGAAATAAATATACTGAAATATTTTTTAGTGTAATATCTAGTTGTGATCTATAAATTGTTCATCTAATCAAAATGAAAGTGATGCCATATAAAATGAATTGAAATGCCATATTGAAAAGGTAGGAATTTAGTCTATTTAGCTGTCATTTATGTATTTACAATGTTGTATCCTTTTATAAAAAGATATACAGTACTGTGCAAAAGTTTTAGGCAGGTGTGAAAAAATGCTGTAAAGTAAGAATGCTTTCAAAAATAGACATGTTAATAGATTATATTTATCAATTAACTAAATGCAAAGTGAGTGAACAGAAGAAAAATCTAAATCAAATCCATATTTGGTGTGACCACCCTTTGCCTTCAAAACAGCATCAATTCTTCTAGGTACACTTGCACAAAGTCAGGGATTTTGTAGGCATATAGTCAGGTGTATGATTAAACAATTATACCAAACGGGTGCTAATGATCATCAATTCAATATGTAGGTTGAAACACAATCATTAACTGAAACAGAAACAGCTGTGTAGGAGGAATAAAACTGGGTGAGGAACAGCCAAACTCAGCTAACAAGGTGAGGTTGCTGAAGACAGTTTACTGTCAAAAGTCATACACCATGGCAAGAGTGAGCACAGCAACAAGGCACAAGGTAGTTATACTGCATCAGCAAAGTCTCTCCCAGGCAGAAATTTCAAGGCAGACAGGGGTTTCCAGATGTGCTGTCCAAGCACTTTTGAAGAAGCACAAAGAAACGGGCAACGTTGAGGACCGTGAGACGCAGTGGTCGGCCAAGGAAACTTACTGCAGCAGATGAAAGACACATCATGCTTACTTCCCTTCGCAATCGGAAGATGTCCAGCAGTGCCATCAGCTCAGAATTGGCAGAAAACAGTGGGACCCTGGTACACCCATCTACTGTCCGGAGAAGTCTGGTCAGAAGTGTCCTTCATGGAAGACTTGCGGCCAAAAGCCATACCTCCGGCGTGGAAACAAGGCCAAGCGACTCAACTATGCCCGAAAACACAGGAACTGGGGTGCAGAAAAATGGCAGCAGGTGCTCTGGACTGATGAGTCAAAATGTGAAATATTTGGCTGTAGCAGAAGGCAGTTTGTTCAGCCGAAGGGCTGGAGAGCGTACATGAATGAGTGTCTGCAGGCAACAGTGAAGCATGGTGGAGGTTCCTTGCAAGTTTGGGGCTGCATTTCTGCAAATGGAGTTGGGGATTTGGTCAGAATTAATGGTCTCCTCAATGCTAAGAAGTACAGGCAGATACTTATCCATCATGCAATACCATCAGGGAGGCATCTGATTGGCCCCAAATTTATTCTGCAGCATGACAACAACCCCAAACATACAGCGAAAGTCATTAAGAACTATCTTCAGCGTAAAGAAGAACAAGGAGTCCTGGAAGTGATGGTATGGCCCCCACAGAGCCCTGATCTCAACATCATCGAGTCTGTCTGGGATTACATGAAGAGAGAGAAGCAACTGAGGCTGCCTAAATCCACAGAAGAACTGTGATTAGTTCTCCAAGATGTTTGGGCCAACCTACCTGCCGAGTTCCTTCAAAAACTGTGTGCAAGTGTACCTAGAAGAATTGATGCTTGATGCTGTTTTGAAGGCAAAGGGTGGTCACACCAAATATGGATTTGATTTAGATTTTTCTTCTGTTCACTCACTTTGCATTTAGTTAATTGATAAATATAATCTATTAACATGTCTATTTTTGAAAGCATTCTTACTTTTTACAGCATTTTTTCACAGCTGCCTAAAACTTTTGCACAGTACTGTATATATATATTTTACAGAAATGTGGCACAGTTTTTAGATTCCAAGCAATTCAGGATTAGAATTTAACTTTAACAAACTGCAAACCCTTTTTGTTCAGTTTAAGAAGACGTCTTTTATGTTTTGGGTGTACTGATCTCATGTGAAAATAACTGAATATCTTTCACCTTGACTGCTCTGTGACTTTAAATAAACAGATTGATTTATTATTATTATTATTATTATTATTATTATTATTATTATTATTATTATTATTAGTACTATTATTACTACTATTATTTTTTTTAAATAAATAATTAGGAAATTATTTAACCACTGTATTAGCCAAGGGTGTGAGTGCTTTAGCAAATGAAAGACAGCAAATGTCTTTGTTTGGCTTCAGGGATTCATTTTCCAACCCTACCAGTATGCCAGATCATAAAAAATGTAACTTTGGCCTGGTTTTCCAATAATGTAAAATGCGGAAGTTCTGAAGAGGCCTAATTTCTGTACTAGGGTTTTGGTGCTGAAATGGCAGGTCCAAATAATTGATTTAAAACACATTCAATTCCATATAGAAAGAAGCCTTAATAGCTTTTAATGCTTCATAAAAAGACTGGGTTTGTTTCAGAGAGTTTTAACAGCGTACATGTTTTAGTATGTTCTTTTGTGTTCCAGCAATTGTAAACAAAGGCAGACCAGCTAATGTCTGATTTTTGCTTTGCCTGCCAGCTGATTTATTTTGTTGTCTTTGATCGCTTCCTGTGCAGTGGGGGAAGGGGCTGCACACGTCAGGAAGTGACGCAGAACAGCTTGAGCTTTGTACAGTATGCTTGTCTGCTGCTGTAGGAACGCAGACTCAGGAACTTGTTTTCCTTCAATTTACTCAGGCTAAAGGCTGAATATGTACATCAGGCAGCAGTGTCCCCTGTGGATAGTTATGTGAAACCTAGTTTAAAAGCTTTTCAAAGCCTTTTGTTTGAGTTAATGGGTGAAATGTGCTGCTGTCATTTTAAATGTAGTTCAGCAGTAGCCTTTTTGTTTTCTAGTATATTTTCTTTTACTAATCAATGCAAAGAGAATTAAAGTGAGTTACAAGGATTGACTGAATTAGGTTGGCCATTTATGAATCTTGTGGAAGCTATATCTAATTAAGCTTGTATGAATTTGCAATTCTGCCAGTGCACATATACAATAACTTAATATCATAAACCATATGGCTGCCTTGTGGTCATGTGACTTTTGAGTTTCTGGATAATACCTGTAACTAGAACTTTAAAGTTGGGACACTGTATTATGTGATTCCCTTGGCCATGTTCGGTCGTGGATATCGTTATTTTTCAAAACTACAGCTGCCACAGTGTCAAAGAGTGTATTTGCAGGGTTATATAAACACATGCTAAACATGTTGGTAACCATGATATTTTCTTCTGCCATGACGTTTTAGGTTTATGCATTATAAAGACAATACACTTTAAATTATTGTCTTAATGACAGGTACACAATTGTATTATTTGATTTTCTTTAAGTGCCATTACCTGTGTTAACCAGTAAAACATAACCATTTTACTGCCACAATGTGTTAACCTCTGGCCATATGAAAGCTACAGACCATAAAAACTTTTTCATATAAGTTTTTTTTTTGGTATGCTGCAACAGTTATTCGAAGTATTCGAATACCCTATTTTAAAATAAATAAATAAATAAATAAATAAATAAAACGTTGGAAAATGTTCTGAATAGAGTATTTGTTATATATTCAAGATGGTGCATGCTGCATGTACAGGTTCAGCTGAAGGCAGCAAAATCAGAAATAAAACCTCAGACGTGGGATTACTTTACAAACTCCTTGAATGAACGGGTGTCCTGCAAAATATGCAAGAATGATTTTTTGGCATTATATTTGATGTGCTGACTTCAACACATGAAAATGTAAACAATTACTGTACTTGTACTAAGTCATGCACATATATTGAAGGTATTTTAAGAAAATATAGAATGCATTAGAATCAGCAATGAACCTAAAATATCTAACTTTTGTTTGCATATTCCCTCTGCTTGAAAGAATGTTTGTTTAATATTTTAAAATAAACCACTCATCTCTTTAGTTTTAAATAGAATGGGTGAAGCAGGTGCCAGGTGATTCTGCCTCTATGGAGAGTTCTGCTCAGTGCTGGTCATGAACTTTGCAGTTTTGAACTCGTTGTATAATTGAATACTAATCAGTAAAGCACAACATCTCTGCATTATTTAGAAGTATAAATACTCCGGTAAGCAAATAGAAATCTTAATACTCATACTGTGACGTTTTTTGTTTTATTAAAAAAAACAAAAACTCAAACGTTTTTAAACTGGTAACAATGTAGGCCTAATCAAAGTATTAATTGAGTCAAAAATATGTTTATATATAAGATTCAATATTCATAGCCACAGCTGTATACAGTAGCACAAGGATTATCAGTGCACTGTCAGTTCCATGGTTGCAAAATGTAATTTAACATTAAGAATGGATTGTAGAGGGAGGGGGCTCTTAAAATATCTCATTAGTTAAAGCTTTGTAAATAAGACCCCCTGTGATGCTAGGTAAGCAGCTTTCATCTCCTTTTTCTTTAGTGCCAACAGCTGGTAAACTTGGACAAAGTTGAATTTCACAAGAAATATGATACAACTCATTTGTTTTGTGTACAGTAGTTGATTCTTATTGCATTTGTAACTGGTAGCAAGATAAGATGTTTTCTTGAAAAAATCGTTTTTAAAAAGACATTTGCTGTTATATTAAGCTTCCTAGAAATGTTTTCAGAGCATTGTGAAGGATTTTTTTCCCCAAATGTATCCCCTAAAGGAGGCCTCTAAACTAAGTGGGGGGACAGGTCCAAAACACGAACTATAGTGGATTTTGTTTCTCATTGCATTTAAAGGAACACGCAACTTTTCCAGTTTGTTTTAAATTAAAAAATCTCTGGAATCCTGGCAGATCATCTTGCAAAAGAAATGTCTGTGTGTTCCCTAATAACTACAGTACAAATGCTGAATATAAACAGACTGGATATAGAATTAGGATGGAAACCGATAGGCCTACATTTTTGTGTTAAATTGAGTCTGAATGTAGAACACTGTGGCATTAAAATGGCTGATGGTCATTCAGGGCTTCTGAAAGTGTTTCAGTGTACTGTAGAAGTCTATGTCTGTAAACACACCCAGATGGGCAGTCCTAGTTAGTGTGGAGGCCTCAGCCCTGCTACAGAATCAAGTATTGTAATAATATTCTAGCACTTTAATGTTAAATGAAAACAAGCAGCATTCTGGTAGTCTGTACCACTGGCTTTTTTAAAAAAATTAAATGCTTATTACACATTTAGTTTTCAATGTTATATGTGATAAGCCTATGTACAATAAGGCTACATCTGTTGCTGCTGGGACAAACATGGAATTTTCAGATAAGAAAATGTAGAAAAGGGGGCTTTGTACAATGGCGATGGGGGGGGGGGGATTATTTACTCAGTTTTATTACATTCCACATAACACAAACTAAGATTAAAAAAAAAAAAAAAAAAAAAAAAGTTTATCAATCACTATACAAGACATTTCTTTTGCAAGTTGAGCCTGTGTTGGGAAGACTTAAGGCATTTCGGTATCATATGGCAGACCAGAAAAATATCCAGATTGACTCCTCAAATCTGAAGCAGCACTGGCAATTTTATGTAAAGATCACTGTGTGTGTGTGTGTGTGTTTTGACAGCCAGAAGTAAATAGGAGACCAAGAACCGCTGTGTTAACAGCTATTTTTACACTTACTACAGAAATTAAAAACTGGTAAATCAGTGCAAAGCAAAACATGTGATACGTATTTCTCTTCCTACTGTATATAAAGTTTATCTATATTGAAACTTCTAACTTTTGCTTTTATCTGTAGAGAATGAAGTTCTTGCTGCTGCAGCAGAAGTACTTGGAGTATTTGGAAGATGGGAAGGTACTCGAGGCTCTACAGGTTCTACGAGGTGAACTGACACCACTGAAATACAACACGGACCGCATCCATCTCCTCAGCGGGTACTGTCTATTTTATTTTTTATTTTAACCATGTTTCAAACCTGACATTTAATTTCCTTAAAATTTGTCTGTTGAATGCCAAAAATCTCTGTGCTTTTCTTGGCATTAAAAAATAAACTGCGTAGAAATATTTGCATACCAGAAATTAACAAGTTAAGTTTACCAAAAGCTTTGTAATATCTTTATTGGTCATTGAAGAGCTTCCTGATATTTCTGTGAGTCTGAATTGCAAATGCAGTGTTATGGGCTGCGGCCCTTTTTTTATTTTTTAAAGATCAAGCTTGATCTTTAAAAGGAGCGTCATGATCCACCATTAGGGCTGTGTGAATGTGATTCCCATTTGAGACACTTATTTTTATAAAAATATACAGTGTCTACAGCAACTATTCAGGTAGTGCCACGTTTCTTATGTTTTGTAATCTTCTATATTGAGTTTGAATGTTGCAAAGACAAAGCTGCTTATTTGTATTTAGTATATGTTCAGGCAACTTGTAAATAAAATTGAAGCACTTTTTTTCCTCCTACAATAATTATTTTAAACAACGATTTTATGCCAGACGTTCTCAAACAGTTACTCAGGCAATCTCAAAATAATTAATCGGGCAGAGGTATAATTAGGGCTTCTGATTTTCTGTGTTTTACACTGTCCTTTTCTACTCCTTTAAAAATTTAGTTGATATCTGTTAAGCCATAGTGTATCTCAGTCACAACTAAGAAGTGTTAATAGTAAAACTGATTTAATTTACTTTTTTTTCTGTGAAACTACAAAACAGGCTTTTAAATAGTAAGTCTTGCTTTTTCATGTCAAAGCAGAAGCGACTCATCTTTATTAAAGTACAGTTACACAACGATTGTAATAGTGTGTCCAGCATAAAATACTTTATTTTTCATTATAGCTTTAATAAAGATTAGTCGCATGTTGCGATCTTGTACATTCCGCATGTAAATGAAAAATGAAGGCTTGGACGATTTTTAAAACTTCATTTAGTTTCACAGAAAAAAAACCCAAAAAACGTAAATGTAATCAGTTTTCTCAGTTGTGATTGAGATACACAAATGACTTAACAGCTATCAATTGAATTCTTAGAGTATAAAAATGTATTTGAAAAAAGTAATTTTGAATTAATTGATGCAAATAAAAAGCACACAGTTTAGTATAAGACTCACTGTTTTCAGAATAATTGGTCATTTTGCAACTTTGTACTCTGATGTCTGTGTGCAAGTAGTAACCTTATCCAATGAAGGTTACAGCAAAAGAGAAATAGGAAAAAAATGAAAATACCACACTAGACAGTGCACTCTATACTACAGAAATTTAAAAAACAAGATAGTGAGCAACTTGAAAGGCAGAGGAAGGAAAAGAATCATCACAGAGCGAAAAGTCCGTGCCCTTGTTGCCAAGGTCAGAGGAAACAGAAAGGTGCTTCAAATATTGTGCCGGTGCTAGTTGAAGAATATGGTGTTAAGGTGTGAGCACAAACTGTAAGAATTAAAATAAGGGAAGGGATTCAATGGTCATGTTGCTGGAAAGAAGCCCTTCATCACTGCAGTCAACAAGAAAAGATCAGCTTTAGCCAAAAAAATACTTACAGAAGCTTTTTCCTAATGTCCAAATGTTTGACTCAGATGGGAGAGTGGTGTGTGGAGAAAGCAATCAGAAGAATTTAAAGAGGAGTGTCTGCAGCTCACCATGAAACAAGAGGGGTGTATGGCAGCTTCAGGTGTTGCTGAATGTGCAGTACTAGAAGACATCATGAAGAGAGACATGTACAGGAATATTCTACTTGGGAATCTGAAGAAGTTGGCTAGGAATTTAGATGTAAAAAAGCTTCTGCTGGTGCACTGGAGAATGACTGATTCATGTCAGAACCAATAACTGTAGTTTGCATAAAAGCAATGATAAACTCTTTCTTATTCCTGTGCTTTGACAGACCTACAGCAGAATACCTTTATAACAATCTAAAACTATATAATAATAAACAGTAATTTTAAAAGGAAAAGCATGTTTTATAAATCATAAGATTAACAGCAAAATGAAAGTAGGGAGAGTAAAAATAATAAAGAACACAGCAGAAAATACAGTACTGCAAATCAACAGCAAATAGCCCAGCAAGTGGTCTGACCTTGTGTTACGGCTGCTGGAAAACCACGTAGCATTTTCAAGCCAGTTCATACTAGGCTACGTCTGTTGAAAAAATCTGTAAAGATATTATTTATACAGTTCTACAAGATGTTGAAAAAATTGTGACAACCAAAAGCAAGAAACATACTGGTGTCTTGCTCACAGAAAAAAAAAGATGATTGGAAAGACATTTAAATGGGAAAGAAATACAGAAGATGGCGAAGAGACTTTGAAGTTGCAGAATGACAAACCAACAAGATTTTACTGTACAGATGCTAAACTGGACAGTGCCTTTATTAAAGGAGCTTCAGGTTTGTGTTTTTTATCGTGACTTCTAAAGACTGCAGTTTGAATATAGCTAAGTAAATGTGTAGTTTACAGCAGCTTCTGTTTGTCATTTCTATACGTAAGGCTATCAGATACATTATAAGTACGTCACAATGTGCATGCAGATTAACATTTAGTGAATATACAAAGCTAGAAGTCTGCTTTCTAATAAACTTGAATAATTAATCCGTACCAAAAAAAAAAAGTCTAGTGCTTGCAAGCAATACCGTGGGACATGCACTTCAATATAAAGATAGCTAATCGTATGCTTTTATCTCATCTCTCTTTTGTCTCTGGTTAAAGATGTTAATGTGTGAATGGGACTTTGAAGAAGGAATCCGGGCAACAGGGGGAACGGGGAAATGTTACTCTTTCTCAATATAAGAAAGCCTTTCACCCCCGACTCAAAAAAAACAAAACAAAAAAAAAAACACTGCATTTCTATAGATTTTGCATTAGTCTACCTGTAATTGTCAAACCCACACACACCTGTGCGTTACCATTCACTACAACGTTATATTATTGTATTTCATTTATTGCTGGTTGAACACAGGATTTTCATGTTCGGATATTCACTCATAATTTTAATGTTCGTTGGAATATTCATTCGTTTTTAAAAAAGTAATAAAAGCCATTATATTGCTATGAACGCAGGCAGGGAGCGTGGCTGTGGCCTTGTGCGTGTGCCTTTATTTTACAGCAAGACCTTACAATATGTAACACGTTAAAATAGAAAAATATCCCAAGAGTAAAGGATAAGTCGTGTAGGACTTACTTTACCCCAGTGAATTAATCACAGAACAAAGGATGCCAAGTTAAACGTTGTTTTGTTTATTCCCGAAATAAATAGTACATAAAGTGGATGCATTTTATTTTATTTTTTTTCATTCCTTGCCATTGCTGTTTCTTCGCAGTAACCAGTGGCCATCAACACGTTTTCATAAAGTAATAATGTGAGGCTCACTTGTGCCTTTTTGTAGCTGAACAAGCAAACAGAAACTGAAATTTAACTTTAAACACTTCAGATAAAACAAATGTGGAAATGGCATTGTAAAGTGAAGGGGGAAAAAACTAACCATTTTGGTTCTCGTTTATTATATTTCACATAACAGAAAGTTGAGAATTGTCATAATTATATATATATATATATATATATATATATATATATATATATATATATATATATATATATATATATATATATATATATAAAATTATAATTAGAGGTCTACCTAAATCGCGATTTTGCGGAAACTGAAATTGAGGGGTCACCGCGAAATGTACCTCTTAGGGGCCAATGCATACAAACATGTACGGAGAGGGGAAAAAAAAAAAAAGAAATCTCGTTTAAATGAACTACTGCACACATAGCGACACAAACTCGCGATCTTCCTTGTGTAGATAGCCCTTCTTGATTCCTTCGCCGTCCCTTGTGCATTGCACTTACACAAAAAATAAACAAACAAAAAATGTCTACAAATAACATTTACAAAAAAAAATTCTCAAGCGGTTAACGTTCTTGTTTACTATTCAAATGACAAAGTTTGAATCAGCCTATCAGTGCATCTTTACTGGTTTATGTGACCTGTACTGTGCAGTACAGGGAGTGGGACAAAGTTGGTGCTGCATTGTTTTGATTTAGGTTGCTAAAATCTAGTTTTCAGCAATGGAGGTAAAATAAAAGAAATGGACAACAAAAAAAACAAAGTATATTTCGGCTGATGATCGTTTCAAGATAGTTCCCAAAGAAACTGTACATGCAGACTGAGGTAATTGTTTTGTATATCTTAGTGTCTGGAGAAAATACGATCGATCGCTATTTAGCTTCAGAATCACACATTAAACAAAAGGCTACTGCAGAGGCTGCTGAACAGAATGTAAAATAAACAGCTTTCAGAAACCAAACCAAAGTCAGCGCAGGCAAAAATTATTTCTGTCTGCAAGTTAAATCAGTACTAAAACGATCCAGCACAGCCACCTCGCTTCAACCTGCTGCTTACTTTTTCGCAGTTGGAATTTTAGACCCGAATCGCCACGTTCTCTATGTTTAGACTCGGTACTAATAAAATAAATTTTTGGGTGGGGCAAATAATATGACAACGAACGTGCTGCATACATTGCCTTTATTAAAGTATGCCAGATGCCCTTGTGTAACCAAGTTTTTGGGCTGTTTCTAATCGATTTCCACATCCGTATAACTTGGCAAAGCTTTGCCTTAACTTCCAACCAATTCAGTGGATGCAGAATGTGCAGTCTCAATGTATGGGCAAGTCAACTGCTGGGAGATGTTTCATGCTTGCCTTTAACAAATGACAGCACTCTGTTTTAGTAAGGAAGCAAGTACCACTATTTTTTAGGCTTTATAGTGTTCTGAAATACTGTCTTCATAGGTTTATTTAATGTTTAAACAGGTCAGCAAAATGTCCGCTAAATCCTAATTTTATTCCGCAACATACCCGTGAAAAATACGTAAATGTACCGCGATTTAAGTAGACCCCTATATAATATATACAGTCTATGTAAATCACTACACAACATTTTCAGGAAGTTGGGTATTTAAGCGAGGCATTTCAGAATTACGTGCTTGCTTTTTTTCTGGCTCGCTCTAAAGCAGCACAACGTGTTTTTGTCCCAGGTGGCTCTCCATAGAGCACCATGTGTGCATGCGTATAATCTGGTTTGTTTACTTTTTACTGTCTAAAACGTTTAAATAGAGGCTCAAGAGCTACTGTGTTAATCCTGATGTTGATTTAAAAGTGAGTTCTGATGTTTCTTAAGAAAAGTCCTTTTCTTCAATTTAATAATAGGCTTATTATAATACATGCAGATAATCATGTACCAAGCACAGAACAGACAGATTCAAAATTCTTACGACCTTACAAGATGTTAAACACCCCTTAACACAGGGAGGTTGCCCTCCTCTGTCTCAGGCACTTATCCAATGGTAAAGGGATCTGTTACTGGGTGTTGACACGTTTACGTGCCCCCCCCAGCTGAAGCCTGACACCTTGTCTGTGGGAACCTGACTCTATCGGTGTGATCATGTTTTTAACACCTATGCTCAAATTCACTCTATATAGGGGAAATAGCACATTGAAAACTTACACCCGAGTTCAAGGGTACTTTGAACTTCAAAGGAACCAGATCTTATCTTGTTTCCCCAGACACAGGGTGTTGGTGGTGTGTGAGATTACAGGGGGAGAGATAATTAAGGACTTATTCATTTCTCTGGTTTTACTATTTATAGGTATGTGTTTGGGTAAAATGAACATTTTTGTTTTATTCTATAAACTACTGACAACATTTCTCCCAAATTCCAAATAAAAATATTGTCATTTAGAGCATTTATTTGCAGAAAATGACAACTGGTCAAAATAACAAAAAAGATGCAGTGTTGTCAGACCTCGAATAATGCAAAGAAAATAAGTTCATATTCATTTTTAAACTACACAATACTAATGTTTTAACTTAGGAAGAGTTCAGAAATCAATATTTGGTGGAATAACCCTGATTTTCAAGCACAGCTTTCATGCGTCTTGGCATGCTCTCCACCAGTCTTTCACATTGATGTTGGGTGACTTTATGCCACTCCTGGCGCAAAAATTCAAGCAGCTCGGCTTTGTTTGATGGCTTGTGACCATCCATCTTCCTCTTGATCACATTCCAGAGGTTTTCAATGGGATTCAGGTCTGGAGATTGGGCTGGCCATGACAGGGTCTTGATCTGGTGGTCCACCATCCACACCTTGATTGACCTGGCTGTGTGGCATGGAGCATTGTCCTGCTGGAAAAACCAATCCTCAGAGTTGGGGAACATTGTCAGAGCAGAAGGAAGCAAGTTTTCTTCCAGGACAACCTTGTACTTGGCTTGATTCATGCGTCCTTCACAAAGACAAATCTGCCTGATTCCAGCCTTGCTGAAGCACCCCCAGATCATCACCGATCCTCCACCACATTTCACAGTGTGGGTGCGAGAGACTGTGGCTTGTAGGCCTCTCCAGGTCTCCGTCTAACCATTAGACGACCAGGTGTTGGGCAAAGCTGAAAATTGGACTCATCAGAGAAGATGACCTTACTCCAGTCCTCTACGGTCCAATCCTTATGGTCTTTTGCAAATCTCAGCCTGGCTCTTCTTTGCTTCTCATTGATGAAGGGCTTTTTTCTAGCTTTGCACGACTTCAGCCCTGCCCCTAGGAGCCTGTTTCGAACCGTCCTCGCCGTGCACTTCACCCCAGCTGCCGTTTGCCATTCTTTTTGTAGGTCACTTGATGTGACATTCGAGTGACATTCGAATGAGTTGGCAGTCATCCCGGTCAGTGGAGAGTCGTTTTCGCCCTCTGCCGGTCTGTAGCTTTGTTGTCCCCAATGTGTGCTGCTTGATCTTGTTCTTATGAACCGCCGTCTTTGAAATTTTAAGGATGGAAGCAACCCCGACGCTCACTGTATCCCTCTGCCAGTAAAGCCAGAATTGAACCCTTCTTTTCCTCACTCAAAACTTTCCTTTTCAACTCTTTGGGCATGGTCAATAGTTATTTTTTGATTCCAATTACTTTTGAGATACTACTAGCACTGTTTTGCCATCCAGCTGGTCCTATTGCAAGAGGATAGTGATGTCCACAGGAGTGGTTTTTATACTTTTCCTCGTTAAATAAGATTTGGTTCAGGTGATCCCCTAATCAGTACCTCATTCAGTAGAATGAGGTGTGCCTGTGTTGGAATTCAACAGACACTGGAATGGAATGGCTGCCATACATGTAGAGATGCTGATTTAAGAAAAATTTGCAGTGGTTTTTTCCAGAGCTGTATATATATATACAGTACTGTGCAAAAGTTTTAGGTAGGTGTGAAAAAATGCTGTAAACTAAGAATGCTTTCAAAAATAGACATGTTAATAAATTATATTTATCAATTAACTAAATGCAAAGTGAGTGAACAGAAGAAAAATCTAAATCAAATCCATATTTGGTGTGACCACCCTTTGCCTTCAAAACAGCATCAAGCATCAATTCTTCTAGGTACACTTGCACACAGTTTTTGAAGGAACTCGGCAGGTAGGTTGGCCCAAACATCTTGGAGAACTAACCACAGTTCTTCTGTGGATTTAGGCAGCCTCAGTTGCTTCTCTCGCTTCATGTAATCCCAGACAGACTCGATGATGTTGAGATCAGGGCTCTGTGGGGGCCATACCATCACTTCCAGGACTCCTTGTTCTTCTTTACGGTGAAGATAGTTCTTAATGACTTTCACTGTATGTTTGGGGTCGTTGTCATGCTGCAGAATAAATTTGGGGCCAATCAGATGCCTCCCTGATGGTATTGCATGATGGATAAGTATCTGCCTGTACTTCTCAGCATTGAGGAGACCATTAATTCTGACCAAATCCCCAACTCCATTTGCAGAAATGCAGCCCCAAACTTGCAAGGAACCTCCACCATGCTTCACTGTTGCCTGCAGACACTCATTCGTACGATCTCCAGCCCTTCGGGCGAACAAACTGCCTTCTGCTACAGCCAAATATTTCAAATTTTGACTCATCAGTCCAGAGCACCTGCTGCCATTTTTCTGCACCCCAGTTCCTGTGTTTTCGTGCATAGTTGAGTCGCTGGCCTTGTTTCCACGCCGGAGGTATGGCTTTTGGCCGCAAGTCTTCCATGAAGGCCACTTCTGACCAGACTTCTCCGGACAGTAGATGGGTGTACCAGGGTCCCACTGTTTACTGCCAGTTCTGAGCTGATGGCACTGCTGGACATCTTCCGATTGCGAAGGAAGTAAGCATGATGTGTCTTTCATCTGCTGCAGTAAGTTTCCTTGGCCGACCACTGCGCCCACGGTCCTCAACGCTGCCCGTTTCTTTGTGCTTCTTCAAAAGAGCTTGGACAGCACATCTGGAAACCCCTGTCTGCCTTGAAATTTCTGCCTGGGAGAGACCTTGCTGATGCAGTATAACTACCTTGTGTCTTGTTGCTGTGCTCAGTCTTGCCATGGTGTATGACTTTTGACAGTAAACTGTCTTCAGCAACCTCACCTTGTTAGCTGAGTTTGGCTGTTCCTCACCCAGTTTTATTCCTCCTACACAGCTGTTTCTGTTTCAGTTAATGATTGTGTTTCAACCTACATATTGAATTGATGATCATTAGCACCCGTTTGGTATAATTGTTTAATCATACACCTGACTATATGCCTACAAAATCCCTGACTTTGTGCAAGTGTACCTAGAAGAATTGATGCTGTTTTGAAGGCAAAGGGTGGTCACACCAAATATGGATTTGATTTAGATTTTTCTTCTGTTCACTCACTTTGCATTTAGTTAATTGATAAATATAATCTATTAACATGTCTATTTTTGAAAGCATTCTTACTTTACAGCATTTTTTCACACCTGCCTAAAACTTTTGCACAGTACTGTATATGTGTGCGTGTGTGTGTGTGGGTATAATATATATCTCGCATATCACACAGAGCTCTTTTTCATTTGTCATTTTTTGAAACTGTCGCGTAAATTCTGGTGAGACGGTAAATAATTGCAAGGAATTTTTTTCATTTCTAGCGAATACGAACATCTGATTTTTGTATCCGAATACATGTCAAAAAACATTCGTTAGAATATTCTGATATTTGTCCCAGCACTAATTCATTTACCTTTATGAAAGTTTACCATGGTATTTTTGCACGATTATTTTGCAGTTTTTCCATGCACTCTATTTGCCATGGGCTTTACAGTGCTTACCTATGCTTTACCATGCTCTTTGCTTTATCACACTTTGCTGTGCTTTTATTATGGAAAACCTTTTATAGAGTTTTATTTAAATGAAATGAAAAACAGAATTATATATAACACATGACTTCAAAAAACTATAATAAACATTTCAAAAGAAAATATTGTGTAAACAGCTGTAAACTGCTATATGTAAATACAAAATTGTAAAAACAAAGTAATTTACAAAAATAACATAAGGCTCTTTTTTCCCCACATTACCGCATATAACCATGACTTCAAAAAATGAAAAACTATAATAAAATAAACATTTGAAAAGAAAATATTGTGAAAACAGCTGTAAACTGGTATATGTACATACAAAATTTTAAAAACAAAGTAATTATTTACAAAACTAACATTAAAAAAAGAGAAGTACTCAATTTCCATTGTGTAACATGAATGTGCATTTAGAGAAACATACGTCGAAGTAGCCCCCATATCAGCACAATCCACACAGATGTAATGCTTATCAACTTGTCATGTGCATTTACCACATACTGTTCTTTCACATTGGGCACAGATATCAGAAGTTTTATTTTTATTGCATTTAGTTACCTGACATTGTTTTCTGTTGCTTGTGTCACTTGTTGCGCACTGTATCCAGATTGAGCTGCGTTTCCCTGCCACTTTGCAGTTTTCTGATCGAAATGTTTCTGCCAAATCTCCGTGGCTAGCATCAAGTTGAAATCTCTCCTACTGATATTTTCCCCAGTGCATTCCTTGTACAAAACGAAGGAATTGATGGCTGCCAGGTCCAGTACATTGTAAAATACAGCAACTGGACACCAGTGATTACGCAGATGGTGGAAAATCTCTTCTCACATTGTTTACTGTTCCAACCAGGCTGTTTTTTTAGTTTTTTTTTCTTCAACTGTTTTGCTAATTACAGTGAAATAAAAAAAAAAAAGTTGTCATTAGTAACATTCATCCCTTTTCCTATGTACGGTTACATCAGCCTAAGTACCATAATGTCACTCAGTCTCTGACTAGCTGGGCGAGTTTCATCTTTGCACAGGTAGGGTAGGGTCCGCTGCCAGCCAAAACTTGATCCCAAATTTGACAGGTTTGTTTGACATGTATTTTGTCCAGCGACACCATGCTTTTATCGGAAAACAGCTTCTTGTCCATGTAATGTTTTATGTTCAGCTTGAAGCAGGCCATGCTGTTTTCAGTTAAGTCGTTTTAAAATTCTGATGCCAAGGCAAATATCTGTAGTTGCTTTCAAATCAAAACACAAAAATCAAGACTTCTCAAAAAATTAATATAATAGTAATATTGTAAGACAGCAGACTATATATGATCACGTAGACAGCCAGACGGCAGTTCTCCCAAGGAATTAATAGGATTACAATAGATATTTGGATAACGCATATCCTAGACTTCAAGAGCAATATTCTATTCAAATACATACTGCTGTAAACTCAGTGGAGGTAGAGATAACAAACTGGCTTGCATACATATAAAAAATAGCGTATTGTAGGTTATATTAACAATAAAAGCATGTATTGTAATAAGCTGTCAAAATGACTGCTTTTGTCAGTTCTAAGTAGAAGTGCTTATAACTTATTTTTGTGATGCTGACTTTCAAACGCTGTCAGAGTATTTATTTATTTTTATTTATTTGTTTATTTAGCTAACGCCTTTATCCAAGCGACTTAGAGACTAGGGTGTGTGAACTATGCATCAGCTGCAGAGTCACTTAAAACTACGTCTCACCCGAAAGATGGAGCACAAGGTTAAATCACACAATGAGTCAGTGGCTGAGGTGGGATTTGAACTAGGGACCTCCTGGTTACAAGCCCTTTTCTTTAACCACTGGACCACACAGCCTCCTATAATACATGTATTTAGGAAAAGTCAAGAACGGACAACCGCATATCTTTCACACATGCAGAGCTAAAAATTTTTGCCCTAAACATGTTATGCTACGCTTTTTTTTTTTAAATTATAAATGGAATATGCCCGACAAGGCAAATATACGGACGCCTCGGGGGGGGTTGTGAGGCTTGTGTTTTTCATGAAAGTTCGATCCGCTTTTATTGTGCCTGAAAAACCTTGACCCCCACTGCTTTTACAGTTGTGCCTATTTGCTTTGTGCTGGGCAAGGTTGCCCCAATGGTTTCTTGAAATTTGTCGTGTGTTTTTGATATCGGCACTTTAAATGGCTGGACAGTTTTGATAACATTTTTTTTTCTTCTCACATTTCCAATGTGTTTTTGTTTCAGATATCACTTCTTTTTTCACTTACACACACATTACAGGAATAGCAAACTTGTTCAACCTAAATTGAGGCAATGTATTGCCATTTAGATAGGGTAAATGTAAATAGTAGCCTAGTCTGTTGAAAGATGTAAATCTGTGTAGCGTAGCGGTTATGTAGTTGGAGTGAAAGTATAACTAGTTAGGGTTCAAATCCTGCCTTATATATATATATACACACACACACTGTATTACTTCGAATTAGCGTATTACGCCGCCCTTGAATTAGCGCCTCGCTCAGATATCGACTTTTTAATAGACGCCGCCCTCGAATAAATGCTGCTTTCAGTAAAGAAAAGGTATTTTTTTCTACCCCTGCTCAAAAAATAAATAAAAAAACACAATAACTCTAGCTATGTACATGTGACGCCCTAAGAGACTGCAGCCTCAAACCAGCATGTGTTACAAACTAATGTACACGGACCTTAGTTAGCAAATTGTATTTTATAGTACAAAACAAGGGCTGTCTGTTTACCTCGTCCTCAGCTTGGATGGTGAAAACTTAAACGGAGGAATTTAGAGCTTTGCCGGTCACTCTAACCGCTATCCGAAAGCTGGCTGAAGATATCTTCTTGTAGGGGGTTTAGTTGTTTTGCTTTTTATTCAATTGGAATTTTACTTGCTCCTGTACATATATAAAAAAAAAAAACTTGCTTACTATCTATGAGAAGATTTTGTTTCGGTTTCACTTAGAGAAATTACAAACAAGCAGGTAAATTACAGTGAGAAAAAAAAATAACTGAGTAGGATATATTTTAGTTTTAACAGAAATCAAACTGATATTCAGAGGTAATATTTTTCGTTAAGAAAAACAACTGCATCACACTCAACTACTGTTCTCTCTCCTCTTCTTGTCCCGCCCCATAGCAACCAATACACACTCCTGATTCGCTGGTACAGTACTCCCCTGACCTCCCAACTCCCACCTAATAGGCTCTCGTTAACTGTCAATGAATGTACTGTATTCAAGCCCCAAAAACACACAAAAGTATATTGCTGCAGATCGGAGGCTCTCACTTTTAAAGTGCCTTAAATCATATAATAAAATACTACACTGTTCAAAAAACCATAGTATTTCTGATGAACACCGCCCTCAGTGCAGCACAACTGTACTTTGACTTCTGAAAAGCTCGAGAGTAAGTAAAAACAAGTAGCTTTCGAGTTAAGGGGAATGAAAGCAATGAATTTCTTGAATAATAACAAGTTTACTGCACTGTATTTTACTTTTCTTTTTAAACAGCTGAAGAAGGGCTTTTGCCTGAAACGTCCTGAAAATAAAAGATTTTTTAGTTTTTAAAAAAAAAAACTTTCATATATATATATATATATATATATATATATACAGTGCCTTGCAAAAGTATTCAGACCCCTGATCAATTCTCTCATATTACTGAATTACAAATGGTACATTGAAATTTCGTTCTGTTTGATATTTTATTTTAAAACACTGAAACTCAAAATCAATTATTGTAAGGTGCCACAAAGTTTGTACTTCCATTTCACAACATTTGCAAGTAGTATAGCAGTAAAGTTGGTTTTTAACAAGTAACGAGACAAACAATAATGTATACCATAAAACGTTAAATTAAATGTCCCAGCGTTTATTTACAATATTTGCCAGTAGCCCCGGTGCTTATTTGAGACAGGCAACTATTTGAGACTTGGTGTTTATTATGTAAGATCACTAACATCTGCAAATACTTCAGATGCAATCATGAAAAAGCTGCCTGCACACAACCTTAGAAATGACATGAGTAAATTACAACATTCCAGCAACGTCATTAAAGGTTGTGTCAGTGGGTAATACCAGTTTGTATTGTAATAATAATAAAAACAGTAAGATCCACTACAGACAGCCCTGTAAATATCGGAACACAAGCGTGTATTAAGGTAGGCTTGCAGCACAAAAAAGAAACAAACATGGTTTTAAAATTAATAAAAGCAATAAATATCATGCTTTATTAACACATATTTATTTATTGTTCACCCTTAAAACATGTACATTGGTAAGCATGTACAACAGATGAAAAATTAACCAGCAACGAATCTTCATTGCAAAACAACCACATGAAATGTTGTGTAAATATGAAAAATAAGTTCATACTTTTGGCCCACAACACACTAAAAAATGCTTCAAACTGTTTAAAGATTAACAATAAAATCAATACAAGTACCAGTTTTATCACAAAATCAAAGCAAAAGTGACTAATTTGTTTTATAACGTGTACATTGATAAATAAGAATGCTGGAAAAGGAGCAAAATATGAATATTCATTGCAAAACTCAAATGCACTAAATACTGTCAATACAAAAAACAACAAAAAATAAGGCAACCCTGTTAATATCAGAGAACAAGTTTATATTTTACTTTCCGCACGCTCAAAAAAGGTTCACAACTGGTTTTAAAATTAATTACATCATAAAAAAAAACCTGATACATGTACCTTTTTAAAATAAATTCAATTCAGTTTTCTTATCATTCATCATTCTCCACACTTTTTTATTTTCTACATTTCACCTAAGAGTGTTGGGAACTACAAATTAAAAGTGAAATGGTGCTTTTGGCCGATTTTACTTTTACTGCGCCAATACCTTGAAAACACGTAAACTGTCCTTGCTGTATAGAGAGTTTGGCAGTTCTTGCGCTTCGCTTAAAACTACCATTTCTCTCAAATGTAAACTTGTGAACTTTTGTGTGAAGTGCCTTGAACCTTGCGGCATGAAAGGCGCTCTATAAATAACGATTATTATCTTGATTACAACTGAGAAACGTATTGGTAGTAAAATTGGTTTCATTTACAGGGTTTGCTGTGTGCAGAATGTAGAAACTGCATGCAAACAATGAAAAAATGATTTATGCTGGACACACTATTACAATTACTAAAGACATTAAAATGTTACGCTCTTGTTTTCTCGTTCTTTATTCTGCTTTTAAATGAGAAAGTAAGGACTTGGATCCCATTTAGTTCCACAGCAAAACCCTGTAAATTAAACTGATTTTAATATTTGTGACAGGATGGCTGAGTGGTAACATCACGGAGCAGGAAATACAGACATAGTACTGCGGGTGAAGCGCTGAGTGCGTATTTATTAAATAAAAGTAACAAAACAGAAACCAAATAACAAACAAAATAGTCAAATATTGTGCTGGTCCAAACCTAGCACGAGTAGCAGTTGTTTTAAACCTCCTTCGTCCTCTCTTGCTCTTTCTCCCTTCCACCCTCACCGACTGAGAGGTTCCTGCCTCTCTTATGCAGCTGTGCCTGAGCTTGATTGCTTGTCAACTTATATAATAAATAACATGTTGGTAGTTAGGGTTGCTTACAAAATGTAGGTAAACTGGCAAATTAAGGCAAATTAACATGCTGCAAGTTCAGTCTCCCATATTTAGACCAAGACAGCAAACAGATCGCAGGGACATCGTCAGAAACGGCCAAAACAAAACCTACACCCGTCCGTCTATAGTTCGGGCCAAAACAACCAATTGTATCTCCTAATACTAATAGTTTAAGTGCAGCTGATTTAAAGCAGTCAGAAAAAAATGGATTTCAAAGCTGCAACAATTTTTATGTTATCACACTGTGACAATATCGACAGGCATAGCTGGTTTTGGCTGCCTCTATGGGGTAAATAAATGGATTCCATTGCTTTAAATGATAGAACATATTAATCTGAGTGAATTAAATTTTAAAAGCTACAGTTTGTATAACACTTACAATTAAATAATGGCATATCTGTATTTCGATTAAATATGTATTAAACTTTGATTTGTTAATGTATTTATAAGGTGATATTTCAAATGTGCACTAACCAGTTGTTGACAACTACAACACAGTATGGTTAGCTTCCATAGTAACATGATCTTCAGCTTGTGACACCTGCTGGTGAACAGATTTATTTGTTAGAATGTTTGATAGGTGAAATGTTAGCCGTATCAGTCTCTTCTACTTTCACCTGAAGAGACCTCTGAGGTCTTGAAAGCTAGTGATTTATTGTTTAGTTAGTTCAATAAAAGGTATCACCTCTCCTTCTCTTAGTTATAATTCTTGAAATTCCAGTTTCTATCATGCAAAACACCTAATGGCTGGTTAAACAAATCACACATCTCAACAACCTCAATTGTGCTACAAATTCTGCCAGAAAATTTTGCGTCACTGTGGTTTGAACATGCAGTGCCCACGGTATACTGTCTGAATTCCACTTTAATTGCATTGATGTTCCTCTTTTGTGCAGGTATTTAATGTGTAGCCATGCTGAGGATCTACGTGCAAAGGCAGAATGGGAAGGAAAAGGGACAGCTTCGCGGTCTAAACTTCTCGACAAATTACAGAGTGAGTTTACTGTGTTTTTTTTTTTATTTATAGGAAAATCTTACTGCCACGTTGGTACATAAACACAAACTTAAAATCTAAAATTAAGCATCAGAGGATTTGAAGATGTCATGAGTCAAGACCTTAAAAGACTTTTCTGTCATGCAAAATTCTGTCTGTAATTAAATTATAGGAATTAAATTATAGCTATGTGGAGATATTTCTTATGACAGGCTGCATTTTATAATTCAGTAATTAAACAATCCACTAACTTTTTTTTTTTTCTTTCTCTCTAAAGCGTACTTGCCTCCATCAGTTATGCTGCCTCCTCGTCGTTTACAGACACTGCTGCGTCAGGCAGTGGAACTGCAGCGGGATAGGTGCCTCTACCATAATACCAAACTTGATGGTAGTCTGGATTCAGTCTCGCTGCTCATAGACCATGTTTGCAGTAGGTGAGGCATGAGTCCACTCTGTATTTTCTGGCTTTACAATTAAGAGTTGCAGGAAAGTCAGTTTTGTTCTCACTTGTTTTCCTTTTGAAAGAAAATCACTTTTCCCTAATGCATCTTCTCTTTTTGGCTTATTTTGTTCTTGTCAAACTACCAGTAGTGACACCTATTAGGAGAGATGAGATGCTTAATGTATGAGTTCTAGCTCAATGTATGTTTGTTGAACTAGATAACTCAAATTCTACCCCTCCCAAGTGATCCAGGAGTAATTACATCTACAATTCTATTGTTATACCCCAAAACTTTATGAAACACATTTTTACTAAAAGTTAAAAAACTAAGCAAATGTGTTGATGGGTTGTTTGTGTTGGTTTGTTTTTAATTGTATTTACTTTTTTTTTTTTTTTAAATGTCTTTAGAAGAACTTTAGAACAGGTTGAAATAAGTAGAGGTAATTAATGTACTAGTGTTGGAACAATAATCGATAATTGTGATTTTTGCATCGATCTGTTTTACTGAGTTTACATTTGTTATTGATAATCATTATTCAGTCGCATCGGGCAGTGTATTATGCATTGCAATGCGATTTTACAGGAGCGGCTTGTGAAGTTTATGCATGTTAAAATTTTGCAATGCAGTTCCCTCACATCGGCTAGTGTATTATACCCACTTTTTCAAAGTTAGCAACCAATATATATTCATCTGATGAACTCCACACAAAGTGAACTCCCGGTCTCCATGTTTGTTCAGGAGGAACAAACTAATCTCTTACCCAGATCAGCACCCTGAGACGCCTTGGTGTGAAGGGTGCTATATAAAATAAAGTTGTTGTTGTTGTTATTATTAGTATTATTATTACCTACAGATCATTGATGTAATCCTTTTCGGCGCCAAAGCGTGTGTCACTTCCTCCATAAAAGCCAGGGCCAGTGTCATAACCAATCATTGTCCAAATTTCTCCTGCATTCGCTTGGGTACGGTGGTAGTTTAGGCGTTTTTCGTTTATTGTTTTGTTTTATCAAAGTGTTTTTAAAAAAGAAATACAATTAAATTTATTTATTTATTTATTTATTTATTTATTTATTTTGTGTGACCTTCTAGCTTTCAGTTAGTTATGCTTTTATGTAGCGGCTCCCTCTCCACTCCGGTGGACAGTGTGTTGTCCTGCTCAGTTGTAGCAGGGATACGTGTTTAAATGTTTAAATTTCAAGACCGCCAGAAGACAACAGCTCCATTGTTCCAGCTATGACCTGACAAAGATGGTCATCCTTCTTAAAAACAAGATGGTGGGATCAGAACTGCAAGAAGAGATGACAAAATAGTTTTTATACCAGCTATTCCAATGCTCTACTAGGGTGCTGCCATCTTTCCCTGTGGGAGTGTTTTAGTATGCTTTCTTGCACAGCGGGAAGAGAGCCTACACTGATCAGCAGGCGCTTCCAGTAGGTTATGGTATAAAGGTATGGTAGACTGTAACTCTGCAACAGTGGTACTGCAACAAACACATAACATGCGATCAGCTATACTCTCTGCCTGCAAGCGGTCGGTCCGGATGACGTCACTGACTCCTGCCCTGACGCAGCCGTGCTGAAAATACACTGTAGTGTATGTGTCAACGGTGACGCTGTGAGGGTTTCACCCTTTCCTGAACATCATATACCGAGTCCTGATGGGACGATTCCTGTAGCATCTACTGATGCAGAGATTAAGGAAACCTCTAAAAGGGTTCCCCTTCTATGAGGTGGTTAGTAGCCTGTAACTCGGCAACAGTGGTATTGTAGTAAACACAGGCAATCAGCGGTACTCTGCCTGCAACAGCCGGTCCAGATGACGTCACTGACTCCTCGAGGCTGACGCTGTGAGAGGGTTTCAGGAGGGATTTCATTCTCTCAACTTTAATAACCAAACATATATTTGCCCTGTAACTCCCATAAGTCACCTTGTTACGGCGCCTGCCAAATGAAATAATAATAATAATAAAATATTGGTAAATCATTGCATACAGATATGCTGATGCTGTTTTAAGAGGGATTTCATCATCTCTTAACTTCAATATCTAAACATGAGGACATTTTCCTTAACATCTTAAGGGATAAGTTCTCCTTGTTAACAACCAAAACTGAAGTTGTTTCTGGCTACACCACTTGAGGGTGGATTGACATCTATGTGGAGAAGGATTGCACCATCTCCACATACAACATGTATGTTAATAACTATAAGGTAGGTCATCTAATATCAACAGAAGCTGAGGGGAAGGCTGTCTGACCAGGCAGACATATACACCAACTTGTATGTACTAGCCATACACAGTATAGGCTACATGTTCTACATTTGACACTAATGTCACAGCTTTGGCTAATGTCAGCACAGTAGGATGTCTTATCAGATGAATACATCCCCATTCACAGCAGATGAACAACTCAAACTGCTGCAATTTGCCCCTCTCAAAGGAATTCCCTCTTGGCACTGGTCTGAAGGATCTGCTGTTCCATATGAGGCAAGACAGGCTCATCAGGTGCATTCCCCTACGGTCCTGGAACTTAAATTGACCCGGCTACTCTACAGGATAAATAGCCAACAGTGAGAACAGTTTAACACCAGCGACGGACATATCCGCACACTGAGAACTGGTTCTCGAGTTTTTACAATCTGTGCTCTCATCTTTTCAGAAGGGGTCCATACCAGTTATCTGTAATGGTAATAATACCTCTGTTCTTCATCAGGACCTGCCAATACCAGCTCGATGGGGTAGTCACCCAATTATAGACAAAGTACATTCACAAGGCATAGACACACTCATCAGACTTATTTTGAGGGCAAGTAAATACATCTCTAAATAGCGGTGTTTTGTATTTTTTTTTTTTTTTTTTAAATTTCTGAAAACAACAATAGGATAGCGAGTTGTGTGCAGAACAGATTTAATGCTATGTTTAAATCCAACGAACTGCGAGTAGCATATTATTTTGATGCTTAAAAAATAGGTTGAATCCTAAATAACATTGATAGTTTATTATTATTATTATTATTATTATTATTATTATTATTATTATTATTATTATTATCTGCATTGGTGCAGTCTTGTCTAGTAACAAATTCAAGTTTGAATTTTGTAACCGAATATTTTCATGACATCTTTTTGATTTAAGTGAACAATTTAAGTTGGGCTGCATTTTTAAGCAGTTATGCTTAAAATAAGAATTTAACAAACGTTGTAGTTGACATTGCGTAGGCTAATTTTTTTTTTTCCTACTGTACGGTATAGGTCGAAGTTATAATACGCAATGTTTGACAGCAAGTGGCTATAAGAAATGCCACATGATATATTTTTTATACAGAATTGTTTTTACTAGTATTTATTTCTTAGCAGAAATAAATACTAGTACAAATGCAAAGTGTTATTTTGTGTCTGTGTTGTAAAACAAATGTATAATTGCTGACAAGCACACAATATGATACTACGTTATTCTTTGTATTCATTTTCTGAAGTAAATACAACAAGTAAACAATACCTGTTTGTTTTTGTCATAAATACAACAAGTAAACGATATCTGTTAATTGTTTAACATTTATAATTATAAAACAGCTTGAATATAGGCCCTATGTCGTGTTCTAGTAGTATATCTGCAGTGTCTATTTATTATTGGTATCCTATCAGTATGGGTAGATAACCATCGGCTATCAGTATCGGCCAAGAAAATCTTATTCGTGCACCCCTTATATATATATATATATATATATATATATATATATATATATATATATATATATATATATATATATATATATATATATATATATATACAGTACTGTGCAAAAGTTTTAGGCAGGTGTGAAAAAATGCTGTAAAGTAAGAATGCTTTCAAAATAGACATGTTAATAGATTATATTTATCAATTAACTAAATGCAAAGTGAGTGAACAGAAGAAAAATCTAAATCAAATCCATATTTGGTGTGACCACCCTTTGCCTTCAAAACAGCATCAATTCTTCTAGGTACACTTGCACAAAGTCAGGGATTTTGTAGGCATATAGTCAGGTGTATGATTAAACAATTATACCAAACAGGTGCTAATAATCATCAATTCAATATGTAGGTTGAAACACAATCATTAACTGAAACAGAAACAGCTGTGTAGGAGGAATAAAACTGGGTGAGGAACAGCCAAACTCAGCTAACAAGGTGAGGTTGCTGAAGACAGTTTACTGTCAAAAGTCATACACCATGGCAAGACTGAGCACAGCAACAAGACACAAGGTAGTTATACTGCATCAGCAAGGTCTCTCCCAGGCAGAAATTTCAAGGCAGACAGGGGTTTCCAGATGTGCTGTCCAAGCTCTTTTGAAGAAGCACAAAGAAACGGGCAACGTTGAGGACCGTGAGACGCAGTGGTCGGCCAAGGAAACTTACTGCAGCAGATGAAAGACACATCATGCTTACTTCCTTCGAATCGGAAGATGTCCAGCAGTACCATCAGCTCAGAATTGGCAGAAAACAGTGGGACCCTGGTACACCCATCTACTGTCTGGAGAAATCTGGTCAGAAGTGGCCTTCATGGAAGACTTGCGGCCAAAAAGCCATACCTCCGGCGTGGAAACAAGGCCAGCGACTCAACTCTGCACCGAAAACACAGGAACTGGGGTGCAGAAAAATGGCAGCAGGTGCTCTGGACTGATGAGTCAAAATTTGAAATATTTGGCTGTAGCAGAAGGCAGTTTGTTCGCCGAAGGGCTGGAGAGCGTACACGAATGAATGTCTGCAGGCAACAGTGAAGCATGGTGGAGGTTCCTTGCAAGTTTGGGGCTGCATTTCTGCAAATGGAGTTGGAGATTTGGTCAGAATTAATGGTCTCCTCAATGCTGAGAAGTACAGGCAGATACTTATCCATCATGCAATACCATCAGGGAGGCATCTGATTGGCCCCAAATTTATTCTGCAGCATGACAACCACCCCAAACATACAGCTTAAAGTCATTAAGAACTATCTTCAGCGTAAAGAAGAACAAGGAGTCCTGGAAGTGATGGTATGGCCCCCCAGAGCCCTGATCTCAACATCATCGAGTCTGTCTGGGATTACATGAAGAGAGAGAAGCAACTGAGGCTACCTAAATCCACAGAAGAACTGTGGTTAGTTCTCCAAGATGTTTGGGCCAACCTACCTACCGAGTTCCTTCAAAAACTGTGTGCAAGTGTACCTAGAAGAATTGATGCTTGATGCTGTTTTGAAGGCAAAGGGTGGTCACACCAAATATGGATTTGATTTAGATTTTTCTTCTGTTCACTCACTTTGCATTTAATTAATTGATAAATATAATCTATTAACATGTCTATTTTTGAAAGCATTCTTACTTTACAGCATTTTTTCACACCTGCCTAAAACTTTTGCACAGTACTGTATATATATATATATATATATATACACACAGTGCCTATAGAAAGTCTACACCCCCTTGAACTTTTTCCACATTTTGTTGTGTCAGTGCCTCAGTTTCATGCATTTAAATGAGGATTTTTTCCACTTATCTACACACCATACTCCACACTGTTAAGGGGAAAAAAGTTATATATTAAAAATACAAAACTGAAAGATCATAATTGGATAAGTCTCCACCCCCCTGAGTTAATACTTGGTGGAAGCACCTTTGGCAGCATTACAGCTGTGAGTCTGTTGGGATAGGTCTCTACCAACTTTGCACACCTACTGTAGATTTGGCAATATTTGACCATTCTTCTTACAAAACTGTTCACGCTCTGTCAAGTTCCTTGGGGAGCGTTGATGGACAGCAATCTTCAAGTCATGCCACAAATTTTTGATTTGATTTAGGTCGGAGGTGACTGGGCCACTCAAGGACATTTACCTTTTTGTTCCTTAGCCACTCCAGTGTAGCTTTGGTTGTGTGCTTTGGGTCGTTGTCATGCTGAAAGGTCAACTTCCGTCCCAGTTTCAGCTTTCTTGCAGAGGGCAGCAGGTTTTCCTCAAGGACTTCTCTGTGCTTTGCTCCATTCATTTTCCCTTCTATCCTGACAAGTGCCCCAGTCCCTGCCCATGAGAAACATCCCCATAACATGATGCTGCCACCACCATGCTTCACAGTAGGGATGGTGTTCTTTGGGTGATGCGCTGTGTTGGGTTTGTGCCAAATATAACGCTTTGCATTTAGGCCAAAAAGTTCCATTTTAGTTTAGTCAGACCACAAAACTTTTTGCCACATGGCTACAGAATCTCCTGAGTGGTGTTTTTGCATACTTCAAGGTGGGCTTTCTTGAGTAATGGCTTCCTTCTTGCCACCCTACCATACAAGCCAGATTTGTGGAGTGCTTGGGATATTGTTGTCACATGCACACTTTGACCAGTCTTGGCCATAAAAGCCTGTAGCTCTTGCAAAGTTGCCACTGGCCCCTTGGTAGCCTTTCTGATCAGTCTCCTTCTTGTTCGGTCATCCAGTTTGGAGGGACGGTCTGATATAAGCAGGGTCTTAGTGGTGCCATACACCTTCTACTTCTTAATAATAGTCTTGACCGTGTTCCAAGGGATATTCAAGGCCTTTGATATTTTTTTATACCCATCCCCTGATCTGTGCCTTTCAAAAACTTTGTCCTGGAGTTCTTTTGAAAGCGCCTTGGTGCTCATGGTTGAGTCTTTACTTTGAAATGCACTACCAAGCAGAGGGAACCTACAGGAATCACTACAATTTAACACAGGTGGAGGCCACTTAATTTGGTGTGTGATTTTGAAGGCGATAGGTTAGACCTTAGCTAATTTAGGATTGCTATTACAAGGGGAGGGGGGGCACTTATCCAACCAAGCTATTTCAGGTTTTATTTTTAATTAATTTTCTACAAATTTCTAGAATATTTTTTTTACTTGGAAGTTGTGGGGTAGGATGTGTAGATAAATGAAAAAAAAATATTTTAATGCATTTTAATTCCAGGTCTATAAGGCAACAAATGGTGAAAATTTTGTATTTGGTCTGATTTTTTTGTGGGTTGTAGTATATAGAGGGAGTCTGAGAGAAAAAATGACACCAAAGTTTGGTACTGCTTTCATTTGTTTGGTGTGCAAGGTAATCAAACCTGTAATCTTCAGGTGTGAAAAAGTTATTGTCCCCCTAGTTAACTCAACCCGATTAAAGGGATAATTAGGGTCAGCTGTTTGAGTACTTTGGTTAACAGCGAGGCCTGATTTGGGCCAGCCCTGCCCAATATAAATCTGACTAACTTTGGCCCTTACCATCAGAGTGAAGTTGTCAGCACACAGGTTCTAGAGGCACATCATGCCACGAACAAAAGAAATTCCTGAAGACCTCTGGGAAAAAAAAGTTGTTGCTGCCTATCAGTCTGGAAAGGGTTACAAAGCCATTTCTAAGGCTCTGGGGCTCCACCGAACCACAGTCAGAGCCATGTTGTCCAAATGGAGAAAGTTTGGGATAGTAGGGTTGTCAAAAATACCGATACTTTGATACTATCGCGATACCAAATTTCAAAAACGGTTCTGAGCTTCATTAATTATGCATTTGGTAATACCGAAAAACATAAAGTATCGGAGCACTCTGTGCTTGTATAATGAAAATTAGCGTGTTTCGTCCTTCATGTAAAAGACGAGTCGTACAAAAAAAAAAGCTTCCCTTTATATCCGGCAAGAGGGACACCATACACTCCAGGTGGAAACAACGACAACGAGACAGCCAGGATTCAGAAGTAAAAGGTTAAGATGGAAGGCACACAAGCCCAGCGGCCCGCGCTCTTAGAAGAAGAGAACAGCAGGAGTGCTGTGTGGAAATATTTCGTTTACAAAACGAATGAGCAGGGCAAAGCAAAAGATCCATCCAAGCCCATATGCAAAAGGTGCTTTAAGACGGTACAACAACAGGAGGCAACACCTCAAATTTAGCAAAGCATTTGGCGGACAGGCACTCTGACCTCTTCAAATAATTGACAGGTTAGCGACAGCGTAGATTATTGAATGAATGCATCACATATATACGTTAAAAATACATGTCCTCAAAGAAAACAATGAGGAAATGTGAAATTAAGAAAGCAAGCTAGCTAATTTAGTGTTAATGTGTACGGTGTTGTGCTCTACGTTGGAGTGATAGATCGTATTTGTCTGCCTTCACATTAGTATTACAAATAACGACTCTAGTTATCTGTCAATGTATCAAACACACAAACAAACAGATTTCTCTCTGAGGTTAGTCTAGCTTTATTGCGGTCACCCCCGGGCTCGGCCTTCTACACGAGAGCGGTATTTCATAGGCGCATATGGCTGTCACTCTTGGAAAGGGGCGGACTGTGGCGTTCTAATTATACCCAATATGGACATCTACGTCGGTGAGAATCTGACTGACTGCTTCACGCTGTGTGAGAGAGCACTGGATGGAGCAGACACGCAGGATAGCAAAGAAAACATTGCCAAACAAAACAAAAAAAGATTGCGTTTCCCTTGTTTTTGATAATTTTCTTCTTTTATATATTATTTTGCATTTCTTGCGTTTTCTATAGTTTTGTTATAAATGGCTGTAACTTTTGTTCTGGTGTTCCAATTTTAATTCTTTTATTTTAGACATGTTCCGAAGACCTTGAAGTTTGATTGTAAAATACTTTTTTTTCTATTCAGCACTGAAAAAAATATTTGACAACAAATGTTCTTTTTTTCTAAAAAGCGTATTTTATTTTCATCCTGCCATTCGTTAGTTTTTTGTTTATTGTTTATATCTTAGCAGACGCCCTTATCCAGAGCGACTTACAGTTGTTACAAGTTATTATTTTTTACATACAATTACCTGTTTATACAGTTGAGTTTTTACTGGAGCAATCTAGGTAAAGTACGTTGCTCAAGGGTACAGCAGCAGTGTCCCCCACCTGGGATTGAACCCACGACCCTCTGGTCAAGAGTCCAGAGCCCTAATCACTACTCCACACTGCTGCCCTATGTTTCTTTACTAAATGTATTGGGTATATTTATTGGTCTTGCTGCATCCCTACATCCCTAGAGGTAAGCTGCGCTCTTCCCTTGACCTGGCTGTTCCCTTGACCAGGTGTGTCACTCTGGGAGGTCTGAATTTCTCCACTAGTGCTCCTCTTTTGAACTAGTTGTGAAAGGGTCTCTCTTGAGAAATGTAAAGCACTGCTAAAAACACATTTGTTTTTCTTAGCTTTTGGTAATAGGGAGATGTACATTTTAATTTCCCTTGTAAAGGCATTGCCATGAAAGGTTCTATATAAAAATACATTGATTTGATTGATTGAAATAGTGTAACCTGGCCAAAACAATAGAAAATACATTCCAACAGTACTCTAGTTTAAAGTATTCTTGTAGTAGCCACAAATGTCAAACTATGCTCCTTTGGAAATAAAATAAATAAATACATTGCAGACTCATGCTTTCAAATAAAATGATCAAACTCTTTCGTTCTTTCTTTCTTTCTTTCTTTCTTTCTTTCTTTCTGTAATTATTATTATATGAAAATGAAGATGACCGTGTGTGATATTTTGTGATGCAGGCTAACTGTTTAATTGATTTAAATTGTTAACCTATATTCTACAGATAACTAGCAATGTTCTTTAGAATTAACTTCTAAGCTGTTTTACAAAAGTAAAATTTATAGTAACCCCTTATTTCTCTCCCTGAGCAGGCATACCTCTCCTGTTTAAAGCTATTAAAGGTGATTTAATGGTTGTATTTAATGGTTGATCATTCCTGAAGTATTTCAGCAACCTGGTAGGCACATCCAGAATAACCAAAGGTGACCTCTGTACCATTATCCTGTCCAGGTTTGCAGAAGATACCATTGGGCATACATGCAATTATGCATCGCAAAATTGATATGTTTTTTAATACCTAATTTTTTATTCTTTCATTTTTCTAGGAAGCAATTCCCTTGTTATACCCAGCAGATCTTGACGGAACACTGTAATGAGGTGTGGTTCTGCAAGTTCTCCAATGATGGCACTAAACTAGCAACAGGATCAAAAGATACCACTGTTATTATATGGCAGGTCGACACGGTAAGTTGAGGCCAGAATGGTTAATAGTTCTGTAATTTTCATGCTGTTACTTGGGTTATGAGTACTGCGTATACAGTATTACTGCGTATACAGTATACAGTTGCTTTTTTTTCAGGCAACTGCTATAACAAAAAATAAACTGCAAATTCTGCGACATTTATATATTTGTCAACCGTAATTATCATCTAAATACAGTCAAACCTGTTTAATATCACTCCTCTGTCACCCTCTGCTTATAATCTCCACATTAAAATGTCCAGGACAGAATATAAGGGGAGTGTATGGTTCAACTTCCTAATCCAGGGGTAGTCCTGTGGGAGCACCGACCCCTCACTTCATGGGCAGGGGGAGCGCAGACCCCATACTACTAACGTAGAGTGCTATTTTTGAATTGGTGCATATATAATGCAAACATATTAAATGACGTCTTTATCTCAGATTTTACTTACATTTCATTTAAAGCAAGCCAAGATATATACGGTATTTGTAGTGTTCCGCATTTCTGGTTTATTCCGAATTTCACTGAAAAAATTACAGGATTTATTTTGTAACTGAACGTCAGTTTTTACAGATTTTATGTCTCTGTCTGTCTGTCTGTCTGGTACTATTTTCTTGGAAATACACTATTTTAATTAAAATGCTGTTTTATTTGGACTCTGACATTGTAATAAGCATCCCTGCATTGCATCCTAGGAAACAGCAGATCAAATAACATTCAAAAGTTGCACAGTGGTTCGCTGTTCACAAACACGTTTTGCTAGGCGTAGTAACTACTTGCTTGATCAAAAAAAACATTTTAAATACTTGCACGAAAATATAATATTTTTAGTCTAAGGAATGGGGAGAAAACATAAATCAGTTTTATGAATATGCAAAAGAAAACCAATGTTTCGAAGTATACAAAAAGCAAAAATAGCAGAAGTGAGTCAGATGAGGCAGAGGACGCATAGCGTTGCAAAT
This sequence comes from Acipenser oxyrinchus oxyrinchus, assembly GCA_030684275.1. Classification (NCBI taxonomy): domain Eukaryota; kingdom Metazoa; phylum Chordata; class Actinopteri; order Acipenseriformes; family Acipenseridae; genus Acipenser; species Acipenser oxyrinchus. Next base: position 47,787,860 of record CM060252.1, read on the forward strand.
CATGCTGCACTGAGGTACATGTTTGCGCTGACAGAATAAAAGAACATACTGAAAAATAAACAACACATTAACTAAAATAAGAACGTTAACTGAGAGACAAGCAATCCACTTGTGCAGCTTTTACACACGCTTTAATAAGAGAGCGCAGAATGACTGTGTTATGAGTTTGTCAGAGCTCTGTGCTGTATTGCAGAGAGGTGTGTAATGGTGACTTTGTGCGACAGTACTGGCCATCAGCTAAAACACTGCCTAACGCCGACAATCTTAATCGTAAAAATTTGACAGAAAATTGTGATTGTTTTAATTGGTAAACTTATGGAAGGTGTCCAGTGTGATTTTTGAAGGGTCTCCTGATGGCTTGCACCGTCCAGTTCTGATAATTCCTTTCTTTTTATGATTTCAAGGCGAATAAACTATTTTGTGGAGTCACTCAACTTTACATTTTTGCTTGAAAGCTATTTATGAATAGAAAAATCCTTGTGTGTGATTTATTATAAGTTACTGCTCGTGTGAATGGTGTCTAATATTTGACGCTTTGTAAATATGAAGTCTTTATCATTAACGGAAAGGTGAAAGCTCTACTAACCTCGCGTATACTGCTGCTTTAGAATAATTTCATTTTTTTTTTGTGTTTTACCATGACTTTTTATAAGAATTCAACTGGTACCTGTTAACCCTTTGCGGTCCATTGTCGGACTGGGTCCGACATTGCAATTATTCCCATCAGGTCCTTTGTCGGACCCTGTTCGACATCATCCAAAAAGCGAAAAAGTCGGTTTTCAACGGAAAAAGCCGAAAACCATTCAATGGCCGAAGTGCGAACGAAAGGAGCGAGACAACCCGATTTAAAAAAAAAAAAAAAAGGCGATCTCATGAATAGTCATACTAGCCCCTGGCATCAGATGGGGCGGTCATATGGAAACAAGCTGGGTGTTACAGTATCAGCGACAGAGACTATCACGGACATTTGCAGAGCTTTTTCGAGATGTTATAGCAATAAAATAATGACTTGGATTGCATTTTTGAGGAGTTTGGTGATAAAACGAGTCATCAGGAGATGATTGATCGGTATGTACGACTATTATTATTATTATTATTATTATTATTATTATTATTATTATTTATTTGTTAGCATATGTGAAAGCGATAAGCGAACTTAAAGGGTGGGGCGGGGCTGGAGATGCCTAGTGAGTGCTTTGTTGATATGCAGGGCCATTTAAACCCATTTGACTGTGGAAAAAAATACTTTTAAACAGCGCGTCTAAAATTAACTGCGCGTGTGAAAATTAATTAGACCTGGCGAGCCTGACGCAAAGGGACCGCAAAGGGTTAAACCATTCGTGCATCTCAATCACAACTAAGAAACATGCTAATAGTAAAATTAATTTAATTTACAGGTTTTTCTATGAAACAACTAAATGGGCTTTTAAATTGTAAGTTTTACTTTTTCCATTTAAAAGCAGAGGCGACTCATCTTTATTAATGTAAATACAGTTCCGCATAGTGATTGTAATAAAGCGTGTCCAGCGTGTTCATGGGAAATTGTGGCAACCCCACACTTATAAATTTAACACTTCACCCCTGCTCCTAATGTCACTTATCTCTTAATATTATTTTGGTAAATAAAGCCAAAACATTTAAAAATAATGACATGCAAGTAAATTGCTGAACTGTGTACAGAAAAATGCAAGTCCATCTGTTTTATGATTTCTACTGTCTGTATGCATCTTACTACTAATAACAGTAGTTTGTATAGAACAACAGGAAAAAACTAAATAATCCAGTTTTTGTTTTATAAAAAGCATATAATCAAATTCTGCCTTTTTGTATTCCATTTTGTTATGTGCCGATTGCCAATTACTTTGTAAAACAGTTTTGATATTGATGTTATTGTCAACAGATTTCTAATATACTAGATTTCTGTTACAGGAGACTCACCAGCTGAAACTACTAAAGACTTTAGAAGGCCACGCTTATGGTGTGTCATACCTGGCCTGGAGTCCTGACGATAATTACCTTATAGCCTGCGGCCCAGATGACTGCTCTGAACTCTGGCTTTGGAATGTACAGGTGTGTATCTGGAAATCCAGATAATTTTAAGCACTACAAGTAGAAGCATAGCTGGGAGATAGATAGTAATTCTAAAAAATCACAAACAATGAGGTCATGTAATATTTTTTTTTGACATTGAAAGAATTGCTGATAATGTTAGTGAATGAATCTGATTTAGATAAATAAGCTAATGCTGGTTTCAGTCTTTAGTAGTGCTGTAAAACTAAGGTTGATTCTGCCTAGACTGAAATGGAGTTATTAAAGTCTTGACTTATTTCCTTTTTAAAAATATTCCAAATGATACACATTTATAAAATATATTGTTATTTAGTGAAAATGTTGGTATATATAAAAAATATGCCTGTTCTCTGTACAGCTAACCCTTTATTCTTCCATTACATTAGACCGGGGAGCTGCGGACAAAAATGAGTCAGTCTCATGAAGACAGTTTAACAAGTGTGGCATGGAACCCTGATGGAAAGCGTTTCGTGACTGGAGGACAAAGAGGACAGTTTTATCAATGTGTAAGTTCTGTGATTTTTAGTTTTTCACTTTTCAAGTACGAAATGTAACCATTACCGATTTTGTATATGTGACTAACCATGCATCTTTATTTTTATGTGCAATTATTTGTTAAAATGTGTAATAATTTTATAAAAACTGAACAGGAATTTGTATAACCCCCTCCTCAATACAGTTGAGTGGAAATTATCTTTTTCTTTTAAGTTGTTAATCGATATATCAATATTGAAACTGTATTAATAATTTGTTAATATATGTATTACATGTATTGCATGACAATCAAATTAGCATACTGTTGTCGTGGCTTTAAAACACACATGCATGAAAAACAAATATAATCATGTTTCATCTGCAGTGCTACTCACCCCTACTTAATTATTATTTATTGAACCCTAATCACAATAACAGTTAGTACAGCTCTTATAAACATTTACCATAGAAACATGCTTTGCAAATTTAATGCTACATATTGAAATAAGCTAATTTGATTGTCATACAATACGTGTACTCAGTGGTGGACAAATCACTATGTGTGATAGACCAATAGGCTACCAAAAAGTAAACTGTGGTAGCCCACCACAAATTTTGGTAGCCCACATTTTTCAGTAGATAAACATTTCCATTTAACACTACGAACCATTACAAAAAATGTCGCCAGATACAATCGTAAGTTTCAAAAAAGAAATCCAACATCACTTCTGAGGGCCACTCATAAAACATGTTTTTTTTTTTTTTTTTATTTATTTTTTTTTTTACCATATATGACCAGTTATTTGCTAACAACCTAGTTTTTGTTAATATGTCTACCAAACAATAACAAGCTAATAATAGTTTCCTTATATAAAATGTAGGGAATTATGTTTGACAGCATCATTTGCATTATTCTCCCAGACTTTATCCAGACCCAGCGTAATGGGCGGGCTTTAGGGGGCATGTCCCGTCCAGTTTAGATTCAGTGCCCCCCTGTTTCAGATTCTAAATTGATATAAAAAAAATCTATGAGAAATCATTAATCAAATTAAAGTAAAGCACAATAATTAAAAAATGTTTAGTTGCTTCTGGTGTTTGGAAACCCCTTCGTAGGATCCCCTTGTCGGATTGTTTACAAGAGCTTATGCTTTTTATATTCAGTATTTAAGTCAGTTGAAAGTAAGCATTATGTACATTTGTTACTTTACAGTAATGTGGTGTGTGTGGGAATCTGTTTATTGCAATCTCTGTAGAGGGCCTGCTCACTGTATGATTGTATTTGTTTCAAGTAATGTTGTTCAGTCGTTGCTAATGCGGTAATTATCGATTTATCATCAAAATATCGAGATTGTTCTATATCGATAATCATTTTCAAAATATCAATATCGTGAGATTAAAAAAAAAAAAAGATGCACATACGGTGGCAGAGACAAACTCTGTATAATCGTGTATTTTGTATTAAGATAAAACAAACCCTATGCATACCTTGTTAGTCTCTTAGTCAAACACCACACTTTCAAGTATTATTTAACCATTTTATTCCATTGATTGGCGTTTTCAAAAAGTGCGCGCATCAACTAATTATTAACAGGATCGTCTTTTTTAAAGGGATATGCTCCTAAAAACAAACAACACAAAAAAACATAATGAAACAGGAAAATCGGCTTAAATAATATGATATATATATATATATATATATATATATATATATATATATATATATATATATACAGTATATATATAACTAAATGCAAAGTGAGTGAACAGAAGAAAAATCTAAATCAAATCCATATTTGGTGTGACCACCCTTTGCCTTCAAAACAGAATCAATTCTTCTAGGTACACTTGCACAAAGTCAGGGATTTTGTAGGCATATAGTCAGGTGTATGATTAAACAATTATACCAAACAGGTGCTAATGATCATCAATTCAATATGTAGGTTGAAACACAATCATTAACTGAAACAGAAACAGCTGTGTAGGAGGAATAAAACTGGGTGAGGAACAGCCAAACTCAGCTAACAAGGTGAGGTTGCTGAAGACAGTTTACTGTCAAAAGTCATACACCATGGCAAGACTGAGCACAACAACAAGACACAAGGTAGTTATACTGCATCAGCAAGGTCTCTCCCAGGCAGAAATTTCAAGGCAGACAGGGTTTCCAGATGTGCTGTCCAAGCTCTTTTGAAGAAGCACAAAGAAACGGGCAACGTTGAGGACCGTGAGACGCAGTGGTCGGCCAAGGAAACTTACTGCAGCAGATGAAAGACACATCATGCTTACTTCCCTTAGCAATCGGAAGATGTCCAGCAGTGCCATCAGCTCAGAATTGGCAGAAAACAGTGGGACCCTGGTACACCTATCTACTGTCTGGAGAAGTCTGGTCAGAAGTGGCCTTCATGGAAGACTTGCGCCAAAAGCTATACCTCCGACATGGAAACAAGGCCAAGCGACTCAACTATGCACGAAAACACAGGAACTGGGGTGCAGAAAATGGCAGCAGGTGCTCTGGACTGATGAGTCAAAATTTGAAATATTTGGCTGTAGCAGAAGGCAGTTTGTTCGCGAAGGGCTGGAGAGCGTACGAATGAGTGTCTGCAGGCAACAGTGAAGCATGGTGGAGGTTCCTTGCAAGTTTGGGGCTGCATTTCTGCAAATGGAGTTGGGGATTTGGTCAGAATTAATGGTCTCCTCAATGCTGAGAAGTACAGGCAGATACTTATCCATCATGCAATACCATCAGGGAGGCATCTGATTGGCCCCAAATTTATTCTGCAGCATGACAACGACCCCAAACATACAGCGAAAGTCATTAAGAACTATCTTCAGCGTAAAGAAGAACAAGGAGTCCTGGAAGTGATGGTATGGCCCCCACAGAGCCCTGATCTCAACATCATCGAGTCTGTCTGGGATTACATGAAGAGAGAGAAGCAACTGAGGCTGCCTAAATCCACAGAAGACCTGTGGTTAGTTCTCCAAGATGTTTGGGCCAACCTACCTGCCGAGTTCCTTCAAAACTGTGTGCAAGTGTACCTAGAAGAATTGATGCTTGATGCTGTTTTGAAGGCAAAGGGTGGTCACACCAAATATGGATTTGATTTAGATTTTTCTTCTGTTCACTCACTTTGCATTTAGTTAATTGATAAATATAATCTATTAACATGTCTATTTTTGAAAGCATTCTTACTTTACAGCATTTTTTCACACCTGCCTAAAACTTTTGCACAGTACTGTGTGTATATATATATATATATATATATATATATATATATATATATATATATATATATATATATATATATACACAGTGCCGTGAAAAGTATTTGCCCCTGTCTGATTTTTCTGCATTTTTGCACATTTTTCACATGTATTTGGTCTGATTTTTTTGTGGGTTGTAGTAGTATATAGAGGGAGTCTGAGAGAAAAAATGACACCAAAGTTTGGTACTGCTTTCATTTGTTTGGTGTGCAAGGTAATCAAACCTGTAATCTTCAGGTGTGAAAAAGTTATTGTCCCCCTAGTTAACTCAACCCGATTAAAGGGATAATTAGGGTCAGCTGTTTGAGTACTTTGGTTAACAGCGAGGCCTGATTTGGGCCAGCCCTGCCCAATATAAATCTGACTAACTCTGGCCCTTACCATCAGAGTGAAGTTGTCAGCACACAGGTTGTAGAGGCACATCATGCCACGAACAAAAGAAATTCCTCCGGAAAAAAGTTGTTGATGCCTATCAGTCTGGAAAGGGTTACAAAGCCATTTCTAAGGCTCTGGGGATCCACCGAACCACAGTCAGAGCCATAGTGTCCAAATGGAGAAAGGTTTGGGACAGTAGTGAATCTTCCCAGGAGTGGCCGTCCTGCTATAATCTCTCCAATCAAGGCGTAAAATCGTCCAGGAAGTCACAAAGAACCCTAGAACAACATCCAGGGATCTGTAGGCCTCTCTCACCTCGGCTAAGGTCAGTGTTCATGACTCCACCATCAGAAAGACACTGGGCAAAAATGGGATTCATGGCAGAGTAGCAAGGCGGAAACCATTGCTCACTAAGAACATGAATGCTTGTCTTAAGTTTGCCAAAAAGCACCTGGATGATCCTCAAGAGTTCTGGAACAATGTTCTGTGGACAGATGAGTCAAAAGTGGAACTTTTTGGCCGACATGGGCATTCCACAGTTAGAACCTCATACCAACGGTCAAGCTTGGTGGTGGTAGTGTCATGGTTTGGGGATGCTTTGCTGCATCAGGACCTGGACGCCTTGCCATCATTGAAGGAACCATGTATTCTGTTCTGTATCAGAGAATTCTACAGGAGAATGTCAGGTCATCTGTCCATGAGCTGAAGTGCAGCTGGGTCATGCAGCAAAACAATGATCTGAAACACACAAGCAAGTCTACATCAGAATGGTTGAAGAACAAGAAATTTAAAGTTTTGGAATGGCCTAGTCAAAGCCCAGACCTAAACCCCATTGAGATGTTGTGGCAGGACCTGAAACGAGCAGTTCATGCTCGAAAACCCACAAATGTCACTGAGTTGAAGCAGTTCTGCATGGAGGAGTGGGCCAAAATTCCTCCACGGCGCTGTGAGAGACTAATCAATAACTACAGGAAGCGTTTGGTTGCAGTTATTGCTGCTAAAGGTGCCGTAACCAGTTACTGAATCTAAGGGGGCGATTACTTTTTCACACAAGGGCATTGGGTGTTACATAACTTTCTTTAAGAAATAAATGACATATATCAAATGTTTGTGTTATTTGTTCACTCAGGGTCCCTTTTATCTAATATTAGGTTTTGGTTGAAGATCTGATAACATTGTGTCAAAAATATGCAAAAATGTCTACAATTTAATTTCAATATGATATTGCAGAACCTAATTCTAGAAAAGTCTAGAAAATGCTGTATTGTAGGTAAACATTCTTAGACTATAAGAGGGTTAGGCATAGGATGGTTGCTGTCATTACCAATAAGTCAATTTTGTCCGAAAAAGTAAAGACCTAACTGAAGACCTTGGGCAGAAAATGATGTATTATCATAAAGCTGGAGACGGATACAAGAACTGGGGTTTCCATTTTAACCATAGGTCGAGTATTACATGGTGAAGGTCTCAATGGTCGCATGCCAAGGAAAAAGCCACTCTTAGGAAAATGTCATACGGACAGTCACTTAAAGTTTGCAAAACGGCATTGGAATGATGGATATGAGTTCTGGTCAAAGGTTTTGTGGAGTAATGAAACAAAAATCGAGCTATTTGGTCCTCTATTGGCACAGGAAATTTAGTTCCAATACATGGTAAAATGGATTCCATAGCATACCAAAAGATACTGGCCAATCATCTGAAACCCTCCGCTACAAAACTTGGTTTAAAGTGCAACTGGACATTCCAACACAACGATCCAAAGCACACATCGCAGCACAAATCTTACTTCAGAATGTTTAAAGAAGAATAAAATCAAGGTTCTGGAATGGCCTAGTTAAAGTCCCAATCCTAAATCCGATTGAGAGTCTTTGGTATGAGTTAAAGAAGGCTGTGCACAAGAGAAGTCCATGGAATTTGAATGAACTGGAACAATTTTGTGTTGAATGGTCAAAATTCACTAAAGAATCATGCCAAAAGCTAATTGACAAATATCCTAATCGTTTAAAAGAGGTGGTTATTGCTAAAGGTGCCTCAACTAGCTATTAATTTAATTTTCCTTGTCAGGGCATGAATACCTTTTGAATTAGCATTTTTGGCAAATAAATAAATAATTCTAGACATCTATTTTTTCCTCATCCACAAAAGCAAAACTTTTGCTACAAAAGGTTTTTCCTATAATTTTGTTTTCGAGAAATTTCTAGAAATTATAAATTTCCATTGGGGTATGTAAATATATAGAGGCTGTGTGGTCCAGTGGTTAAAGAAAAGGGCTTCTAACCAGGAGGTCCCGGTTCAAATCCCACCTCAGCCACTGACTCATCGTGTGACCCTGAGCAAGTCACTTAACCTCCTTTCCCCCGTCTTTCGGGTGAGACATAGTTGTAAGTGACTCTGCAGCTGATGCATAGTTCACACACCCTAGTCTCTGTAAGTCGCCTTGGATAAAGGCGTCTGCTAAATAAACAAATAATATAAATTAGAGGTTGGCACGAGTACCCGAAAACGTGGGTTTTAAATTACCTGACACCACCCGGGTCTCTCTTTACTATCCGGGTTTCGATTTATTAATTTGATAATTTAAAGAAAATTTAAAAACTATGACAATACAATTGTTATCGCGGGTCTCTGACCGGCGTAAAAAAGACAACGTTAAAACAAGCTTTAGCATTAAGCCTTTTCTGACAGCATATCAGTGTTTTACAGAAAACAATAACACACAGCGAGCGGCAAGTACACCTCAGTAATAATAATAACTGCTGAATCGGAAACATAACAGGGCTCTACAGTGTGACAAATTTGGTTGCATACGCAACAAAAAATGTGCTTGTGCGAACGTAAATTTTAATTCAGGCGCATGTGTGCCACTAGAAATGTATGTGTACTATATAGTATTTAAATATGTTTCATGCACGACGGGTACCCGGTTCCGGATTTTCTACCTGTGCCGACCTCTAAAAAATAAATAAATAAATAAATAAATTGTTTTCACTGATATTCCCTAATGGAGAGTGGTCACCCGCTCGGCATAGATGCACTGGTGGCCCAAGACTGCTCTATGCTTTTCCAACTGCTTCCACTGTGCGTGGAGAAGATGAGGCAAGACTAGTCCCTCGATGGCTCGAATGCTCTTAGTAGCCCTGAAGTGGCCCAGGAGTACCTGGTTCTCGACACTGGCATAGCTCCTGTATGCAGCCGTGAGAGTTGCCATCCCGTCACGACCTGCTGAGTCTAACCTGTTTTGATTAAGGAAAATCTCCCTCCACATTTAACCCTTTGCGGTCCATTTGTTCAGCGCGTCAGGCACGTCGAGTCCAATTTATTTTCACATGCGCAGTTTATTTTAGACGCGCTGTTTAAAAGTGTTTTTTTTCACAGTAAAACAGGTTTAAAAGGCATTGCATATCAACAGGACACTCGTACTGCATCTCCAGCCCCGCCCCACCCCTTGTTCGCTGTATTTTTCACATACCTCTTCATAGTCGTGCATACCGATAAATCATCTCCTGATCACTCGTTTTATCACCAAACTCCTCAATAATGCGATCCAAGTCATTATTTTATTACTGTAACATCTCAAAAAGCTCAGCAAATGTCCGTGATATTCTTTGAGCGCTGGATGCAGAAACGGCTATCTTGTTTGTTTTGTGACTGTGTTATCTCTGTGGTGTCGGGGCTATGCGTATTGCTCAGATCCGCCCCTTTTTTTTGGCTCCTATCGGTCTCACTCAGCCATTGAATGGTTTTCTCGGCTTTTTCCGGAGAAAAAACGACGAGACCTGTTTTTTACGTCTTACAGAAAGGGAAAATTGTAATGTCAGACCTTGTCCGACATAGAACCGCAAATGGTTAAGGTCTACCTGTCAGCTGTATCAGCTTGCCATATTAAAATTGACTCTGTCTTGCCAGGAGCACCTTGTCCCTCGCTGGCGGCTCAATGTAGTGCTGGACACACTTACAAGACAGCCATTTGAGCCCCTACATTCAGCAGAATGGAAATTCCTCTCCTTAAAGACAGTTTTCCTGCTTGCTATTACCTCCGCCAAGCGGGTAGGTGAAATGCAAGCATTCACAATGGCGAAAGCCTATTTGTTTTTTGCAGAGGCCAGAACTAAGGTTACTCTCTACACTAATCCTGCTTTTCTCCCGAAAAGCATTTCTGCTTTCCATAAAAACCAGTCAGTGGAATTAGAGGCCTTCTATCCACTTTCTAGTCTGACAAAGAGACAAAGCTCCATATGCTCTTTCCAGTTAGGGCAATGGCGTATTATGTTGACCGCATCCAGAGTTGGCAGCAATCCAAGCAATTGTTTGTTTGCTTCGGGTTAAAGTTGCACAGACAAGGTGCATCTGTCTCAGACATTTGCAACGCTGCAGTATGGGCTACGCCTCATACTTTTACCAGATTCTAATGACTGACTTTTTGTTAAGGGCAGCCACTCATTCTGCCTTTTAACACACTTGCATTGTCTTCCACTTTAAGTCCTAGGGTAGTTAGCCACGCACCTTAATTGGATTTCTGGTGTTTAAATGCTAAGGTTACTCAGTGTACTCTTGCAGCATATACACTGCATGAGGTCTGTCCCTCACTGTACTGTGGACCGTATGCAATGAACCCTCAATCGGTCCTCGGCCAGAAAGGCAGTTTATCTTCCTTTTTAGCACATCTGCCAGTGCTGCAAGTCCTTCACGTGCGACGGCTTGGGAATTGTATGCCATTTGGTAATGGTTATGTTTCATACTTGAAAGGGAACGTATCATAAGCCTGGTTCTCTGAAATACAATTGTAACCATTACCCTTCAAGGTCAGTGCGTTCACGCCAACACAGCAGGTCTGTAAAGAAAATGGCACTGATCCCCTTGCGACGGTCACCGATAGCTCTGGGGCCGGAGACAACACCTGACGCAAGCAGGGCTCTTAAAGGAACAGCTTTGATATAAGTGCTCAGATAATTTGGGCTGTAAGAGATATATCCTAATCGGTAATGGTTACATTTCTATTTCAGGGAACCAGGGTTATGATAATAACTTAACATTCTCTACTTTTTCAATAACTATTTTAAGGACATCTTGCTTGCACCTACGTTGATTATGACAGTCAAATCCATAATTTGTCCACGGCTATCCGCCAAAATCAAAAGAACGCTTCAGTGCTTTTTTCCCAAATCTGGCCAACCTGGGAAATTCTTGCCGTGCATCAGTCACTGGAGGATTGTGGGATGGTATTGTATTTTGTTTTAAAGAAACCGGCGGTAACACTGTGTTTTAGAATAAAGCAGTCCAAGCAATGGAAGCGCAAATTCAGATAACGTTCATTGATATTTGCATTGTGGCACTTCATAGGATTTTTCTTTTAGCTTTGTTTGTGTGTTCTTTTTTTAAAAACGAAGGCTTCAAACTGCTAAACGTAAAAGAATAATACATCTAAAGAAATGCCTTTAATGTTGTTGCTACAACAGTTAAGAAGGTACCTGTGATTTCTTTTCAGTAACATCCTGACATGTTTTTACACTTACACCTTTAAAGTATGTTTCAAAGCTCTTTTCAAAATGTCTGTTATATTTTTCGGAACCCTGCTACTTACTCTTTAATAACCAATGCAGCTACTGGCATATAGGAGAAAATGCCTTTTTTTACATTTATTTATTTATTTATTTATTTATTTATTTATTTATTTTTGGCTAACATCACTGTGTTTTTATATAGCAAGTTCCACATGTTTCATCATGGCAGTAAACAAAGAGCTTAAACTCCTATGTGATGACTACATCGAATATGATTAGTGTTTCGCGTTTCCGGTTGAATCCGAATTTTACCGAAAAATTACAGGATTTTTTTTTTTTTTTTTTTAACTGGACGTTGGTTTTTACTGATTTATACCTGATTTTTGCCTATTCAATATTATCCTGGTACTATTTTGTAGGAAATACACAATCATTTGATTAAAATGCTGTTTTATTTTGATTCTGACATTGTAATAAGCAGCTCTACACTGTATCCTAGTATACAGCAGGTATGTTTTAGACGTCGGAGGATCAAGTAACGTTCAAACGTGGTTCTCTGTTCACAAACATTATCACCTGATTATGTTGGCCAATCAAAGTCTTATTATTGTGGCAATTGCTGGGCAATGTAAATCAATTCATGAATATTCAAAAGAAAACAAAGTTTTGAAGTGTACAGAAAGCAAAAATAGCAGAAGTGGGTCAGATGAGGCAGAGGATGCATAGCACTGCAAATACTGCTGCATTGAGGTACATGTTCGCGCTGACAATAAGAGCATACTGAAAAATAAGCGACACATTAAACTAAAACAATAAAGTGAACTGAGAGACAAGCAACCCATTTATGTGGCTTTTACACATGCTTTAATAAAAAGAGAGCACAGAATGAGTGTGTTATCTCAGATATGAGTTTCTCAGAGCGTTGTGCTTTGCTGGACAGCCACTGTTTATTGCAGAGGTATGTATCAGTGACTTTGTGCGACAGTACAAAGCTAAAACACTGCATAACGCCGACAATCTTAATCGGAATTATTTGACAGAAAATGGGGATGCATTAGTTCGTAAACTTACATGGAATGCATTAATGGAAATGTCCAGTGTAATTTTTGGCATGGCTTGCACCACCCAGTTCTGTCAATTTTATTTTATTTTTATGATTTCAAGGCGAATAAACCTGGCTTGTTTTGTGCTGATGTCATGTTCGTACTAGGGATGTCACGGTATACCGGTTTTACGGTAAAACGCGGTATAAACTGCCACAGTTTTGAAACCGCAACCATTTTTCTATACCATGATTACAGAGTTCACACAGTTTAGGGTGATATGGGCGCATTTTTTTATTCAATGTTTGTCCATCAGTGAGCCACTGTGTTCATTAGAGCTAACTAATGAACACAGACATCTCAAGTTCTGAAAGCTGCCATGCATGAGATTATCCAAGTAGGCTATTAAATAAGTGACGTCATATTTAATATAAACCGCCCTACTAAACAATGATCGCTAGCAAACGTGATTTGTCAGTAAATTAAACACAAATACTCAAATATCGGCAAGAAGGCGGCAGTGTAACTTTTCATCACTGCCTTATTAATTTACCAGACCAAGGTAACAGCTGCTATTATTTATCATGTCGGTCAAGAGAAACGCATTAAGCACACACAAATGCAGAGAATCAAAATGTCTAGATTTACCACTATATAACCAAGTCTAAGATGGTACAGGCATTTATTTATTTATTTATTTTTAAAACGGTGTTGTAAAGATGTTGCCGTCCCCTCGAGTTGATAGAGTTGTAGGGATTTTGGTTTTATGTATTCAAAAATTAATACAATTTTATTCCCATTTGAAAAAAAAAAAGTCCCCTAGATGCCACTTAACTTTGCAACGGTGTCATACCCACCTTAACTTTTCTGCTTTTCTTGATTTCCACTACATGAGAGTAGATGTTAAAACTTCATGCTGATTTGAACTCAGCTCTCGCCAAGATAAGCACCAACTAAGACGTAGCTTTACAGTAAACTAATGTGATCCATCTGTCTCCATCAATTTGCGCTTCCTTCCATATGATGATGTAGATATCCTTCCGTCTGGTGTTGATGGCTGAAGTATAATGCTGGCTCCAGGGATCAGCTTATTGCCTCCCTAGTGCATCAGCACACACAACGGCTGCGATGCTGGCTCGGGATCAACAACAGTGCGGTCTCCCCAGCGCATCAGCATGACAACCGTCTGGATTGAGCTAAGTAGGGTACATCTCTGGGGTCTTCAAGTGGGCACCTTCCATCCTCAGTGTTTCGTCGACTAGCCCACGACACCTCAAGAGGGCTCGACGGTGATTCTGGTGTCCCAGCATCATCCCCCTCCGTCCCCCACTCAACTCAGCCCAGCTTACTTACCTGTACATCAGCGTTTCTTTCTTTCTATTGTGCTTGAGATCCCCAGCCAGAATCTTTCCGTCTCAACCACAGCCAGTTGCTGCTCCTCTCTGCTGCTTCAGATAAGTTCTTCACTGTGCGACGCAACTCTTGGCCACTGAATCCGACGTCTCTGAGACACCGGGTTGTAGAGTGTGCCACAAATCCTCGACAACCCACTTCCACTGGGTAAACCCAGACTCTCCATCCTCGCTGTTCCACTTCAGTGGCTAGTTGAGCATACCGCAGTTTCTCATTTCAGCATCCTCTCATGGCACTGTTAACTCTACCAGGTGAACAAGGCTTGCTGATCCAGACCACAAGACAATATCAGGTCGAAGGTTAGTGGTGGCAATCTCAGGTGGAAAAATAAGCCGTTGACCAACATCTGCCAGCATTTTCCAGTCTCTAGCAGCTTCCAGTTGTCCTGGGCGAGGATTGGTTTTAACACCTTTTCTTGGTGGTTGCTCTCCTGGGTGGAGGAATGTGTGTAATGTTTTGATGGAACTGGTGGCAATTTATTGGTCATGTTACGCTTGTCTTCCAATGCTAAGGCCAAACATCGCAGCACCTGGTCATGGCGCCAAGTAAACCGTCCTTGGCTAAGAGCCACCTTACATCCTGTCAAAATGTGCCTTAATGTTGCAGGTGATGAACACAAAGGACACGAGGGATCCTCTCCTACCCAGAGTTTCAGGTTCTGTGGTGATGGGAGAACATCATATGTTGACCTGATAAGGAAACTGATCCTGCTCTGTTCCATTGACCATAGGTCTTGCTAGGCAATCTTGCGTTGTTCCACACTCTCCCATCTCATCCATTCTCCATGCTTGGCCTGGGAAATGGCCTTTATGCACCTCATCCTCTCCTCCTGCTTTTGCACCTCGTTGACTATCAGCTTCCTCCGTTGAGCTGGGGCTGCCTTGTGCCATGTAGGAGGAGCTAAACTGTGACCAAGACCCCCTCTTCCATGCTGAATTTGCCCCATGATATCACCATTTCGAAGGGCAGCCTTTGCATCCTCCACAGCTTTCTTTGCCGCCCATTTTCTTCCAGTTTTCAACACAGGTGCTGCCTCCCTTACGCATTTGTCGCGTGACTCTACTAATGTCATTTCCAGTCTGACCTTGGCCCACTTAAACTCCTCTGTTAGAGCGGAGACTGGTAGCTGCAGTATTCCTATACCATAAAGTCCCACTCTGCTGAGGCAGCGTGGAACTCCCAACCTTTTCCTGATGTATTAACTGATTAAATCTTCTAGCTTCTCTACTGTTGTCAAAGAAACCTTGTACACAGTCAGTGGCCACAGCAACCTCAGCAGTAGACCAAACTGAAAGCACCAGAGTTTTAGTTTGCCTGGTAAAGCGCTGCTGTCTATGCTCTTCAACCCTTCCACTGCTTGTTGTCTAACTTCTCCCACACAAACTGTGTCCTTTAGATCCCCGTCGTACAATCTCCCAAGACTCTTCACTGGCTTCTTGGACACTGTTGGTATTGCCTCACCATTAATGAACGTTTTATCTACTATACCTTTAATTATAGAGATGCTCCTTGATTTAGTGGGCTTGAATTGCATTCATGCCCATTCAGTGTTATTGGTTAATTTGCCCAATAACCGATTAGCGCAGGCTACTGTTGTAGTCATGGTCATCCATGTATGCTCGAATTGGTGGTAGTCGCATTCCAGAAGCCAAGCGCTTTCCTCCCACTACCCATTTTGATGCCCTAATGATTACTTCCATTGCCATGGTAAAAGCCAGTGGAGAAATGGTGCATCCTGCCATTATTCCAACTTCTAGGCATTGCCATGTAGTGCTGAATTCTGAAGTTGAAAAACTAAATTGCAAATCTCCAAAGTAGGCTTTCACGAAATTTGTTATTGTCATCGGTACACTGAAAAAATCAAATGCTGCCCAAAGAAGTTCATGTGGCACTGAACCATATGCATTAGCTAAATCCAGGAATGTCACATGGAGCTCCTTCCTCTCCTTTTTAGCTGATTGAATTTGTTGCCAGATCACATTGATGTGTTCTAAGCATCCTGGGAAACCTGGAATGCCCGCTTTTTGTATTGAAGTGTCAATGAAGCAGTTCTTTAACCCTTTGCGGTCCATTTATTAATTCTGCGTCAGGCTTGCCAGGTCTAATTAATTTTACACGCATTTAATTTTAGACGCAGCTGTTTAAAAGTATTTTTCCCACAGTCAAACGGGTTTAAATGGCCCTGCACATCAACAAAGCACTCACTAGGCATCTCCAGCCCGCCCCACCCTTTCGTTTGCTATCGCTTTCACATATGCTACCAAATAAAAATAATAATAATAATAGTCGTACATACCGATCAACCGTCTCCTGATGACTCGTTTTATCACCAAACTCCTCAATAATGCAATCCAAGTCATTATTTTATTGCTATAACATCTCAAAAAAGCTCTGCAAATGTCCGTGATAGTCTCTGTGCGCTGATACTGTACTTCCAGCTTGTTTCCATACGACCGCCCCATCTGATGCCAATGGGGTACTATGACTATTCATGAGATACGCCCTTTTTTTTTTTTGTTTTTGTTTTTGTCGGCTTTTCTCGGCTCCTTTCGTTCCCACTCGGCCATTGAATGGTTTTCTCGGCTTTTTCCGTTGAAAAACCGACTTTTTTGTGTTTTTTGCATTTTTAAAATGATGTCGGACAGGATCCGACAAAGGACCTGGTGGGAATAATTGCAATGTCGGACCCAGTCCGACAATGGACCGCAAAGGGTTAATAGGTAATTTGACAATCTCTGAGCAATAATGTTGAAGAAAATCTTGCCTTCTACATTTAATAGGGAAATAGGGCGAAACTGACTGATGCTTGTTGAATCTTTTTTCTTCAGGTATAAAGACTCCACCTGCTCGGCGCCATGCTCTTGGTACAACCTGTTTTTCCCATGCCACTTTCATCAATTTCCACAGGATTCGTAGAACTCCTGAAGCACTCTTGTACACTCTGTACGGAATTCCATTAGGCCCTGGAGATGAAGCCCTTGCTTTTTTCACAGTTCACTCTACTTCTTTCCACTTAGGTGCACAGTCCTCCATTTGGTATTCTGGTGGATTGATAGGTGGGATGTCTGAAGGAAATGCCATAGGCTCCTGCCTTTTTGAATCTGTATGTGTTTCCTCCAAATATCTCTCCAGCTTAAACTTAGATGCTTTTAATGTGCCATTCTTCTCGCTGGCAAATAACTTCTTTACAAATTTGAATGGTTCTTTATAAAAGTTAGTTCTCGCACTCTCCTTCTTTTTGTAGCATTTCCGTAGGCGCCCAGCTCTGCGCAATGTTGCAAGCTTATCTTTTATGACCCTTTGTAACAGATTGAGTCCCTCCTTCTGACTTTGTTCTGCTCTTCGCCATTGCTTCCTCAGCTGTCTCCTTTCTCTAACTAAGTGTTCAATCTCCTGCTGCCGTCTAGACTTTCCAGGAATAGTTTGTAGTTGATGTCCCCAAATTTATCCAGCTTCTTTTCATCTGTTCCACTTAACCTTTCCAACGCAAAACAGAGATCTGTGTTTACTGTGTCCCATGCAGTTTTCTCACAAGCTCTTGGCCATTTAACTCCAGGCTTGTGCCCATTGAGGTTCTTTTCTCTCTTATGCTGGTTTGTCTGACCGGGTTCACAAGGATCATTAGGTTCATCACTAACTGTGTCCATGCAAGTCCTCCTCACGTCTATGAAAGGGGTGCTGATATCCTGCGAACTGTGGTTTGCTTCCTTTGTGTTCATTGCTGTTAACATGCAGTCCAAAAAAAAGCAAAAAACAATTTGCAGTCGCCGTCTTCTCATCATTAACCACTTCAACACCATGATGTACCCACTTACAGTACCACTTAAAGTACCATGCTGCACCTGCATGCGTCAAGTTTCCCATTCTATTCTATGATCGGTTTCTCAGTCTAGTGTTTCAGGTTTCATTCTCTTAGGCAGTGCTAGTACTGTGGAATGTGCAATGAAAGTCAGGGGAGGGTCAGGTGACATTTGTATCCAATTGCGAGTCATGTAGCGATTCCAATCTACCTGTGGGCGTTTAGAAGACAGAGATATATTGTGGGAAGCCATTCAACTTTTACAAGAATGTACAAAAAAAAATAATAATAATTTAAAACACTATATATATATATATATATACAGTGCCTTGCGAAAGTATTCGGCCCCCTTGAACTTTGCAACCTTTTGCCACATTTCAGGCTTCAAACATAAAGATATGAAACTGTAATTTTTTGTGAAGAATCAACAAGAAGTGGGACACAATCATGAAGTGGAACGAAATTTATTGGATATTTCAAACTTTTTAACAAATAAAAACTGAAAAATTGGGCGTGCAAAATTATTCAGCCCCCTTAAGTTAATACTTTGTAGCGCCACCTTTTGCTGCGATTACAGCTGTAAGTCGCTTGGGGTATGTCTCTATCAGTTTTGCACATCGAGAGACTGAAATTTTGCCCATTCCTCCTTGCAAAACAGCTCGAGCTCAGTGAGGTTGGATGGAGAGCATTTGTGAACAGCAGTTTTCAGTTCTTTCCACAGATTCTCGATTGATTCAGGTCTGGACTTTGACTTGGCCATTCTAACACCTGGATATGTTTATTTGTGAACCATTCCATTGTAGATTTTGCTTTATGTTTTGGATCATTGTCTTGTTGGAAGACAAATCTCCGTCCCAGTCTCAGGTCTTTTGCAGACTCCATCAGGTTTTCTTCCAGAATGGTCCTGTATTTGGCTCCATCCATCTTCCCATCAATTTTAACCATCTTCCCTGTCCCTGCTGAAGAAAAGCAGGCCCAAACCATGATGCTGCCACCACCATGTTTGACAGTGGGGATGGTGTGTTCAGGGTGATGAGCTGTGTTGCTTTTACGCCAAACATAACGTTTTGCATTGTTGCCAAAAGTTCGATTTTGGTTTCATCTGACCAGAGCACCTTCTTCCACATGTTTGGTGTGTCTCCCAGGTGGCTTGTGGCAAACTGTAAACGACACTTTTATGGATATCTTTAAGAAATGGCTTTCTTCTTGCCACTCTTCCATAAAGGCCAGATTTGTGCAGTATACGACTGATTGTTGTCCTATGGACAGAGTCTCCCACCTCAGCTGTAGATCTCTGCAGTTCATCCAGAGTGATCATGGGCCTCTTGGCTGCATCTCTGATCAGTCTTCTCCTTGTATGAGCTGAAAGTTTAGAGGGACGGCCAGGTCTTGGTAGATTTGCAGTGGTCTGATACTCCTTCCATTTCAATATTATCGCTTGCACAGTGCTCCTTGGGATGTTTAAAGCTTGGGAAATCTTTTTGTATCCAAATCCGCTTTAAACTTCTCCACAACAGTATCTTGGACCTGCCTGGTGTGTTCCTTGTTCTTCATGATGCTCTCTGCGCTTTAAACGGACCTCTGAGACTATCACAGTGCAGGTGCATTTATACGGAGACTTGATTACACACAGGTGGATTCTATTTATCATCATTAGTCATTTAGGTCAACATTGGATCATTCAGAGATCCTCACTGAACTTCTGGAGAGAGTTTGCTGCACTGAAAGTAAAGGGGCTGAATAATTTTGCACTCAATTTTTCAGTTTTTATTTGTTAAAAAGTTTGAAATATCCAATAAATTTCGTTCCACTTCATGATTGTGTCCCACTTGTTGATTCTTCACAAAAATTACAGTTTCATATCTTTATGTTTGAAGCCTGAAATGTGGCAAAAGGTCGCAAAGTTCAAGGGGCCGAATACTTTCATAGGCACTGTATATATATATATATATATATATATATATATATATATATATATATATATATATATATATATATATATATATATATAAAATAGTGTTTTAAATTATTATTTTTTTATTATTAGTTTTACTTGTTTAGTTGTAGTTTGTGTAGTTTTTAGCAAAAGCTAAACATGGCAACTTACGTGGTCTTTCTATAATGAGCAACGGGAGTGAAGTTGGTTCAGAGGATTTCGATACCAGCGACACTGACTTATCACTCAGCGATGATGATAAAGAGGATGTGGAGCCAAGAACAGTACAAACTGTACAAGCAGAAGAGCATGCAGCTACTTTACAGGGTACAGGCAATGCGGCAGCTAGATCCATCACAATGCCTGCGCAAAGTAGCTTTGTACACGCATTTGTGACTATCCCTCCAACACAAGGGAAGCAGAGACTGCAACAAAGGTGCAGGGTCTGCTACGAAAATGAAAACAAGAGACACAAGAAAAATGTGCAGTGGTTGCGAAGTCGATAATGGCACACATTTTGATGTTTGATTTTTATTTGATAGTTACTGTTTACTGATTATTATTGTTATTAGCAGCGTTTTTGTTTTCATTGTTCAAAAAAAAAAAAAGTGTTTTTATCTCTATATTGAATATAAGAACATAAGAAGAACAACATAAGAACTCAAAGTTTGCAAACGAGAAGAGGCCAGTCAGCCTGTCTTGCTCGTTTGGTTGTTAGTAGCTTATTGATCCCAGAATCTCATCTAGCAGCTTCTTGAAGGATCCCCAGGGTGTCAGCTTCAACAACATTACTGGGGAGTTGGTTCTAGACCCTCACAATTCTCTGCGTAAAGTGCCTCCTATTTTCTGTTCTGAATGCCCCTTTATCTAATCTCCATTTGTGACCCCTGGTCCTTGTTTCTTTTTTCAGGTCGAAAAAGTCCCCTGGGTCGACATTGTCTATACCTTTTAGGATGCTGAATGCTTGAATCATATCACCGTGTAGTCTTTGTTCAAGACTGAATAGATTCAATTCTTTTAGCCTGTCTGCATACGACATGCCTTTTAAACCCGGGATAATTCTGGTTGCTCTTCTTTGCACTCTTTCTAGAGCAGCAATATCCTTTTTGTAACGAGGTGACCAGAACTGAATTCAATATTCTAGGTGAGGTCTTACTAATGCATTGAAAAGTTTTAACATTACTTCCCTTGATTTAAATTCAACACTTCTCACAATATATCCGAGCATCTTGTTGGCCTTTCATATAGCTTCCCCACATTGTCTAGATGAAGACATTTCTGAGTCATAGATTCTGGTGGGTTTTTTGTAAGGTGGGGCAGAAACCTGACAACCAAATCCCCCAAATAAATAACTCAAATAAATAAATCAAAAATAAATAACTCAAACATTTACACATCACCAACATTTTTACTGTATAGTTCAGTATGTGTTCTGTATGTGTGATTGATTGAGAGAGTGATGTTTTGTGTAAATTAATTATTTTGCTCAGCTGACACAGAATCACACAGGTGAGGATCAAAAACAGTCAGGCATTTACCTAGAAAGAAATTTTGCCAGTCTCTCTTTCTGGGAGGCAAACCTCTCAATTACCTTTTTATTGAACTCTGTTCAGTTGGGTAGCTATGTTAACTTTGCCCAACATCACTAGCTTTACCACATTCTGCATATGGGTTTTACCGTGTTTGTGCTTTTTCGTCTTTTCCGAGATGTGCTTCATGTCGCTCACCGCTCAGTCAGTCCAGGCCAAATCTGAAGCAGTTGTCCGAAACGGCAGACATGGAAAGCAGAACACCACACGTTGCGTTGTTGCACACCCACACAGCCAGGGCTTTTTCTCATACCATGTTCTGGAGAATGTCCAGTTGTACAGTTTCCCCCTGTTGCTGCTTTGCTGATTTACTGTAATATTTTGCTGATCTGGCCCAAGTCCTTGATCTGTAATTTTTCTGGCAGAGTTCTCCGCTCGAACGGACTTTGCTGTAGAGACAGCACGCCGTTCATTGGCCTTTCTTGTTCTGTCATCGTTCACTTTCTAACAAAAATGGCTGCTAGCTACAAACTACTTCTCTTTCTCCTTGTTTAATGTTCTTATTCTGAGGCTGCTATTTGGCTACAACATTAATCGTCTTGATAAATATAGCAATATTTTATAAACCGCCATCTAGTGTGTCTAGGTGGTAACTGCATAGACTCCCCATTGGGCATTAAATTCGCCACCCCAAATGGGATTAATAGGAGCAGCGATAAGCTAGGCTACAATTTCGGCCGAAAATCATAACTACGCATGTTCATAAACGGTCATCCTCCGGGCGAAACCACCCGGAACCAGGAGAAGAGGCATACAATAAGCATAACCAGCGATTTGGCATAAATACTTTTTTTCCCCCATAAAATGTACATTTGCTGTGGATAATAACTAAGAACGTGAGTAAATGTCAGAATTAAGCACTTAAATGTTCACAGTCGTTTTTATGCTTTTTTATTTTTTTTCTTGTGTTCTGCTATGGTGGGGCGGCGCCCCTGGTTAAATGTCATTTGCCATGTGTCTGCCCAGTTCTGAATGCTGTCTCGATCATTTTGATTGACCTTTGCTGCTGCAACAGTGTTTGCCACTCCAACTATTTTTGTGTCGTCTGCAATTTAACAAGTTTGCTTACTATACCAGAATCTAAATCATCATATCTAAATATGGATATGTAGTAATCAGCAGCATAAAGGGTTAATGAAAAACACAGTTTAGGTCATTTATTTGTGTTTTATTCATCGTATGTTAACATTGTATAGCAATGACAGGTTTGAAAACATTATTTTCAAAAATCTGGTACCTGGGAAGGGGTTTCATTTTTACATCTGGAGTTGAAGTGGTTAAGTTTTGTACTCTGCTGAGAGATCAGTGGGCCACTGCATGTCTTAAAACACACTCGATTGGCTATTGCTAGGTAACACTTTGCTTCTCTTAACTAATAGGATACCGTCCAAACTGATAAAGATGAAGAGGACATTCAGTTGCAGTGGTCACATCCTTACCCCTGTATCGCTACAGACTGAGCCCAGAAAATGTTAATATTTTGGTGTTTCTCCACAGTAATTTGAAATAAAAAAGCAGCATTCATTTGCTGAGCCTGTGTGAGCTGGAGTGAACACTACTTCCAGTTAGGTAGTGCCTGACCGAACTGTAGTACCAGTGTGTTGTATTTGTTTTAAAACTTGAGTTTATTTGACTTGAGTGTATTTGTTTAACTAGCCATTTAAAAATTGATTACAAAAAAATGACATTATACCACGTTACGACGATAACCGTGGTATATTTTTTTTACTGTGACATCCCTAGTTCATACCTTCTGTAGATACTGTTTCCGTCAGCACAGCGATTGCCCAAACGTTCGCAAATTACCAGTTAACTTGGGAAAATGTGGCTTCGACTTGCATAGATTGTGCTTTATGGGACATGCCAGGGACATTAAACCTAATCCGAAACCAGAACTGCTACACATCATATTCCACATGTAAAGTGTGTAGATTTTTCCCCCCTGATTTTTACTGATGTTTAAATTAAAAACTATTTTTTACCTAGTTTTATCCTTATTTTAGTATATGTAAAATAAACTCAGAAAAAATCCCAGAATTTAAAATAAATAAATAAAAACAGAAAACGTGGAACACTAAGTATGATATACAAAACCTGACCAGATAGCTGTGCTCAGCTGCCTGGGCGATCAATGGAGACACCTTGTTTAGTTGCTGTGAGCAACCGTAGCCGGGAGCGCCAGGCAGTGGAAACTGGGGATAATGCAGAATTTGCACATTGGCAAGTTATGTTGCCACATAGTTAAATATGTGAGTAATAATAACCAGTGGTTTTGAGCATGAAATACAAATTGAACACTAGAAAGATTTATGAATAAAGCCCATACTTTTAAGGTGTCTTTTAAACATCTAATCACTTTGGTGTATTCAAACTGAAAACATTACAATAGAAATGTTCAAGAGGGGCGAATGTAAATACATTACTATTTAATTATGGTTTTAGTGTTCAAATAGTGCTTGGAGTCGTGCAAGGCAAATACAGGTAAATGCTTTTGTTTTTGTTTTTTTTGGCTATACAGGATTTGGATGGCAACCTGCTGGACTCATGGGAGGGGGTGAGAGTTCAGTGTCTCTGGTGCTTGAGTGATGGGAAGACTGTTCTGGCCTCTGACACGCACCAGCGAATACGGGGCTACAATTTCGAGGACCTTACCGATAGGAACATGTGAGTACTTAGTTCATCTTTGTCATCCACAACTGAATTTAGGTTGTACACGTTTTTTTCAGAAACTATAGCAGATCTAAACAAAAATTAAACCATCTTATTTTTCTTAAATTTAATTAAACTACATTATACCCAAGTAAATCTAAATCGGTTAATGGATATCTATATTGACTTGTTTCTTCATTTTAGCCCACTTGTAAGGCTTGGTATACAAAAAATGCATAAGCAGCTGACATCATTACACATGTTTCCATGGGTGAAAGTTTTCCATCTGTAGACGGAAATCTGTCAAAATGACCTCTCCCAGGTCCATTCCTATGATTCATGTAGAAATGTAATAAAAATAAAAATCGGGAGGAGGGATATATATTTTTATCGTGGTAAATCTAAAATGTTTTTGCAAGTACTTGATTGTGTTTTTTTACGTTCCCCCCCCCCCCACCCTCTATAGTAGTAGTAGTTGTTAGTTTAGTTTGTTTTTGTTCTCTATTAATAAATTATATGCATTGAAAAAAAGGCAAAAGAACCAGACAAAGGCAATAAATAACCAGGTTATTTAGTATTTATTTATTTATTTTAAATAAGGAAGTTAGTAGGTTTATGTTGCTGCGGGGCAATAAATGGGTTTAAGTTCAAATAAAATGTTGTTACTGTTATTAAGCACTAGTAATAATTTAAAGCTGTGGTTTTTCAAAATAACAGAAGCCTGTGAAGCCTGTTTACTTTGGTGAAGTAGGCTACAATTTTTTTTTTTTTCATTAAAAACGTGTCGTTCTTTTATTGGAATAAGCAAGTAATCAATGCACCGGAAGCAGCGTATCGTATATTACTGTTTTAAGTTATTTTATAATGGGCAAACTTTGTCTTCTAGCTCAATAGACCATATTTAGAAGCAATCACAAAAGCAGACACACAATTTCTTAGAGGAATAATAAAAGAAGAAACAACTCGACTGGTCCTTCCTCAACTATGTTTATGCAGTTAAATATATATTGTTTAAATTGTTTTATTCAGCTATATATATATATATCTTCCGCAATCGGAAGATGTCCAGCAGTGCCATCAGCTCAGAATTGGCAGAAAATAGTGGGACCCTGGTACACCCATCTACTGTCCCGGAGAAGTCTGGTCAGAAGTGGCCTTTATGGAAGACTTGCGGCCAAAAAGCCATACCTCCGACGTGGAAACAAGGCCAAGCGACTCAACTATGCACGAAAACACAGGAACTGGGGTGCAGAAAAATGGCAGCAGGTGCTCTGGACTGATGAGTCAAAATTTGAAATATTTGGCTGTAGCAGAAGGCAGTTTGTTCGCCGAAGGGCTCTAGAGCGGTACACGAATGAGTGTCTGCAGGCAACAGTGAAGCATGGTGGAGGTTCCTTGCAAGTTTGGGGCTGCATTTCTGCAAATGGAGTTGGGGATTTGGTCAGAATTAATGGTCTCCTCAATGCTGAGAAGTACAGGCAGATACTTATCCGTCATGCAATACCATCAGGGAGGCATCTGATTGGCCCCAAATTTATTCTGCAGCATGACAACGACCCCAAACATACAGCGAAAGTCATTAAGAACTATCTTCAGCGTAAAGAA
This sequence comes from Acipenser oxyrinchus oxyrinchus, assembly GCA_030684275.1. Classification (NCBI taxonomy): domain Eukaryota; kingdom Metazoa; phylum Chordata; class Actinopteri; order Acipenseriformes; family Acipenseridae; genus Acipenser; species Acipenser oxyrinchus. Next base: position 47,813,572 of record CM060252.1, read on the forward strand.
GAACAAGGAGTCCTGGAAGTGATGGTATGGCCCCCACAGAGCCCTGATCTCAACATCATCGAGTCTGTCTGGGATTACATGAAGAGAGAGAAGCAACTGAGGCTGCCTAAATCCACAGAAGAACTGTGGTTAGTTCTCCAAGATGTTTGGGCCAACCTACCTGCCGGGTTCCTTCAAAAACTGTGTGCAAGTGTACCTAGAAGAATTGATGCTTGATGCTGTTTTGAAGGCAAAGGGTGGTCACACCAAATATTGATTTGATGTAGATTTTTCTTCTGTTCACTCACTTTGCATTTTGTTAATTGATAAATATAAACTATTAACATATCTATTTTTGAAAGCATTCTTACTTTACAGCATTTTTTCACTATATATATAGAGAGAGAGAGAGTAAACCGGGCTTCCTCTCCATGGTTCGTTGCCCCTTTAAATGACAGACCCAGACCCAGAACTTGAAGTTCCCTTTCAATTCGAAGATGATCACCAATGGCATTCCTATGGGATATCCCTGCCCATTGGGTAGGTATTGCTGAGCTCTATTTTTCCTTCTCAAGACGGTACGGTAAGACCTCTGTGTTGAGCTAAGCATGTTGAAAAGAGCTTCTTGAGTCGACTTTGAAAAACACAGAGCCTTTCGCCTTTCTGTCTTTCAGCGGCCTCTTCGCTTGCCTGTGCATTCACCCTCGCGAGTGGTTGTCTGTTTCTTCCTTGAGAGAGCACAGCTCCTCCTTGGGGCAAGGCCTTGCCGCACATCCCCGCTGTCGAGTAGACCTCGCCGGCAGTGTAGGCCCGCCCTCGGTGAGTCGGGCCTTGTAAACAAACAGTGTCCTCGCTCCTCTTTACTTTCTACCGTGATTTTTATTCTTAGCTTCCAACTCACCCACCGCGGCTTTGGCCTTGTGTCTCCCTGGTGTACACTGCACACTGACCAGGTGTGTGACCACGCGCTTAGGGTAGGCACCGTTGCACAGCTGCCCTAACGGTGCTTCTGTACTGCGGCGCACGCATAGCCCTTGGTACTATGTATCTAGGTATGCACGGGGCTCACGGCGCCCAGCGCTGCAGTGCTAGTGCATGGACACGGTACACGGTGCACATAGTGCCCACTGTACTCGGTGCGCACGATACTCGGTACACACGGTGCACACGGTGCTTACATTGCACACGATGATCGGTACCCACCTCTACAGCACAAACCCACGGTGCCGCACGGTGCTTGGTACGCTTGGTGCACACGGTGCTTTCGGCACCCACCGCGATGAACCACGGTGCCGCACTGTACACGGTGCACATAGTGCCCACGGTACTCTGTGTACGGTGCTCGGTACGCACCGTGCACAGTCACAGCGGCGTTCGCTGCACGCTGTTTTCACAGACGATGCAGAATGCAGAGCTACTGTCGAGCAAGGCGGGGTTCCACCCCTGTACCTCTTGCAAGGCTAAGAGCCCGCAGGAGGACAAGCACTCCCTTTGTGCGCGGTGCTTGGGCGTACAGCATGCCCCCCTCGCCCTCGAGAGGTAGGTGGCCTGCATTTGCGTGGGGTTCAGACTCCGAGTCAAGGAGAACTGGCTGGAAACTAGCACTCCTCCACTGTCGGACTCAACATCGGCATTGATGGGGCGCATTGCAGCATTCCTGCAGGTCCCCTGGACGCCACTGACCAAGCGGGCTGAGGCAGGCCGCACTGTTTGCCTCCCTAGAAGGCGAAGACAAACTGGGCCTAGCAGGGTTTCCCCCAGTGGACCACCATCACAGCCTTAGTTAATAGTGGGTGGATTGGCCAAGGACCCAGCATGTCCAAACCTGCAGTGCAGGGTCACAGGAGGCATAGGCAGTATGGAGTAGTGGTAGGGCTCTGGACTCTTGACCAGAGGGTTGTGGGTTCAATCCCAGGTGGGGGACTGCTGCTGTACCCTTGAGCAAGGTACTTTACCTAGATTGCTCCAGTAAAAACCCAACTGTATAAATGGGTAATTGTATGTAAAAATAATGTGGTAAAAAATAATAATAATAATAATAATGTAGTTTGTTATAATAATAACCTGACTGGCAAACTCGGCGGGCATGCTGACGGCCTATTTAAACAGTGTTCTGCGTGAGGCCCCGCTCCCCAAGCCGAGACTCAAGGGCAAGCTCTTGGCCGGAGCTAGTTTAGTGGTGGCTCTACTGGACGTGCTGATATCGCCGGGACACTCTGGGCAAGCAGTGGATGAGATTCTACAGAGGTCCCACCGGGAACGCGAGGTGTCCCGGCAAGTGGCCGCGCGGGGTAGGTCAAACCGCTGGCGAGCTCCTCAAACGCGGACTGTCACCAGGACAATTCCGGTCCCCACGGCTCTGCTGGGTGACCTAAGGCACCGTCTAAAGGCCACACCAGTGACGAGTAGACAGCCCTACCAAATAGGCATGAGAGAACACAGGGCATGGCCTGTCCACACACCAGCGGCCCAGGTGGCGTTTCCAGGGCCACACCCCAGAATGCCCCGCCACAGCCTCAGCAGCCCCAGAAGGCTTGCGGCCTCAGACTGCCTTTTCGGCACAACAACTGCTGTACTGGTACGCCTGCACCTCGGACACCTGGGTGCTCGCAACTGTGCAAAATGGTTATGCACTTCAGTTTTGTTTGGGACCTCCTCCCTTTCGAGGAGTCAAGAACACTGCTGTGACAGACCCTCTCCAGACCTCGGCACTTCACAATGAAGTGGCTGCTTTGCTGTGCAAGCGAGCCATTCGTCTCGTAGACCCCACCTCCCACAGAGAGGGGTACTACTCGAGGTATTTTCTGGTGCCCAAAAAAGACTCAGGCTTCCGCCCCATCTTAGATCTGAGGCTTCTCAATGGGTTCTTAAAAGAAAGGAGGTTCCACATGTTGACTCACCGTCACGTTCTCCAGTCTGTCCGGCTGGACGACTGATTCACCATCGAGGACTCATGGGACGCGTATTTCCATGTTCCTATTTGTCCAGAGCACAGAAAATATCTCCACTTCGCCTTCCAGGGAAGTGTTTATGAGTTCACTGTGCTGTCATTCTGCCTCTCCCTAGCTCCTTGTACGTTTTCAAAGTTCATAGACGTTATCCTGGCCCCCTTGCAGCTGCAGGGATCAGAGTAATAAACTCGACAACGGGTTGATCTGTTCTCAATTGCGGGAAGGAGCAGTAGCCCACACGGTGGTTGTGACAGAACATCTGGCGAGGCTGGGCCTCACCATCAACAATGCAAAGTCGGCTTACACCAGTGCAGACGATGCGTGTGTATCTGTCAGACAACAGAGTAGTAGCTATGCAAGGGCATCTCTCCCTGTTTCAACAGGGATCGCAGGTGACTCTAAGATTGTACCAGAAACTGTTGGGTCTGATAGTCCACATGCGCCCGCTTCAAGCGTGGCTCAATGCGTTCCACCTGCACCCCAAGCGCGACTCTCATACGTGCTCAGCAGCCCTACGCTGGTGGAGGATGTCCTCTCACCTGCGTGAAGGCGTCAGCATAGGTGTGCCATTGACCCACGAAGTGGTGACGACAGATGCCTCCAACTTGGGTTGGGCAGCAGTCTGGGAAGGCAGAGGAGTGCGGATCCTGGCCGGACAGCTGGACGTCCCTGCACATAAATATATTGGAGTTGCAGGCGGTTTCACTTTGTCTCAGTACTAAGGGGTACACATGTACTGATCCGGACAGACAGCGCAGCGGTGGTGGCGTATGTCAACCACCAAGGTGGCCTACAGTCCCCTGAGTTGCATTGCAGTGCCTTTAAGCTTCTGATGTGGGCTCAGAGGAACTTGCTGTCCCTACGGGCAGCACACATCCCCGGAGTGATGAACTGGGTGATGAACTCCTCTCGAGGGAGTGTCCCCCTCCGTCAGAGTGGCGACTCCCCTCTCAGGTAGTGGAGCGCATTTGGGAACGATTCGGGAGAGCGCAGGTCGATCTCTTTGCTTCGGCAGAGACGACCCAGTGCCCCCTGTGGTACTCCCTCCACCACTTTGTCTGGTTAGAGGAAGCGTCAGTTCTCCTAGTGGCCCAGGAGAATATGGTTCTTGACCCTGTGCCAGCTGTTACAAGGCCAGCCCAGGGATATTCCACTTCTTCATATTCAGTCAGGCGAGAGGCATGCTTTGGCACCCGGAGCTGGGCAGGTTCCAGCTATGGGTCTGGCCCCTGAAAGGGACCGCTGGTTAGCCCTAGGGTTGTGGGTACTCTGCAGAACGCTAGGGTAGACTCCACCAAGTCGTTGTACGCCTGCAAGTGGAAGTATTTCCAATCTTTGTGTCTGACGAGAAGCCATGACCCGATCTCTTGCCCCATTCCAGTTATCTTACAGTTTCTGCAAGAACTGCTTGATGCTGGTAGGTTACCTTCCACATTGAAGGCGTATTTAGCGTCAATTTCTGTATACCATGCCCCCGTAGATTTGGTATTTCCAGGTGTGCATTTTCTGGCTACCCAGTTCCTTAAAGGCGTGCATCGACTACACTGTCCTGGGAGGGCTGTTCTCCCCGAGTGGAACCTGAATATTGTACTAGAGGCTCTCACGAAGGCCCAGTTTGAGCCCATACACTCCATAGAGTTGAAGTCCCTGTCTATGAAGACAGCCTTCCTTGTGGCTATCACCTCCGCAAAGCGAGTCCGTGAGCTGCAAATGCTGTCAGTGCACAGTGCTTGCATGCGTATTTGGCACAATGGCAGCAGGGTGTCACTGCATACAAACCCTGCCTCCCTCCCCAAGGTGATCACAGCCTTCCACATGAACCAGTCTATGGAACTGGAGTCCTTCCATCCACCCCCCTTTTCTTCAGAGGAGGATAAGAGATTGAATTTTCTCTGCCCAGTGCGGGCATTGAGATGTTACGTGGATAGAACAAGAGCTCTGCGTCACTTTGACCAGCTCTTTGTTTGTCATGGGACACGGACCCTAGTACAGCCTCTCTCAAAGCAGCATCTGTCGCATTGGATTGCGGACACAGTGTCGACTGCGTACGATGTCGCGGGCTTGACCCCCCCCTGGGAGGGTACACCACATACCTTATCCAGGTTCTATCGCATTAATTTGGTAGACCCTGCCTTGCCTTCATTAGGCACAAGGGTCCTTGAGGATGTAAGTTCACACCGCTAACCCCTGGGTTAGACAGTGTAGTGCGTCCCTCACATGCTGCCATTCCTTCTCCCTCGCGACAGTTTTGGTATACATTATCCCATACGAATGTCATTGGTGGTCGTCTTCGAATTGAAAGGGAACATTAGCTTACTTACAGTAACCCTGTTTCCCAGATAGAGAAGATGTCCACCAACCGCGAGGTAAACCGGTCGACCTCATGGGCTTGACGTAAAAAGAGAAATGGCTTCCTCAGGATGACGGTCTTAACCCCTCAGTAGGCAGGACCAAGTGGTATAGAGAGCTTAATACCTACCCAATGGGCAAGGATATCCCATACGAATGTCATCATTGGTGGTCGTCTTCTCTTCCAGGGAACCAGGGTTAAGTGAGTAACCTAACGTTCTGAGCGCTTAAACGAAAACTAAACAAAAACCTAACTCCGTTCCTAACACAGGAACACCCTGACTACCAAACAGGACAGCTAAGCTGTTTACCTGTTAAAAACAATACAAAACAGATGACAAAAGGCTTTTTACAAATAACAAATAGGCTTTACACAATACCTTTGATTTATTTACAATTAAGCACACCTTCAATCAGGCTCCTTTACACAGCAGCCTCGAGCAGACTGTTTGCTCTCTATATATACCCTGCACCTGGCTCTAATTTACAATAATAGCCAGGTGCAGGTGATAATTTAACAAACAAATGATAATTAAAAAAAAAAAAATTACATGTTACACTATACAAAACATAAGGAGTATCAAAGCAATGTTCAAGAAAATCGAAAATTGTCTCTAAATCTTGGATTCCTCTAAATAGCCACCCTTTGCCCTAATAACAGCCTCACAAACACGAGGCATTTGATTAACAAGTTTCAGCAGGAAATCACCCGACATGTCTTCCCAGCTCTTCTGCAGCAATTCCCAGAGATGTAGGGCACTTGTGGGTAGCTTTGCTTTGACTCTTCTGTCCAGTTCGTCCCATACAAGTTCTATGGGATTGAGGTCTGGAGACTGGGCAGGCCAGGTCATTAGATTGAGTTGTCCTTCACTTTCCTCCTTCACCAGATAGTTCTTGCACAACTTTGAGGTGTGTTTTCGGGTCCTTATCTTGCTGAAGAATGAAGGGCTGCCCAACTAGCCGTAATCCTGATGGAATGGCATGCCTCTGAAGTATGCTATGATAGCCATGCTGGTTGAGCTTGCCATGGACTTGGTAAAGATCACCAGCAAAGCAACCCCAGACCACGACACTGCCTCCTCCACGCTCGGCAGTGGGAACCACACATGCAGAACTCATGTGCTCACCCTCTCTGCGTCTTACAAATACTCGGCGGTTGGACCCAAATATTTCAAATTTTGACTCATCGGTCCATAAGACCGACTTCCACTCCTCAAACGTCCAGTTTCTGTGTGTTTTGGCCCAGGCAAGTCTCTTCCTCTTATTCTGCACTCTTAACAATGGTTTCTTTGCAGCAATTCTTCCAGTTAGGCCAGCTTCACGCAATCTCCTCTGAACAGTTGATGTTGAAACATCTGTACTTCTAGTAGCATTTAGGTGAGCTTGTATTTCAGGGGCAGTTAATGCGGTTTCACAGACTTGTGACTCAAATGAACTTGTTCTCTGATTCTGAGGTCACCCTTGGCCTGCCTGACCTTGTTCGGTCCTCATGAGTGCCAGTTTCTTCAAATCGTTTGATGGTCTTGGCAACAGCAGTTACAGACACTTGCAAAGTTCTTGCGATTTGTCTTAAAGATTGACCTTCATTTCTTAAAGTAATTACAGACTCTTTTTTCTTTGCTTAACTGAGCGTATTTTGCCATTTTCTGCTCCCTTACATTCAGGAATGACAAACTTGTGCCTATGCTACCTATATTTATAGTAATCATGGACCCTCACCGGTTAACAATAATTGGTGACAAAAGGTTAATTAGGTAACATGCTAGTTAACTCGGAGAACTTCTAACAAAGACACTTTTATACTTAGGCCAGTGTTCTAAAACCGTGTTATACACATTTCAGACTTTTAACTGACTTGGGCTTCAGACTGAAATCCCCTTGCCTTGGGTGACCATTTCATTGAAATTGACAAGATTTACATTTTCATTTAAAAATAAAATTTTTGAATGCAATTCACTTATGATTATCAGCTTATATAAGTACACGTATCATATAATGAAATATTAAGTGTTTATAGACAAGTTTATACAGTTAAAAGCATAGATAATCATGAAAAACCTGGTTTCAAGCAGGTGTACTCAAACTTTTGACTGGTACTGTATATACAGTACTGTGCAAAAGTTTTAGGCAGGTGTGAAAAAATGCTGTAAAGTAAGAATGCTTTCAAAAATAGACATGTTAATAGATTATATTTATCAATTAACTAAATGCAAAGTGAGTGAACAGAAGAAAAATCTAAATCAAATCCATATTTGGTGTGACCACCCTTTGCCTTCAAAACAGCATCAAGCATCAATTCTTCTAGGTACACTTGCACACAGTTTTTGAAGGAACTCGGCAGGTTAGGTTGGCCCAAACATCTTGGAGAACTAACCACAGTTCTTCTGTGGATTTAGGCAGCCTCAGTTGCTTCTCTCTCTTCATGTAATCCCAGACAGACTCGATGATGTTGAGATCAGGGCTCTGTGGGGGCCATACCATCACTTCCAGGACTCCTTGTTCTTCTTTACGCTGAAGATAGTTCTTAATGACTTTGGCTGTATGTTTGGGGTCGTTGTCATGCTGCAGAATAAATTTGGGGCCAATCAGATGCCTCCCTGATGGTATTGCATGATGGATAAGTATCTGCCTGTACTTCTCAGCATTGAGGAGACCATTAATTCTGACCAAATCCCCAACTCCATTTGCAGAAATGCAGCCCCAAACTTGCAAGGAACCTCCACCATGCTTCACTGTTGCCTGCAGACACTCATTCGTATGCGCTCTCCAGCCCTTCGCGAACAAACTGCCTTCTGCTACAGCCAAATATTTCAAATTTTGACTCATCAGTCCAGAGCACCTGCTGTCATTTTTCTGCACCCCAGTTCCTGTGTTTTCGTGCATAGTTGAGTCGCTTGGCCTTGTTTCCACGCCGGAGGTATGGCTTTTTGGCCGCAAGTCTTCCATGAAGGCCACTTCTGACCAGACTTCTCCGGACAGTAGATGGGTGTACCAGGGTCCCACTGTTTTCTGCCAGTTCTGAGCTGATGGCACTGCTGGACATCTTCTGATTGCGAAGGGAAGTAAGCATGATGTGTCTTTCATCTGCTGCAGTAAGTTTCCTTGGCCGACCACTGTGTCTACGGTCCTCAACGTTGCCCGTTTCTTTGTGCTTCTTCAAAAGAGCTTGGACAGCACATCTGGAAACCCCTGTCTGCCTTGAAATTTCTGCCTGGGAGAAACCTTGCTGATGCAATATAACTACCTTGTGTCTTGTTGCTGTGCTCAGTCTTGGCATGGTGTCTGACTTTTGACAGCAAACTGTCTTCAGCAACCTCACCTTGTTAGCTGAGTTTGGCTGTTCCTCACCCAGTTTTATTCCTCCTACACAGCTGTTTCTGTTTCAGTTAATGATTGTGTTTCAACCTACATATTGAATTGATGATCATTAGCACCTGTTTGGTATAATTGTTTAATCATACACCTGACTATATGCCTACAAAATCCCTGACTTTGTGCAAGTGTACCTAGAAGAATTGATGCTGTTTTGAAGGCAAAGGGTGGTCACACCAAATATGGATTTGATTTAGATTTTTCTTCTGTTCACTCACTTTGCATTTAGTTAATTGATAAATATAATCTATTAACATGTCTATTTTTGAAAGCATTCTTACTTTACAGCATTTTTCACACCTGCCTAAAACTTTTGCACAGTACTGTATATATATATATATATATATATATATACACACACACACACACAGTATATAAAAAAAAAATAGCAAAAAAGCAGCGGAGGTCTCCGTATCCCATGTAATGCAGAGTGCAGACCAGCAAACGCTCTCGTGAGGATCATCTAGAGCATGACAATTTCAATGGAAGCTCCTGAGAATTAAAATTTGGAAAGAGCACAAGTCATTTTTTGACTTTGGTGCTAAAAGGAAAAATTAAAGAACTTTAAAAGAGCAAAACTGTAAATAGTTATGATGTTGACAGCTACCCGCAGAGACATTGGTACATGTTCTACAACACTGATTTTTATGTCATGAATGGGGGATTTTCAAAAGAAAACATTTCATGTAAGCTTGTCTTTGTCCTATTTGTACTACCATTATTTGTACTGCGTACTGTTTTTGGAAAATATAACAATGTTGATGCAATATGTAAAACTGCAGATGTTCTGGTTGAAAACACAGATTTTGAGATGGTATGCTTTTTACAAATGTACATTTTTAAAGGCTAGCACAACCTCTGCCGAATTTTATTTAAATTTTTACCTTTTTTTTTTGTAATTCCTTGCCATTGCCGTTTCTTCACAGTAAACAATAGCCACAGACACGTTTTCATAAAGTAATAACATGAGGTTTACTTTTGCCTTTTGTAGCTGAACCAAACAAAACTGAAATTTTACTTTAAACTTCAAAAAAAACTTAATTTTGTGGAAATGGCGTAAAATAACTCACCGTTTTGGTTCTAGTTTATTATATTCCACATAACAAAGTCGCATAAAAAAATATATAATATATACAATCTATATGAAAATCACTACACATTTCCAGCAAGTAGGGCACTGTTTTAAGCGAGGTATTTCAGAATGATGTGTTTGCCTTTTTTCTGTCGTTGAGATTCCGTTTGTGCTAAAGCAAGCAATGCTTTTTGACCCAGTAGCTTTCCATAGAGATCAAGATGCTTGCACGCGCATAATCTGGTTTGTTTACTTTTTCTGTCTAAAACTTTTAAATATAGACTCGAGCTGCCGAGCTGATCCTGTTTTTTATATATATATATATATTAATCTTGCATATCACACGGAGCTCTCTTTCATTTGCCATGTATGAAACTATAGCTCAACTTTTGTTGAGGCAGTAAAAGTGTAAGGTATTTATGTCATTTCTGAATTTTGTATCAGAATACATGTAAAAAAAAATTTGTTTGGATATTTGTACCAGCACTAAAATGAATGTATATAAACATATTTGAAAACTTTCTACTGCTGAACTATACTAAAACAAATTTATTTTTAATAAGTTACTAAACATTTGTGTATACATGTATCAGTATGTGTATATACATGTATTGTAATCTCTGTGTTTCAGAGTACAAGAGGATCATCCCATAATGTCTTTTACAGTTTCAAAGAATGGAAGATTAGCTTTGTTAAATGTAGCAACTCAGGTAAGATAATTAAAAATAATAATTAAAAACCTGGCTAGTGCTGTCCGTGTCCTAGAATTTGATTGTGTTACTACAGTAGTACTGTGGTGGTCTGAAATGTACTAATTCCTATACTTTTTTATAGTCTTGTATTATAAAATCTTTATGCAATTGTAAGGAATGTTCCTGTTAGAACTATTAGTAGCAGCTACACTTTTTAAATTTTGCCAGTGTCTCATGTTATTGACAACAAATTCAAAGTGTAGCACATCAGGCATTCTACATAAGTAGTTTAAAAAATTTAACTTGGCTACTTATCAGAAGCCACTTATCTTGATGAAAGCTAGCCACAAAAACTGTAAATGTATATTACATGTAGCTTACAATTAACAAAACTATCTTTCCTAATGGGCCCATTTTGAAGGGAATACAGTCTAGAAGTCTTGTTGACCAGTAGGTATTTGCCAATTTCAAATTGGTTGCGTTTTTGTAGACTTATCTAGTCTTTTTAAATGTTTTTATTTTGTCGTAGTAAACACACTGGCCACAGCCCTTGGGTCTCTTGACTCTCATTTACACAGAACTGCTCACTCTTGCCATTTAAGACCCAGTTTTCTACATTTTATACCGAGTTGCACATTTTTTAAATACATTTTTTTATCCAGGAATCATTTATTTGGATGTCATTTGTGTGGGCTGGTGTATTGTCAGATTATTGATCTGATAAATATTTTCTGGGTTTTTCCCCATAGGGAGTTCATTTATGGGACTTGCAGGACCGAGTTTTAGTGAGAAAGTATCAAGGAGTCACGCAAGGATTTTATACAATCCACTCATGTTTTGGAGGCCATAATGAAGACTTCATAGCCAGTGGTAGTGAAGGTAAGGTTTTCAACCCAGAGAATTTCTTCGTTACCATCAGGGGGATTTTTTAATTGAATGTTTTCAGAAGGTCTTTACACAATGTTAGTTTTATTTCTCAAGTTTTAAGTGATAAGAATGTTACTATATATGGTTAACTGTCCTTCATTAAGCAGCAGTTAACACGCACTTATAGGGAGGGCAAAACAGGAACTGCTGTGAGTTTACCTTCTGTCACTGCCTGTCAAGTCTTGCACCTGGTCAGCACCATGTGCTAAACGGATGCAGTTTACCTTGCCAATCCAGATCAGTCTGACTTGACTTTTTTCCATCAAAATGTAAAATGTAATGTTCCCTTTCAGGTATTAAATGTAACCATTACCGAATGGGTATTTACCTCCTAAAGTCCGAGATCCTGAATAGCTTATACCGAAGCTCTATATATATATATATATATATATATATATATATATATATATATATATATATATATATATATATATATAATATATTCATTCACATTTTTTGTTTTTTTTTATGTGATAGTTAAGCGAATTGCTGTAATAGTTTTTCTATTTATGTGCACTACAGCCTGTTGCTTATTACTTCCCACTGTGGCCTTGTGCCCCGTGTGAAGTCAGCAGCTCGAGTCACTCCTTCCCAGGGACCCAGCAACATAAGTTGGCTGACTTTGTGGTCTCCCTCGAGGCAATTTGTTTTTGTTAATCAGCACCGTACAAGACGTTTTATATTTATGTAATTGTTAAAGTACTGTTTTTTGTTCATTGTTTTTTCTGTTTTTCAGATAATCACGCGCAAGCCTGTCTGTAACGTGGTGCTTGCATGCGTACAGTAAGAGCAGCTGCTTGCTTAAGCAGCATTGCGCAGGACCGAGATACTCGCTTCAGCGCTGTTGTTGGTTTGCATCACAACCACAGTATCACTGCTGTTTTGGTGACCAGCATCACCTTTGCAAAGGCTGTTGGTTCATTCTAACAAGCAGGCTTCCCTCAGTCTCGTGTTGGTGCTGACTGAGTGGTTTTGCCAATGGCTTTTACAGGTGGGCATCCATGTACGTTGCCACCCGTGGTGACTGCGAACCGGTGGACCCGTACCAAAACTGGACATAGGTAGGTACCCGGTGCCAAACTGAGCAGTAGCTGCAACCTGATGGACCTGTACGGAACCGAGGTCACCAACCCACGTCTGATCCCGACACGGTACCGAACCGGGACCGAGGTTACCACACCGGTGCTGAACCGAACTGGTGCAAAGGCTACCAAACCGAACCCTGTGACACATGCAAGGCCAGTCTGCCTATGGAGGACAAGCATGGCAGGTGCTCCTCCTGCCTGGGGCCAGAGCATGTCAAGGAGGCACTGGTTAATCGCAGCTTCTGTGAATTTTGTGCCCCTTTCTTTAAGTGCACGCTTGGGAAGAGGTTATAACGCAGCTCTAAGGAACGTTCTGCGTCCCTTAGTCCTGCTCAGCACTCTTCCCCATCACACTCTCTTAGAGAGGTTGCTGCGTCCTCACTCCATGGCTTTGCGCCAAGGGAGAGCGGACGACGCACCCGGGAAAGTAGCCCAGTCAGGAAACCATCCTCAAGGTCTTCCGCATCAAGCTCTGCCTCTCCTTCCCCTCCCCCGCAAAGGGGGAAAAGAGTCGCTGTTCCAGTTGATCAGCAAACGGAGCAGATGGAGAAAATCTGGGCAGCTGTTTCCTACCAGGGAACTGTTTTTGCTGAATTGCTGTGGGAACGGTTGGCCCCCTGTGCCCTGCCTGCCCCCTTGGGGCCCCACGGGGCTACGAGCACAGATTGGCCACAGGAGGATATACTGTCCATCGTTGCCTCTGAGGATGTGGGCAAACAGGAGCTGGCCTTCCTCTCCTTGTTGGCAGAGGGTTAGGGTTAAACAACCTTGCAAATGCCAAGCCTACAGCCAGAGTTTTTTTAGTCCACAATGAACCACGGCCACCAATTGTCAGTGTCTCTTAGTGGAAACAGCTGGCCCATCTATGCCTAGGCATCACCACGGCGGCATCCAGCCTGGGCTGGGGCACTGTGTGGAATGGATGGGTTTGCAAGGTGTGTGGAACCCCCCATGACAAGGTGTCTACATCAGTGTTTTATAGCTGCAGGTAGTTTACCTGGCCTTGCAAATTTTTTTGCAGGAGGTTCGGGAGACGTGTTTGTCCATACAGACACACAACAGTGGTGGTTTACATCAACCACTAGGGCTGCCTCAGGTCATCCAGTCTCCATCGTATGACAAAGGAGAGTCCCCAGCAGATCAGAGTGGAGGCTTCACCCCGAGGTGGTGAGCTTCATCTGGGAGAGGTTCGGGAGAGCAGAGATTAGATCTTTGTCCCAGGAATCAACCCACTGTCCCCTCTGGTTCTACATAATAGGAGGTGGGGACCCGCTGGGAATAGATGCCTTGGGACATCAGTGGCCGAAGCATCTGTTGTACGCCTTCCCACCGCTCGGCCTGTTCCCGCTGTGTCTGCGGAAAATCATGCAGAACTGGACCAAAGTGCTCTAGTAGCCCCATTTTGGCCCATGACTCTGCTTTTCAACCCTTATGCAGCTCTTGAGTGGCCAACTGTGGTGACTGCCGACGTGCTGCAACCTGCTCAGTCAGGCACAGGGGCATCTCTGGGGTCTGGCCCCTAAACGGCTGCATCTGAGCCATGTGGGTCGGTCCAATATGGTTACTGACACCCGACAAAATACAAGGGCAGCGTCCACGTGTTCCTAGTACAGGTACAAGTTGGGTGTCTTTCAGCCTTGGTGTCTGCCTCGTGGGTTCGATACCACAATTTGTCCCATGGCAGTAATACTGCAATTCTTGCAGGACCCATTTGATGAGGGGAAATCCACCTCCACAATAAAGGTCTATTTGGCAGCTATTTCAGCTTGCCATGTTAAGATTGACTCGTCTCCCCAGGAGCTCACTTCCTGGCGGGGCAATTTTTGAAAGGGGCTCGGTGGCTTTGGCCACCTATGAAGGACATTGTTCCTCGCTGGAGGCTAAACGTGGTGCTTAATGCACTCATGAAGCCTCATTTGAGCCCCTGCATTCAGCTGAGCTGAAATTTGTATAATATAAAGCGGCTTTCTTGCTTGCCAGCAAAGCAGGTAGTAAGATGCAGGCATTCTCTATTGCAAAAGCCTGCTTCATTTTTACAGTGGCCAGGACAAAGGTCACGCTCAGTTCCAATCCTGCCTTTTTGCCGAAGACTATCTCGGCATTCCAGTCTGTGTAATTGGGGGATTTCAGTCCACCTCCTTTTCAGTCTGACAGAGAGCAACAGATCCATACGCTCTGCCCAGTTCGGCCCCTGGCATACTGAAAAGTTTGAAAAGTTGGAGGCAGTCCGAGCAATTTTTTGTCTGAGGTGGGGCAAAATCCCATGGTCAAGCCCTGTCTAAGCAGCGGCTGTCCAAGTGGATAGCAGACACGGTCAGGACTGCCTATGAGCTGGCCCCCTCCTGAAAAGGTCACTGCTCATTCCACCATGGACATGGCAACTTCGTGGACCTTATTCCAGGGTGCATCTGTCAGACATTTGCAATGCAGCAGTGTGGGCTACTCCTCATACCTTCACTAGGTTCTACAGACTTAACCCTTTGCTGTCCATTTATTCAGGGCGTGTCAGGCGCGTCAGGTCCAATTTATTTTCACTTGCGCTGTTTATTTTACACACTTTGTTTTAAAAGTTTTTTTTTCACAGTAAAACAGCTTTAAAAGGCACTGCATATCAACAGGACACTCAGTACTGCATCTCCAGCCCCGCCCCATCCCTTGTTCTCTGTATTTTTCACATATCTCTTCATAGTCGTGCATACTGATAAATCATCTGATCACTCGTTTTATCACCAAACTCCTCAATAATGCGATCCAAGTCATTATTTTATTACTATAACATCTCAAAAAGCTCAGCAAATGTCTGTGATATTCTTTGAGCGCTGGATGCAGAAGCAGCTATCTTGTTTGTTTATGGCCATGTTCTCTCTGTGGTGCCGGGGCTATGTGTATTGCTCAGATCCGCCCCCTTTTTTTTTCGGCTTCTCTCAGCTCTTATCAGTCTCACTCGGCCATTGAATAGTTTTCTTGGCTTTTTCCGGAGAAAAAACAACTAGGGACCTGTGCTTTTACCGGAAAAGGAAAATTGTAATGTCGGACCTGGTCCGACATAGAATCGCAAAGGGTTAAATGTATATTAAAGTATTGTATTTATATGAACAACAGCTGCGACCACTTTCTGCAGTCAAAAGGTATGCGACGTCTGTGCCTGACGTATTGCATTCATCTGCAACAGAAGTACTGCATGAACCAGGCTTATAGTTTTCCATGATTCTGAAACAAACAGCATGTTGTAAAGAAAGCCTCTGTAAGTTGGTAAACTTTTGTTGTCTGATGCATTTGTTCTTCTGTCTTTACAGAAAACAGGTCACTCACAATTATTTTTTTTTTTTGCATTTTAGCTGTCGCTGATTTACATGCTTGCTCGCTCAGCTGTCTCATTCGCTGACCTATATAGCTACACATAAATGCTGCGTGAAACAACCAAACAATTTACAGATACTCGCAGATTTATATTTACAGTGCATGATAATGCATGTTTTAAAGGAAATAAAGAAACCGCCTAATCAAAACTGTTTTTTTATATCCATTTTCAAGATTTCACTGACGTTTTTTAAATTCTCGATTTCTGTGACCTCAGTGACAAAATCATAGCCCTAAGTGTGAACACTTTATTATTAAACACTAAGGGGAACGTTGTTATCATCGGTATGCACATTTCGCAGTAAGACATACAACAAATTGAACATGTGCAACTTCTACATTCTTCTTTTGGATATAACAATGAAAATGAAACACTGAACAGTTAAATCATGAATCGTTAAATGATTGAGAATACAATGAAAGAAATTTGTTATACAATAAACATTGCTGTTTTCTCAAGTGCCTTTACTCTTAATATCCAGGAATATAACTAATAAACCTCCGTTTATTAACAAAGCACTTCACTAACCACACACCATTTTTACTGCTTGTTTTCTGTGTACATAACTTTAATAATAAGTTAATAACAGTACTTGTTATTCTGAGCGATCACGTAACGTGGATCCGGAAGATGGAAGCCTGAACTGAAGGCAAATTAAATAGTGTGATTTTGATTCGCTGCTAGCTGCTCCGAAAAAGCAACCTAAATGTAATGTTGAATTTCATTAGCTGGCTGTAATGTAATGCTTTGTCGTTGACCACTGGGGTGTAAGACCATGGGAAGAGAGCTTTTTTCAGATGATTGTTTGTTTGAAAACAATGGAACGAGACCGAGAGAACAGACTGAAAGGGAACGCAAAAAAAAAACCTTATTAACTGATAAACAAAACCTTGAATATAATTTTCATTCCAGAACATAATAAATAATTTTTGTTTTTTTGTTTTTTTGTTTCTGTTCATGAAAAATATATATATATATATTTTTTCGTTTAGCGTTCTTCTTCCGGTTCCCGTTCCGTTCCGAATCCCTGATCATAACCCTGATTCCCAGCAATGTAACCATTAACCTTCAAGGTCGCTGCGTCCATGATTGCAGCAGATTTGAAGGAAAAATGACGCCAAGATCTGTGAGCGCAGTACTTTTGTGCCCTCTGGGGCGGGGCCACGACTGTGTTACAGGCTCAAAGAGCAACTTTTGATATACATCTTTCAGGATTCGGGTCTTTAGGAGGTAAATACCCATTCAGGATTAATAGTCTTTTGGTAAAATAGTTGATCAGTTGAGTTTTAGAAACTGTAATTACACAGTTCCCACTACCTAGTATATACACAGTATTAATGATCTATATATTTTTTGCAGTATCATTAGGCCTATATTTCACATGAGCTGTATTTAAACCATACAGTTAGTAGGGCTTTTTTTAATCCCCCTTACATTTTTCATGTTTATGTGGTCTATTTGACATGATACTGATAGCTTTAATTTTGTATTTCCAAGCATTTTATTAACCCTGTTTGTTTTGTTTAGACCATAAGCTGTATATCTGGCACAAACGTAGTGAGCTGCCAATTGCGGAGCTGACGGGACACACACGCACAGTAAACTGCGTTAGCTGGAACCCGCAGGTCCCTGGCATGATGGCCAGTGCCTCTGATGATGGCACTGTTAGGATATGGGGACCAGCACCTTTTGTAGACAGCCAGGATTTTGAAGGTAACAATGGTAACAAAGATGTTTCTATTAATTTTCATTGGGGTCTAGACATTGTTTATCCAGATGATGTTGAACAACAGAAAACAAAGTTACTGTAAAACAAGAAATGTTTGTGACAAATACTGACATTTTGACAGCATTGAAATGTTTGTTTTTCAGTCAAATTAGGATGTTTAATCCCTTTTTAACGTATTTTGTTGGCAAACCTGAAGTAAATATCAGTAACAAAGTAAAAACTATGATTTTGGAAATCAAGTGCTGTTCATTCACACCACCTGCTTGCCACAGTTGATTTTTATTGCATGAGTGCCACTCTCCTGACTTAAGACACATCATCTTTAACATGTTGTTTTAGTTTTATGGTTTGTTCTAGCATAAGGTTTTTTAAACTGATTTTCTGTTTGGGGACCCCTTTTCAAAATCTTTTAAATAGGGCCAGTCGTATGAGAAGAAAAAACCTACTGCAGTGAAACTCAATATTTTAACTATATCCAAGTATCAGAGGAGGGTCTGTCTCGCTGCATTAATGAGGATGAATGTTGTTGAATGCTAAATAAATTAACACAAGATTCATATTATACGTAGATAAACCTTATGATTTGAGGAATACTGTTATGGTAAAACGTATACATAATGGTGATGTAGACAAATGTTTTGGGCCAGTGCCTTCGTCATATAAAAAATGATGAAGAAAGAACTAGCGGATACATTTGTCTAATTAACTGACCTACGTTTCTTGTAGGTTTTACCTTCCTGGTGAACAGTATTTGGTCTTAATATCCAGAATGTTTTTTTATTCAGTTGTTCCAAGAAAGCCCCCCTCCCCACTCCCTTTCACATTATTGAGTTTTAAATACACTTTTTTCTCTATTTTACTATCTTTAATTCTTGTCAATCCTGTGCACACTTTTTCTTGAAACACAGGATCTTGTAAAGCCATGGGTATTCATCCAGCTGTGCTGCCAGATGATGCTTTACTATAATCATCTTCCCAAGGTATATACCTGGTGGGTGGGGTGACATTGGCATGTTTTGTTCCCAACTATATTGGCTTCGGGAATTGCTACATTGGGATAAATGTCTGATCACAATTATTTCCATACACTTTTTAGGATTCTTCACTTGTTTGTGTTGGGAGTTTTTTTTGTTGAGTATTCATATTTTGCAATTCAAGGATTAAGTCATTGGGTGTGTGTCTGTGTATATACAGTGCCGTGAAAAAGTATTTGCCCTGTCTGATTTTTTGCATTTTTGCATATTCTTGACACTGAATGTTATCAGATCTTCAACCAACACCTAATATTAGATAAAAGGGACCCTGAGTGAACAAGTAACACAAAAATTTGATTCATATGTCATTTATTAAGTTATGCAACACCCAATGCCCCTGTGTGAAAAAGTAATCGCCCCTTAGACTCAATAACTGATTACACCACCTTTAGCAGCAATAACTGCAACCAAACGCTTCCTGTAGTTATTGATTAGTCTCTCACAGCGCCGTGGAGGAATTTTGGCCTGACATTCTCCTGTAGAATTCTCTGATACAGAGCAGAATTCATGGTTCCTTCAATGATGGCAATACGTCTAGGTCCTGATGCAGCAAAGCATCCCCAAACCATGACACTACCACCACCATGCTTGACCGTTGGTATGAGGTTCTTACTGTGGAATGCAGTGTTTGGCTTTCGCCAGACATAACGGGGCCCATGTCGGCCAAAAAGTTCCACTTTTGACTCATCTGTCCATAGAACATTGTTCTAGAACTCTTGAGGATCATCCAGGTGTGTTTTGGCAAACTTGAGACGAGTATTCATGTTCTTCTTAGTGAGCAATGGTTTCCGCCTTGCTACTCTGCCATGAATCCCATCTTTGCCCAGTGTCTTTCTGATGGTGGAGTCATGAACACTGACCTTAGCTGAGGCGAGAGAGGCCTGCAGATCCCTGGATGTTGTTCTAGGGTTCTTTGTGACTTCCTGGACGATTTTACGCCTTGCTCTTGGAGAGATTTTGGTAGGACGGCCACTCCTGGGAAGATTCACTACTGTCCCAAACTTTATCTATTTGGACAATATGGCTCTGACTGTGGTTCGGTGGAGCCCCAGAGCCTTAGAAATGGCTTTATAACGCTTTCCAGACTGATAGGCAGCAACAACTTTTTTCCGGAGGTCTTTTGTTCGTGGCATGATGTGCCTCTAGAACCTGTGTGCTGACAACTTCACTCTGATGGTAAGGGCCAAAGTTAGTCAGATTTATATTGGCAGGGCTGGCCCAAATCAGGCCTGGTTGTTAACCAAAGTAGTCAAACAGCTGACCCAAATATTAAAAATTAGTTAACTGGGGGTCAATAACTTTTTCACGCATGAAGATTGCATGTTTATTACCTTGTACACCAAACAAATGAAAGAAGCACCAAACTTTGGTGTCATTTTTTCTCTCAGACTCCCTCTATATACTAATACAATCCACAAAAAAAACTGACCAAATACAATGTGAAAAATGTGCAAAAATGCAGAAAATCAGACAGGGCAAATACTTCTTCACGGCACTGTGTGTGTATATATAATAGAGTGGTAAGGTAAAGTTACATTTCTAAACACCACGAACTGTATATTATTATTTTTCGTGGTACAAATATTGAACTAAAATGAAGAGATATATATATATATATATATATATATATATATACAGCTCTGGAAAAAATTAAGAGACCACTGCAAAATTATCAGTTTCTCTGGTTTTACTATTTATAGGTATGTGTTTGGGTAAAATGAACATTTTTGTTTTATTCTATAAACTACTGACAACATTTCTCCCAAATTCCAAATAAAAATATTGTCATTTAGAGCATTTATTTGCAGAAAATGGCAACTGGTCAAAATAACAAAAAAGATGCAGTGTTGTCAGACCTCGAATAATGCAAAGAAAATAAGTTCATATTCATTTTTAAACAACACAATACTAATGTTTTAACTTAGGAAGAGTTCAGAAATCAATATTTGGTGGAATAACCCTGATTTTCAATCACAGCTTTCATGCGTCTTGGCATGCTCACATTGATGTTGGGTGACTTTATGCCACTCCTGGCGCAAAAATTCAAGCAGCTCGGCTTTGTTTGATGGCTTGTGACCATCACATTCCAGAGGTTTTCAATGGGGTTCAGGTCTGGAGATTGGGCTGGCCATGACAGGGTCTTGATCTGGTGGTCCTCCATCCACACCTTGATTGACCTGGCTGTGTGGCATGGAGCATTGTCCTGCTGGAAAAACCAATCCTCAGAGTTGGGGAACATTGTCAGAGCAGAAGGAAGCAAGTTTTCTTCCAGGACAACCTTGTACTTGGCTTGATTCATCGTCCTTCACAAAGACAAATCTGCCCGATTCCAGCCTTGCTGAAGCACCCCAGATGAGTCAATTTTCAGCTTTGCCCAACACCTGGTCGTCTAATGGTTAGACGGAGACCTGGAGAGGCCTACAAGCCACAGTGTCTCGCACCCACTGTGAAATGTGGTGGAGGATCGGTGATGATCTGGGGGTGCTTCAGCAAGGCTGGAATCGGGCAGCTTTGGCATGAATCAAGCCAAGTACAAGGTTGTCCTGGAAGAAAACTTGCTTCCTTCTGCTCTGACAATGTTCCCCAACTCTGAGGATTGGTTTTTCCAGCAGGACAATGCTCCATGCCACACAGCCAGGTCAATCAAGGTGTGGATGGAGGACCACCAGATCAAGACCCTGTCATGGCCAGCCCAATCTCCAGACCTGAACCCCATTGAAAACCTCTGGAATGTGATCAAGAGGAAGATGGATGGTCACAAGCCATCAAACAAAGCCGAGCTGCTTGAATTTTTGCGCCAGGAGTGGCATAAAGTCACCCAACATCAATGTGGAGAGCATGCCAAGACGCATGAAAGCTGTGATTGAAAATCAGGGTTATATAAATATTTTTTTATTTTTTTATTTTTTAAAAATACAGCTAATTTATATTGAGTTCAATTAAATGGAATGGAACCTATTCTACAGCTCAAGAACAAATACAGGAAGTTGCAGCCTGACACCCAATTGACAAGTCTGCCTTTCAATTTTAAAGACTTAAAATCAAAGATCCTATTATACCAAGATACTCAACTCTGCCTTTAATTCAGTCACACAGCAGATAGGGGGTAATGGGATACAATGAGAGCCCCAGGGCTATTTTTTAAACATTGTATTTTGCTGTGCAAATGTACTTTGTCAAGTAGGCTGCTGCAGTTGGAATTTGTTTGTAATATTACCTTAATTAAATATTTAAAAAAAGCCAAACTATAATCAGTTAATACAGCCCTTAGTTTTATTAATTTAATTTTATTATACATTTATATAAAAAACAGAGAAGTTAGGGTACTAAACAATTTTTTTTTTTTAAATCATTAAAAAGAAAAAAAAAATTTAAATATCAATAAAAGCAGCTCAGTCCGACACCGCTCCATTGACTCTGCAATAAAAACTTTTCTGGCGCTCTCTTTGTATCATAACCCTTTGCGTGCAGCGTGACAGAAGTCCCCATAATGAATAAGCAGAGTATCTTGGTATAGTAGAATATCTTTGTTTAAATGATGAAGCTTAAAAGGAAAAAGTATTATTCTGTATTCTAAACCTTTTTGTTGTCTTTTTCCTCACAGAGGATGGCAGTAGCATGAATAGTTGATGGTGACTTTGGAGTGGATGACTTCTCTAAATAACAAAACAAACAAAAACAAAAAAAATAGTTGCATTTTAAATCGCTCTGGAGTTGGTGTAACTATCTTGATCGATCACTGGACAGAAATGGCTCATCGTTTAAATATAAAAGAGAGAGAGAGAGAGGAAGAAAAAAAAACAACCATTTTTGGCACCCAAACCGGAGCCAAGCATCTACCACCTTGCTTCATAGTAACCAAGTCAAGAAGAAGCACGTCATTAGAACGCAGTTGGACACCATGTTGAATTATCCCCATTGGTCTGTGAAGAACTGTGCTACATTGAGACTATCCATTGAACTCGGCAATGTGTTTTTTTTTGGTTTTAGTTTTGTTTTGTTTTTTCTTTTTGCCATTTTGGTCTGGCAGTTTTTTCTTCCTTGTCATTCTTCTACGTAATGGAATTTAAATGCTTGTTTGGAATTTATTTAACATTTTAGAAGGCTTGATTAGTGAAAATGGAGTGCTTTAGTCTGAATATACATTTAATAGGAGAGGTATTTTATCTCTTTTTCTGAGTGTCCCAGGCTGGTCTGGTTTAGAATCTCTACAGCACGGTTCATGGTTTCTCAAACTTTATTAGCATGGAGAAGCCAAGATCATTACATCATTACACTGAATCATTGCGTAGCACATGCTCAGTATCAGACTGAATTAACCAGTGGTATGTGTCATACATTTTAATGGAAATATATACATGGATTACCTGAAACAGCAATAGAATCCTGTCCATCTGATCTTAACCACAGTACTGTGCAGGCCTATTGACACCTGTACCACATATCTTGCCATGCAGGCCCTAATCTTAATCCTTATCCTTATTTAACTGACTAAGTTCAATATATAACATTGGGGGCTGTCTTTTTATAATTACAAAAATTAAGAGAAAAGGGGTAGAAAGAACAAAAGCAGAGTTGTCCCAATTGTTCTGGTCTGTGACATTCTGAGCATGGTCTACTGGAATGATTCATGGCTAAGCTTAAGTTATGTTTTACTCTGTATCAAATATATACATACACACAGCTTTACCATTCTAAAAATAGAAATGTTTGACATCTCCCCCAAAAGTACTAGACTAAATATAAATGGGATATTTCCTAGATTTGGTAAACAGTTCAAAAGTATGCCCTCATTTATTTTTGCATTCAAGATGTAATATCTAAATGTTCTATGCATTTGTTTAGTTATGTTCACAAATTATCTAAAATTGGCCACTCCTGTATTTAAAAATATATATATTCTTTTTGAGAAGAAATAGCTATTTTGTATTTTTCAAAAACTTAGCTTATAGTGGCATTGCATAATTATAAACCAAACACTGCACCTTCAGACAGCACGGGGAAAAGGTGATCTCTGCTCATTTTATAGTGTACAAACTGCAGTTTCCATCAGTAGTGGCATGATCAAGGTATTTCAGATGTGCCCAGCTGTCCTAAGACTTTGGTAGACTTTGGTTTAATCGTTGTACTAGCCTTCACCTATTGCAGTATTCATACTTGTAAAGTAGGTGAGAAATATGACTTGAGTTTTTTCCAATATGCTTAAAAAAAGTCCAAACTGCCCCACTGCAGTTATTTCAGCTATGGGGGATGCTTCTAACTTGGTAATTCCTAAACTCTTAACTCTTGTTTTCTGTTTAATTCTGGGGCAAAATGTTGCAGACTTAAATTGTTAAGATTCTTTTTTTAAATAGTCGGTTCACTTTTTTCTTCTTCTTTTCTACCATGTTAGAAGAACATTATACTGGCATGTTAAATTACAGAACTTGTCCAAATATGAGCAGATCTCTCTGTATTGTGTAGAAAGTACTTTTATCAAAGTACTTTTATCTAAGGAAGGTTTTGGCTTACCTAAATTAAACCATCCTTTGCTACAGTTTACCCTTTGCACAGCGCATTTCTGTTGTGCTTTTGCTTTGTTGGAACACTTAATTTGAATGTTGATATATTTGCAGAACTTTACAATATTATATCCTTATTTCATGCGAAGTTGTTCCAGGTTGGAAAAAAATAATTCAATTTTATACTCAACTCAGACAATTAGGTTTAGAGGTTTAAACAGTGAGGTTAATTGTGGAGTAAGATTTAAAAATAAATAAATAAATAAAAAATAAAAAAAATTAAAAAAAAATTGATCATTACATTATTCAATTAGTTATTGTATATTTTAGTCTATACCAGTTTGTAATGTCATTATTTTGATAAGCAGAGTAGTTTCAATTTAATCAAAATACATTTTTAAAGACGGTAAACCATTTTATGGTTGAGATTGCTTTATTCTTTCTGTATAAAAATGTTTAACTTCCACCTGCATTTTCAGTTTTTGTAATTATTTTGTACCTTACAATCATAACATTGAGTGTAACTATAGTTAGTGCAACTGTTTACTTTTGTAAAGGTTTTTTTTATATATATATAACTGGGATGCAGAAAGTCTCTTCGAGGGGTGCGGGTTGGGGGATGGAAGAAAATCTGAAAATTGGGGCCATCATGGCAAAATGCCGCTTTAACTAGAAACATTCTCTTGGTAATGTTTTGTCTCTTAAGCTTTTATGTATGATTTTAAATGTTTATTTTTTCTTTGTGTTAGCAAGTTGTTTAAACATGTTTGGTTAGAATTGCTTTATTGTCTGGAGCACTTTCTTGCCTAATTTAGCTTTCACATACCTTTTAGTAAGGTGCTACTGATTTCCGTAAGACGCCAGAGCAGTCACAAACTTAAACAGAAATTCAAGCAAGTAAAAATACAAAAAAAAAAAAAAAACTTGTCCTTATTACAAAAAAAAAAAAAAAAAAAAACTTAGCAGAGACTATTAAATAATATACGAGGTTTGACCTGGTTCCAGGGAAGGGACATTACAAAAAAATAATAAATATAATTTAGAAACCCATAATATACCTATTTCTGAAAACAATAGTATAAATAAAAGATTTTTGTCATCGCAGATAATTTTTAAATGAAATAGTAGCGTGTGCAGAAAACCATAGATAAATGGAATTTCAAACCAACAAAGGCAGGATGTTGATATGCTTGTGGATATTTGAATAATGTAGTTGAATAATTACAGCTTTGGTCTAGACTCAGTTATGTATTTAACATTAACATGAGCTTTATTTCCCCCATTAAATGACCATAAATTTAGATAATTAGATTCTCCCAATTCATAAAAATGTTATATTTATTTTGCAAAGTTGACACTTACTCTAAGCATTTACTGTATAGAATGCTTCACACAGTACAGGTATTATGAAGTCCTATAGTTACTATGTGTCAATTTAACAGTGCCACTTATCACTTCTTTTTATTACCTCTACCTGTTTTATGGTCTTGATCTCAGACTGGTTCAAAGTGCTTTGGTCTGCCTGATCAATGACTGCCTTTTAAGTGTGATTTAAGTTAGTCGGATTACATAACTATTTATGTTGATTTAAGTTGGGAGAAACATTGTGAAAAAGTGTGGGCACTGATTTCAAAATCCAACCTGAAACATCTATTTGATAAGGTTGCCTCAAATATAGTTATAGGCAGAAAAAATATCTTGCTGCTTACAGTTCCACCCTACACACCCCAAAAAAGATAGAAGATAAATATTGCATTTGTATACATTGATTGTATCCCCTTGTATAATACATGCAGCCTGCTTTGATTGCATTTCTGAATCTGAATGTACAGAACATGGCCTGCACTGCAGGTGGGCACAAGTCATTATTTAATCTGTTTTAAGTGATTTAATTTTGCTTTGAACTTCAAGAAAATAGCATGACTTTTAGACTTTGTGACCCGTCTCCCATCTTGAATCACAAAAGCCATGTCAAAAGGTCTTGTTTCTGCTCATATATTGGATGATGATTAATTTTCTCCCAGCAGTTATTTGTATTTTGAAGCAATTTGTTAAAACTGTACAAATGCAGGCTTAATCCATGAACCGAGCTGCAGAGGCTGATAAAATTCTATACTTGCTCATCTCAGATTTCTAAACTGTCAAGATTTATATATATGGAGTTGTGGAGGATCTAGTTACATTTAGAGCTTTTTTGGTATGTAATGACTATTTGCTATGGACTGATATTAAATGTTTAAAAAGACAGTTTTTCTGCTCATCTTTTCTTATGGATTTTTGTTTCCTTTTTTTCTTTTTAGACGATACATTGTTTTTGTTTATTTTGCTGTATCATCACTTTAAAATGTAAAGTGCCATTCGGCCTTTAATTTATTTATTTTCACCTTTTTCCCCACTATTAATTATTTACAGAACACATTTTACCAGCTGTTTTTTTAATATGTAGTATTTTTAACATATATCTTGTTAATAGAAATTACATTAATATTTGTTTTTATTGTATCACTTTTTTTTAAAACAAAAAAAACAGAATCACACTTTTTATGGTGGTGCTCTGCACTTAACAATAGTTTGTATTTTCTTAAACTCAATAAAAAACAAAAACGGAGTATTCTCGTAGCCACATGAATGATAGAGAACGTTTTTAAACTGGAGAACCATGAGCCAGGACTCAGGACCCCTCCCACCCCCACCCCCCCACCCCACAGTCTAACTCCTGGTTTTCGTGTGGTATTATTATTATTATTATATTTTTTTTAAAACTTTGTGTGGCTTCTCATACCCTCAACTTGGAAAATGGAATGGAAAGATCACACCTAAATAAATGCTATGATTTTAAAATAATGGAATAGGGAAGGTGATGAAGGTTACCAAAACAATGTTTCAAAATTAACACTTTTTTTTCAGAGAACTGTTAGACAAACATGCACATTTTTCATTCTCTTGTAAAGTCTTCAAAATGCACATTTATTTCCATGTCTGGAAAGAGTTGGTGTTCTATAGTTACCCAACGTAAGTTGTATGCATCTTCTAGGCTTTTCAGTGGGACGTTTGGAGAGCTCTAATTTGCATTTAAATGTGTTATTAATATTCTATAAAAGTGATTGTACTGTTTTGTAATGTTGTGTAGGAAGTGTTCTGTATGCATATTTTAAATAAAGCATTCAGGGTTTAAATATATATATATATATATATATATATATATATATATATATATATATATATATATATATATATATATATATATATATATTAGTCAGATGGGGTTAAAAACAGTAAATGGTTTAGCATTAGAGGGTTCAATTTAAAATACAGCTTGCACATCAGTGGGGTAAACGGTGTATGCAGTTGTTTATAGTAACCAGTTTTAATAATAAAAAAATAAACTTTGGAATACAAAATTGAGTTTTTAAAGTTTTATTTGTATTTTAAGTCATTTTCAAACCTTAATAGAATTAGTCGTATTGGGAATATTTTATTTTGTTATAATACATGGGAACAAGATATTTATAACATGGGGTTAGTAAAACTAGTAAAGTGTACATTTAGAAAGCTGATGTTGGCGAAATGACTTGTACTGTTAAGCTTGAGTTTTTAGGAAAATAAGTTCACCATGTATTATGTGGGTAAATTATTGATTTTTGTTGCACCCATCGGGGTCAGTTATACACTGCTACTTGGTTAGTATTTTTACTCAGCCAGCATCTATCTCTAAAATCTGTTTTCACCCTTGATACAATCTATTTCTCTTTTACCAATGTGCTGGTCAATTTCATTTCATTACGTTTCCTCACTTTAAACATTTTCTGAAGCCTTGCCATTATAGTCGAGAGCATCACATCCCTGTATATGACTGTTTTGCTCTGATTGCAAAAGGCATTGCTAGCACCACTGCTGACACCCACTTCTATGACACACACAGCTAAGATAAGATCAAATTGGTCTTAAGACATAAGCATCCTAAAAATCAAGCCTACATGGGGTAGGTCTATATCCAGTTGTTAATGTGTTTTTAAATTACTTATTTGCTGCTTACACTGAGCCTGAAGATACTGACATAAAGGTAGTGCACATTGTTATCTTAAACAGATGCAATTCTGCATGTTTGGTGATAGATGATCAGCAGTGTGCAAATATTGCATACTGTACATACACAAAAATGTTATTATTATTAGTTTATTTAGCAGACGCCTTTATCCAAGGCGACTTACAGAGACTAGGGTGTGTGAACTATGCATTAGCTGCAGAGTCACTTACAACTACGTCTCACCCGAAAGACGGAGCACAAGGAGGTTAAGTGACTTGCTCAGGGTCACACAGTGAGTCAGTGGCTGAGGTGGGATTTGAACCGGGGACCTCCTGGTTACAAGCCCTTTTCTTTAACCACTGGGCCACACAGCCTGTTACTCAACAGAAAATGTGCTGCATTTGTAAACTGCTGACTTTATGCAGTCTTATTAATCAGAACAAGCTCTAAACTTACTCTATTATGTGGCCAATGAATTCAAAGGATAATGATTACGCTTCAGTTGGTGCAGGGAATAACCAGTGCACACACACATGGAGGGTCCACAGCCTGTAAATGTAATTGTTATACCTTAAAATGTGCCATGCAACAAAATTTTAATGGGGGAAATTAATTTCTTCAGAAATTAAGTTGGACCCATTAAAGGTAAAACAACCCATAGTAAATATTTTTTTTTTGTCTGCCACTTGTAGTCTGAATTTTACAAAAAAAAAAAAACTTGAAATTGTGCCATTCTACATACAAGGCTGGGTCTGGGGAACAGCAGCAGGAGGCGGTGGAAGTCGGAACTCTTGCTGACGGCACTGCTGCCTGAACCCTCAAATTCACTTCCACCCGGTTTTAATAGTGTAAAAACTTTTCAAGTATAAATTCATTTTCCCCACATATATTATAGAATCATATCTGTTTGAAAAGGCAGGTAAAGTCTGGAGTAAGCATGTTTTACATGGGATTGATCAATAATTAATCTGTGTTTCTCTAAGCAATATAGTTTTTAATTAAGGCTGTTTTGCCACATTGATCATTTTTATACTGCAGACAAATGTCTGAAAAAAATACATGTTTGGAGCAATGCAAATTACGTATTTCTATTAAGTATTATAATGACATCACCAAAGGTGTCTAGTCATTAAAGGAATCATTCCTATATGAAGAATGGATTGTCCAGAAGTAATAATTTTTTTTTTCTATATGGTGTGCGCACATACACTGCTGTGCAAAAGTCTTAGACTTGTTTCATTTTATTACTCTGATGAATTATGAGCATCAACAATTTACTCAAAGCCTCCACTAGTGTTTTCTACTATTATAACAACCTAGACGTGCATAAAGAAGGAAAAACATTGAGTTAAATAGCTCGCATCACTCGATTTTCAAGGTGTGGTATCCGAAGCATAATCAACAAGTACAGAGAAACATCACCTATAATTGACAAACCCAGGACTGGAACACCCAAAAAGCTGTCTAACAAGGATGAGCAGTACTTGAAGATAATATCCTTAAGGAATAGAAAGAAGACCAGCGTTGAATTAACAACAGAACCGGCAGAAGGCACAGGGGTCATTGTCCATCAAGTCCAAAGCACCTTTGACCATTGTTCCATAGTCCAATTTCTGTGTTTGTACGTATTTTAGCCTTTTAGTCTTGTTCCCCTTTCTTAACAGAGGTATTCTTACTGCAACACATCCTTTAAGTCCTGATTTCAAGTGACCTTACTGTTGATTTGATGGACTGTTTTAGTAACATGGCATGAAAGGGCAGGCTACATGAAGCACACAGATCTAGTAGGGGAGGGTGAAAGCTACACCAAGACAAAAGTGCACAGAAGGGGCACAAAAGCAATGCAAAACATCTTGGAAAAATCTCTAGGCTGCACATAGTAATTATTACTATGAGTTTTCATACTTTTTTTAAATCCTTGTGGAAGGTTGGTCTTTGTCCGTGAGCATTTGTATTAATTTAAAAAAAAAAGAAAATTAGTATTCTTTTTAATATTTATAGCGATGAAGTAATTGTGTGTTATAGTTTTAAAGACGTTTCACATTGTTTTAGTGACCTGTCCAGGCAGTTTTGTCTTGGTCCGGCTTACCCAGATTGAAAGACGAACTAGCAGTGTATTGAATCACGGCTGTTCACTTTTTTTTAATAAAGAGAAAATAAAACAATGACAAATGTATCGCATGCAATTTTCTCATATCAATTACAATGTGTCATTATTTACCTGGGTTATGGATTGAACTAATATTTTGACAATATGCTATTGATCCGCAAATGTCTTTTTTGTGTAGTTTGCTAATCTCAATTATAAGAGATATAACTCCATACAGTAGGATACACTTGGTATTATCCTGGGGCATGGCATTTTTTTATATATTTTTTTTTTATATATAGAAAAGCCAGCCTTACTGGAGTACTACTACATAGGGCTGCGGCTGCCTTGTTTTTATTATTGGATACTGGATACCTTTGGGCAATACGTTCTTCATATAGGAATTACACCTTTGGTGATGTCATTATAATACTTAATAGAAACACATAATTTGCATTGCTCCAAACGTATGTATTTTTTTCAAAGAGCCTTAATTAAAAATTGTATATTTGCTAAAGAGAAACATAGATTATTGATCAATCCCATGTAAAACAAGAGTTCCGAGTTCCGCCTCCTCCGGCTTTTTGCCAGACCCAGCTGTACGTAGAATGTCGAAATTTCGCCTTTAAAAACACGAAATTTCACTTTTCAAAGTTTTTTGTTTTTTTTTCTCGCATGGCCCTAGTGCTCTTCCGTAGAATTTCCATCTTATTGGGCCTTGTCCTGTAAATAAATTAAACATTTCAGCAAATTATACCAGAACAATATCTGAAAGCTCTATAAGATAAAAGCATATTTATAAGGCAGTTGTCATAAGACTAATGCTAATCAGGGTCTGTAAAACCAGCCTGTACAGAGTGACAGATGTACATTAAAATGGAAAAGCAAAGCATTTCCATTGGGACACACTATACCAACACAGTTTCATGGAAATGTGAGTGAGTACAAAAAACCTATAGGTGTCTTTCTGCAGTAACATTGATATTCCAATAATCTTGATGCCAGAATGGTTGACTTACATTCTTGTATCTTGAGGATTTGGCAAAATCTGTTTAGTTACCTATAAAACCTGCTGTAATGTTGTATAGCCTTGTAAAATTAATCCAGACAAAGGATTTAATTTGGAAAAGAAGTGCTTTTATTTTCCCCTCTTCAGGAATGTTTGCTAGCATTTGACATTTGTAGCACTATAATAAAATGCTTCATGTTTATTTAACAGACGGTTTTTTTGATAAAGATGTTAGAAATGGCTACTTCAAACATTTGAACACTTAATAGCAGATCAGCAGATTGTTTGGTTCCTTAAGGCATCAATCACTCTTATGCCAAATTATTTTCTTACAGTAAATTTGATCTGAGGTTACAATTAGTATATTGTCCTTAGAAAGATCCTCAAGAGGCTTAACAAGAGGCTTCACAGTACTGGACTTTGGTCCAACCAAGTGCTAAATTATTTATTAACCAATAAAGCCTCCATCCCAGTCCTGAATGTAGTTAATAATTGTTTATATTAAATCAAGACTGTAAAGGCCTTGAGGACCAAAGATTGTCACCACTTCTATAAAATCAAATGAAGACACTCAGCTCATGAGGTAAAGTGCCAACTATAAAACAAACAAAAAAAAATACAACTTTAGGGTTAAGATGGAAAGATATGGTCCCCTCCCTGTTGTTCTTTGGTTGTATCCAATTCTACAGGAACCAATATGGGGGATTTTAGGGTCAACTTTCTATCAGCAGGCTACATCCAAAACACTTACTGTA
This sequence comes from Acipenser oxyrinchus oxyrinchus, assembly GCA_030684275.1. Lineage (NCBI taxonomy): Eukaryota > Metazoa > Chordata > Actinopteri > Acipenseriformes > Acipenseridae > Acipenser > Acipenser oxyrinchus. The sequence goes on from CM060252.1 coordinate 47,845,504, forward strand.
TCTGCAGCCTTTTGAGCCTCAACAGCTTGAGACTCCCTAAGGCAGGTTGAACTACTGTAGGCTATCAAGACAAGCAAACAGGTATGTCAAACATGTAAGCATTTAGCAGCACAGGTTACAAACTGAATACAAATATGAATTGGTACCTTTAAGACTAAAAAACACTAGAATTCTTTCTTCAGGGATAGTCAAGATTTATTTGGGAATCTACTTCAAATGTTTTTAAAACAGAACAAACAGAATCTTAATCTAAACGTTAATATAGCTTTGCTGTCTTTTTTTGATAAAACATAACTGATTGTACTGAAAGATCATGAGAAAAATACTATTAACAAATATCTCAACATTTTTTAATTGTTAAAGAAAATAAATATATACTGCATGTTGAAATGTTCTGTGTTTGATCATTGCTGTATAAGTGAAACTGGAGTGATGATTCACGATTTGGCAGCTTCATTCCAAAGGTGACATAAAAACTTAGTCATTTATTAATGCCAGGATCATACTGTGAACAAAGAAAACAAGACAAAATCAGAGATTTACAAGTTAGAGCAAATAAGCAGTTAGGCCATCTTGAAGCCTGGGTTTATATTTCACCGTTCACCCTAGCTGCTTGGCCTACTTGTGGGGACAAACAAGCAGCACTCTAGAATTGCATATTATAACTACCCATGCCAAGTTTCACCAAATTCATATGGGCAGTAAGTTCAATAGATCATTTTTAGAACCTTGAAAAAGTAGGCCACTGAAGTTAGACTAACTTCTTATGACAAATGGCAATGCAAAGTTTAATAAATTGCTTACTGGATAAAGATCCGACAACATCATGGACATAGCTTCAAGATGCCAATTAAGTTTAACTGAACCTGATTTTTTTTTAAAACTGAGTAAGTTATTAATCAGATACTTTAAACACATTGCATTTCAGATTGTATGACGTAGCTCTAAGCAGCATGTTACTGTATGTCAATGTTGGGAGGAGAAAAGTTAAAAGAAGTATTGGCTCCCTGTGAAAATAAATGTAAATTATTATCTTTTTGATGTTCCTGCTAGTCCATACATGTTTATGATCAGTTTTACTCCCCCACCCCCCCGTCAAATTTTAGACATTAACAATAGCACCGCCATAGCCGCTTTTTGAACGGCTTTTTCAATTCAAATTTAAATATCTCCGCGTATGTGAATATCTCGTGCATGTCCGTTCTTAAGTGTAACTAAATATTTTAATTAAATACCCATACGGTGTTTCAGCTGCAGAATCGTAAAAATGAATAAGTTATAAGAACTTGCTTCTTCAACCGCCAGACCCGCAGTTTATGCGGCATATTGAAATCAATACAATATAGCCGACAATTTAGTCTGGGCTTTGTAATAAAAATCAACGTCATTGTGAAATAACATATTATAATCCTGTTGAGTGCTTGAAACACTGATGAAAGTAATTCTACACATCATATAGTATTATTATGCACACTACATTTCTCAGGCAGAACTGTGCCACCCTGAGTGTGACAGTGCAAAATTTGAAAAAAAAATGTGCGTATTCTAAGCTCTGCACAGATCAGTGACCATCCGAACTGATGTTAAACGAAAGCCAGAGGCGGTTGCATTTGACAACGCAACGAAGTATGGTAGATATACTGGATCAAATGGCACGGCTGTATTCTGTCAAAGATGGTTCTCGCAGGTGGCCTGTGGCTGTTTTTTATAATGTTTTGGACCTGGCAGCCATCAACGCTTTGATTTTGTACAAGACGTGCACCGGCAACACAATCACTCAGAGGGACATCATTTTGCAGCTAGCCCTGGAGCTACGGCAGAAACATTTTGATAAGAGACACGAAAGCCGGCTGGCAAATGCCCCTCAACCTTCAGCCAGCGCTGCACCCACTGGCACACGGAATAAAAGACAATACCAGGTTGCTAAATGCAATAAAAACAACTTTTGATGTCTGCGCCTGTTGTGAAAAAGGCAAGTCTGTGGCAAATGCGCTGGTACAGTTGAAAAGCGTGTTTTCTGCATAGATTGTACTTAGAAAGCTGTAATAGAACTCTGAACAAACAGACAGCTAGCCTTTGAACACCATTTCACTCAAAGCGCTTTCACGTTGCATATGTTATGTTATATTTTTGTTTTATGCTATTTTTATAACTAGTTATTTATGTTTTATCATTTTATATGTGCATACAGCTTTCTACACCTGTTTACACAGAAGTTTATTCCGTAAAGTTTATTTTATTTCGGTTTTTCATGTTTATGTATGTCCTCTTTTTGAAAAAGATATGAAAAAAGTTTAATTTTCAATGTAAATACAGTATTTCTGCTCTGAAAATGTTATGTATGATGTTCATAAATAAAAATATTAAGTTCCGATTGTTTATTTTTTTATTTTCATATCAAAGCTGTTTTAAAATGAAGCCGCACATTTTGCGGGTGCGGCGGTTCTAGTGTTAACACATTCATTTTCATGTAATGGGGATTGCTCTAAAATACATCGTGCTACCCACAAAATTGACTTAATGGATTAGTTTTGAAAAGCAAAGACAAACCCTTCAATTATATTAAAAGGTGTAGTCCATGATATTTTACAATCCAAAGCCCTACATCAATTCCAGCACTACTACAGTATTTCTATTGCTCCTTTTGTTTGCAGCTGAACATTTCTTAGCTTTGATAAATATCTGAAGGTACACTCCATGTATTGGTGTCCTTCCTCTGCTTTCTTTCCAGGTAGTGCCCACCTGCTTTACAAAAACATTAAAAGTATGTCGCTTCAAATTACATTTTCATAGTTTTACTGTCCTCTTACCTTTTTATGGTGTTTGCATCCAAGTAAGATGACAATGAAAAGACAATGCAATCAGAATCTACATGCTCTTTAAATGACTTATTGAATGGAACACAGAGCATTGAGAGGGGACTCAAATACCACAATACCGATGATCGTTTCTGCACCCCACTAATACAAGGCCATTCTGTCCACTGTGCATGTGAAGGCTTGTATTCATACTATAAAAAATACTTACCTGTACAGGTAGATAAAGAAACAAAGTAGGTGGAAGCCAAGTTTGATCATGGCTTCCTTCATGTGTGATTTCAGCTGCCCTCGATTGTGAATCTCGGTGGGGTCAAATACACCCATGTTTCCCAGGGGCACCCGAATAAATCTTGGAATAAAATGCAAAAAAATTGTTGTCACAATTTAGTAATATTTTTTGCATACTGTTGATTTGCTTTTTAAATGGTGAGGTGTGACTGTCAGAGTTGGCATCAGTAGGTGCCATGAGAGCTCTGCAAGCGCACCTTAGCCCTGACCTATTTTTAATACATATTTGGGGAAGTTGTAACCTTTATGTTTAAATGGTTTGCTCTTCCGGTTACATTTTGTTTACCAATATAACAAAAATACTATTGAGCTGAAGCTGCATGTCGTAGCATCAATATGATTATGCAAGAAAAGCTTCAAGGAGGAATTATGTGTTCCTGCAATTGAAACTACCTTTAGGGAGTATGAAACTGGAAAACCAATATTGCAAGATTTGAAAGTACAGTGCTACTTTTGTAAACATAAGGGTAAATTATAAAACAAATGTAGTGTGCAGAAAGCAGAGACAATTACCATGTTTCTTATGCATTTTTTTATGCAAGTTATAATTGAAACATTTGGTTATTACAAATATTTTTATGTAAATATAATAACTAAACACTTACATACATGGCCACACAATCTCTGCTTTGAAGAGTAAAGCATGTGCCTGTTATAATAACATTTTTGTGTATTACAGTTGTTACTATGACAGGGCTCTAAACTGGAAAACAACAGGGCAAGGCAAAAATGGCCTTCAGTTCTATAAATTTGTAAAGGGCACCAAGGCCACTAAACTTGGGTCAAGGCCAAAGTGTAGAATGTTGTGTAATTTTGCTTAGGGTTCATATATAAAGCTAATTATTAGCCACAGAAATAAACATAATTTAATAATAACAAATTATTTGTTCCGAAAATGCTGTTTTTTGGCAAAAGCTGCCTTTGTACATTTTGAATTGTATGAACTGTCCTGTGTGGTTACTGGCTTGCTGGCATGAGGGTGACTTTTGTCCACACAGGGTCAGAAAAGATGTTTAACAAACAGCTGTCATCACAGAGACCGCACAGAGAGCAATTCAGCGATTGGCAGACAGGGGTAAGCCATGCACTGAGAGGCAGCGAGATCCCTGACCAGGAAATTAAACCTCCCCACCGCCGCCGTGGCCAATTGCATTGCTGCTGGGCAGTCCGCCTGCCCGGCAACCAGCAACCCAGGTTCAATTCGAGCCTGCGAGGATGTAGCTCCCTGCGCTGAAGGCACTGGCTTTTACTGCCACGTAATGGGACCATTTTGTTCAATTTTAATAGCATATTTTCTACACAATACAATATAATTGGCTTTAATATAGTGCCTTTTGCAACAGAGTTATCACAAAGCGCTGTACAATCAAGAATAAGCCATATGGAAAGTAACATTAACCTACTTTTAAAAATCATAAGTGAGTCAGCCTGGCAGATATTCTCAGGGAGGGAGTTCCAGAGTCTGGGCGCATAATTAGATAAAGCTCTTCCACCCATAGAGACACGGCAGAAGGAAGCAACAGAGAGCAGACCCGTTGGAGGAAAGCTGAGTGCGACCCGGGTATGGCGTCACCAGCTCACAAATGTAATCTGGACCAAGTTCCCTACAAACCTTGTATGTCAGAGTAGGAGCTTAAAATCAATTCTCACAGCCAATGTAAGGAAGCCAAGATTTAACAAAAGCTAAACTCTGAAATACCATTCCCACTTGTAACATACAAAATGCTGAGGCACTCTGTTGCATTTATGGATGAACTGAAAACACAAACTTATTTTTATCATGGACAAATAATGATATTAAACACTCTAATGCAATGTAGAATATTATTTGGTTTTGGTTTTGTTGTGGTAAAAAAATTAAATAAGGGGCTAACGGCAATTGAATCGCTGTTTTCTAAGATAGTATTATTGCACAGTAGAAATCCATGTGCTTGAAAGAACCGTTTGTTTCCCACTGATGTGACTTAACCACGCAATCATGTTACTGTTTAGATCCAAACACATCCTAATTTGTTATGTACAGGCATCTCTAGTTCCTCTAACAAAAAGGGCACTGCGGCCATAATTGCCGTGAATAGACACACATTTTGATGGACATTACGGCAATTGTCACATGTCTGGCGTTAATTTCAAGCCCTGCTATTATCATTATTATTATTAGGTGGCCAAGCAACGAAGTTGCTGGAAGCCTATTGTTATTGTTAATTATTATTATGCCAAATTTTCAAATGTCTGGAAAATCGACACCTTTGCACGAAAACTCATGTAACTTCACACGAGGCCTGTGAGAAGTTGTGCCAGCCTGAAAATGAAGGTCACATGGTTTGGCAGCCATATTGGATTTTTCAAGAATTAAAAAATTCTTCTCCAAAACCGCTTAAGGTAGAGATGTGAAACTTGGGGAAGAGACTACCCTTACGCCCTATATTTAGATTTGTTCAAGAGAAGTTAATTGGTCACATGGTTCAGTGGCCATATTGGATTTGTCCAAAATATTGAAACGTCGTCTTCTGTAAAAGTTATGCCGACTGAAGCAAAGTTTTGCATACATAGCCTTGGCAAGGTTGTCTATTAAGATTGTTCAAGGCAAGTCACTACATAAAAAAACATGGCCATCACAAGCCAATCACATTTCAGCTATGATCAATTTGCATATAGTTGGATATATTAGAGTATTTATCTAAGGTAGAATGTTGTAGACTCATGAATCTTCACTTTCCTTTCAAAGAAGGTCCTGGATAAACCCATTCACACTTACCTGTACATATTCCAAGCTGCAACGGGAAGGTTCAGGAGGAAGACGAACCAATGCAATGAAACTAACATCAGAGCTGTGGCTATTGCTTGGCCTACCAATTCTGGAACAACCCACTGTAAAATAAGAAAAAAGAAGCAATATGTAACAATCTTCACTTTTTATTTAGTTAATCACACATGCTAATACTGTGATAGTCTCTCTTCATCTGCCAATTTAACTCTACTATGGTAAGAGGTTTATGGTAAAAAGTACAACAGTTTTATATAGCAGATACTAATCCATAGCCTTAAAACATGCAATCAAAATAGAAAGTAAAAATTTCAAAAAATGAAGTGTAACAAATGTTTATTTACGAGGTGTTTATAAAGCCACTCTGTCACCACCTCTCACTGATTTAGGAAATTTGCAGCAACGTGTATTCATGACTTATCACTTCAGGGATTCTTCCTACTGAAACACTACTATTGATGCACCGTCAATGTGGCACTGAAGTCTGAAGTTTTGTCCACTTTTACTGAAAAATATTATGCAGAAATTTTACTGAAAAGTATGTGCTACTTGTTTTTGTCTAACCCACTTTCAAAGTTATTGATCAATACGGACACCATTACCGCTTCAATAGGGCTTTCATCGTTTACATTAAAAACAGTCCCGTTTTCATTAATTTAGCAAAGTTTTTCCCACAACAGCAATGCAATTCTCATAAATTGTAGCTGTCAAGTACATTGGCATTAATACAAAGCTGTGTTTAAGAATCATCAAAACATTTACCTAAATGGATGGTTGATACTGCACTTAATAGCAATAATGATAAACATCAGGTTAAAAAAAAAAAACTTACTTTGTTTAATTTGGAACAACATGATCTTGCATTAATGTAATCACATTCTAAATCTGACAGTGTAATTATCTGAAAGAGGAGTTAAGGAGATGTTTTTTCAATGTGTTTCTGGACACTTGCAAATAGTATGAAAACATGTTTTGTCAAGTTAATAACGACATTTTATTAAAAAGCATTCTACTTCGTCAATTTCACTCAGTATGTTTTTGCATCTGCTTTTTTAAAACAATATATACAACAACAACAAAAAATATATCCTCTCGCTTACTGATAGTGTCAGTTGAGCAACTTACGGTAAAATCATTTGCCAATTAAACTAACGCGAGAAGCTGTAAAGCTGTGTAAACTGTACGAGCTATATTTTGAAACAAAGTACAAAAGAAATGTGTAATCCCACACACACACAAATACAAACAAGGTTTAATAGTAAGCTTAGGATAAATTATAGGTAATCTTCCTAAACATTAATAATATACTATCATCTTTTCCCTGTGAAGTAATGTCATGATTGAACATTATATATATATATATATATATATATATATATATATATATATATATATATATAGTAACTTAAACAAATTGCTAGAACTCTTTACGTTGCAGTCTCAACGATTTCCTCCACCCACACATTTACTAAGTTTCTGAAACTAAACTAACAACAATGTTCTTGTCTGTGTCACATTACTTAACGGTTGAAAACTTTCGACAACAAAATGCAAAGGATACAAAGTAAACTGATAGGAATATTAAAGCACAGCAATCGATCAAAGACAGAATGAACACAGCAGCCTCCATCTTCAACTTCTCGTTTTGCTAACTTCCTGTGAGTAGAATTACATCCGACCGCTTGCTTGGAGTGCTACCGTGTTAGGGGCGGGTCGTATCATGATCGACAGGATGGAAGCAGGGTTGCAATTTGGGCTTGCCCGTGCAGCCCGTCGATTACAATATTTCCTGCGTTGCTTTTAGCACATATTTTGGGCTTCGTTTGTTCCTAGTCGCTTTTATCAAAAGTTTAAAAAAAAAAGTTTTAAAAAAACATAACATATATTTGTGGTCAATGCATACATAAAAACTGTAAGTTTTCGTTCTCAGTGGACCATGTCTGCACACTTATCACCCTCAGACCCCTCCCCCGGTCCGCTTCTCAAACCGCGTGCTGAATTTTGCAGCACTTTGTTTCGTTGAAGTTTGTCAGCAGTGTGAAGCAACAATAGGCAACAGTAAGATCATTACTTCCGGTGTTCAAAACGGCAGAAACTTGGGCAAAGTATCAGAATATGAGCCCTGTGTCCCGCACACAAAACAATAGGTTGTTTCAAGATTGTTATCATGTTAACTCACTTTACCAATTTCACATTTATATTATTGTAGAAGCTACACATTACTATATATATATATATATATATATATATATATATATATATATATATATATATATATATATATATATATATATATATATATATTTGTTAGTTTTTCTAATTTTACAATTAAACTATATTTTGTTTTTTTTTTAATTCCAGTTTTATTTCATTTTTGTTTTAGGCTTTTTTAATTGTTCTGTTTTTATAAACTAGCTTTTTATGTTCGTTTTCAATTAAAACCACCTTTTTGGTCTCTTAATTTAAATGTACTTACATTTTGTATTAGACTGTTTTTCACTGGCATGAATTTGCATGCTATAGAAATGCAAATTGTACTGTTTCACTCTTACACCATAGGACACAAATGCAGCAGTTTAATATGCAATATAAAGATTATGCCTCAATGAAGGGGTGGAACGCAATGTAGAGACATAGAGGGAATATGTATAGAGATATGTTTTTGATATCAGATTTACGTCATTGTAAAAGCAACACAACATTTTATGAGAAGCGACCGGCTAAATCAGCAGTTTTCCTCTAATTCTCGGTTAATGTGCACAGTCAACCTCATTCCTGAGAAAAACTAAAGATTATGCATCAATGAAAGGGGGGTGGAATGCTCTTCTTCCTTTTATCTCCTCCCTCATTAACACCTCTCTTTCCCTTAGCCTTCAAACTGCTCATGTCACCCCCATTCTTAAGAACCCTTCTCTTTACCCTTCCTCCGCTCAGACCTATCGCCTTGTCTCTCTCCTCCTGTTCCTTTTTAAAGCTCTCGAGTGAGGTTTGTGGTGCGTTTGTACGCTTCCGTGACCTTGCAGGTGTTACATTTGTATCCTTTGACTACCACTCTCTCTCCATCTCCTTCTGCTAAAAACCTAGGTGTTGTTCTTGACCCTCTCCCTCTCCTTTTCTCACATCTCTTCCGTGACATGCACTTGCTGCTTCTTTCTTAGCAACATCTATCAAATCTGTCCTTTTCTCACTACTTATTCCACCCAGCTCCTGGTCCAAGCTCTCCAGATTTGAGCACTGTAACTCTCTCTTTGCTGGTCTCCCTGCTTCGACTGTCCACCCTATTCAGCTCATTCAAAATTCTGCTGTTCGTCTTGTATTCTCCCAATCACGCTACTCTCATGCTACCCCTCTGTCTCTGCTTTGTCCTCGCCTACCACTCTCTTCACCACAATGCCCCCTCCTACCTCTAATCCCTCATGTCTCCCTACACCCCCTCTCGCCCTCTCCGCTCCTCCTCTACTGGCTGACTCGTCATGCCTTCCCTCCACTCTCCGTCCTCCCATGTCCGCTCCTTCACTTCCCTAGCCCCTCTGTGGTGGAACCAGCTACCGGAGACCTTCAGGACTGCTCCGTCTCTCACTGCCTTCTGCTGCCTCCTAAAGACCCACCTGTTTAATTTACACTTGTAGATCTCTTGATCTACCCCTCCTACTATGCACTGGACTTCCCTGACCTGCGCACCACATTACTGGATCCTCAGCGAATGCACTATTGCACTACTATTATGTCATTGTAGATATAATTTGTTGTAATCCTAACTTGTTGCATCCTAGTTCATATTGTATTTCAGAAGTATCACTGTAAACTAAACTGTATTTAACTATTAAGCTTGCATTGTAAACCTGTAGTGCCCTGTAACACCTGTAAGTCGCCTTGGATAAAGGTGTCTGCCAAATAAATAATAATGTGTGAAATAGGTTCACCTTCATATACCTTGCGGTAAAATGCATGCAATACACAAGTGTGAAGTAAATAATTTGACAGAAATGTTGCTGATATTGTAGATTGGTGTATATATATATATATATATATATATATATATATATATATATATATATATATATATATATATATATATATATATATATATATATATATATATATATATATATATTTCCATCATATTAGCATAATCTAAACTACTCTTAAAAGGTGGCTTTGCAATGGCAATGTGTTTGCGTTTTTCAAGACGAGACCATTTTTTAAAGACAATTTTTGTGAAATGAATATTGCTTTGTTGCATTTCGTAATCACTTAAATGATTCCATTTCACCCCCTTTCATTGATGCACAATCTTCAGTTTTCTCAGGAATGAGGTCTGACTGTGACCATTAACTGAGAATTAAAGGAAAACTCTCATAAAGGTTTAGGTTGGCCAGGGTGTCCTTGGCTAACCACCGTGGCTGCATGGTGAGTCTACAGTGTGAAAAGAAGCAGTCGGCTGACGGAAAGCGTGTGTGCGTCTTTGCCACCGAGCTTAAAAATAATAATTGGATATTCTAAACTGGGAGAAAATAATAAAAATAATTGGTGACTACAGCATTTAAAAAATAAATAAACAAATGTGAAATTGATAAAGTGAGTTAAAATGCTAAATTTTTCTATATACATGCATAAAGTATGATAACAATCTTGAAATACCCTATTGTTTTGTGTGCAGGACACGGGGCTCTTATTTTGATACTTTGCTCAAGTTTGCGCCGTTTTGAACACCGCAAGTTGGTCTTATTGTTGCTTATTGTTGCTAGTTTCACGAAACTAAGTTTGTCTGTGTGATTACTTAAGCTATTAATTTATTCATCACCATGGTTTGCCATGAATTTTCGGTATTACAAATTAAATGTTCATTTTGGACATCAGTTAAAGGCTCAAGCCATTTATTTTTACAGAAAGAATCAATAAAATAAAATCATAAAGTCAGGGAAGGGAACTAGGGAGTCGAAAATGAAAATAAAGATGATTAATTGGATTTGTCTTTCCTTACCCTACCCTTTTTCTCCCTTTCTCTCTATCTCGCCTAAACACAGCCTTCTCTCACACTCTGATCTCCCGGTCTTTCCCACGCACCCCCTTATATCCCCTCGTTCCCTCCCTTTGCACCCTACTCAGACCCCCGCCCCCACATCCTTCGTGCCAAACCTGCACCCCAATTCCCTTACACACATGCACACAGAACATGCAACCCCAGCACGCATACACCCCCCATGCAACCCCTGCACTCACACACCACCACCACCTCTACACTATCCTGATTCTGCCCCTCCACCAAGGATCGCTACAATATATATATATATATATATATATATATATATATATATATATATATATATATATATATATATATATAGGAGGTCTTCTTCTTGGTCGCTTTATATCTCTTGGGATCCGGTCTAGTATCTCCTTGGTCCAGCGATGGTCATTTCTTCTTGCTACATGTCCAGCCCACTGCCATTTCAGTTTTTTCGTTCTTATAATAACATTGCATACTTTTGTTTGTGCTCTTATCCATTCCTTCCTTTTCCTGTCTCTTCTTGTTATTCCCAGCATACATCTTTCCATACTCCATTGAGTCGTTTGTAATTTTTGAGTCATTTTTGCATTGAGGGTCCAGGTCTCGCATCTGTAAGTTAGCGCTGGCAGCATGCATTGATGGAGGCATAAGGGTAGTTTCCCTTTCAGAACCATGGTTAATCTTTCAAAGGCACTCCAGCCCATTTTTGCTCTTCTATTGATTTCACACATTTGGTTACCGTTGCCGAAACTAACTGTCCTAGGTATACGTAGTTATTGATTTCTTCAGGTTTGATCCCATTAACTTCAATTGCCTGTGGAGTGGTATATTTATTGAACATGATGAGTCTGGAGTCTTTTTCAGATGATTCAAGTAGGCTCCATTGATCTTCAGCCTTATTATAAAAGCCCCTTATTTTCCCAATCCAGTGTTTTGAAAAGGGTCTTCTAGGGTGGCCGTGAAGAGCTTTGGGGAAATTGTATCTCCTTGACAAACTCTTTTTTTTCATCTTGATTTTGTCGCTGTTTTTATGGAGTCTTACTGTGGATGTTGCATTCTTGTATATGGTGCTGATCAAGTATGTACGTTTTCTCAATTCCTTGTTATTTCAGTGAGCTTAATACAGATCTTGTATAAACAGAGTCAAAGGCTTAGTCGATGAATCCCAAGCAAAGTGGTAGTTCATACTCATTGCTGGTTTGAATTACTTGCCGTACAACTTGAAGATGATCCTTTGTGCTAAATCCATTCCTGAATCCTGCTTGCTCATTTGATTCTGCCAAGTCAAATTTATCTTGAAGTCTGTTGGTGAGTGTCTTGGTAAATATTTTGTAGATTATGGGAAGTAAGCTAATAGGTCTGTAGTTCTTGAGGTCTTCTTTATCTCCTTTCTTATGTAAAAGTATCACTGATGCATTGTTCCGGTCATTTGGCACTTTCTTTTGCTTAATACAAGCTGTAAAAATACGCAGCATTATTTTTTGTCAGTTCTTCACCTCCTTCTTTCACGATGTCAGTTACGTTGATTGTGTTGGATTTCATCATCACAAGTTTTGCTCTCTCTAGTGCTGTGTTTCGGTGTATTTTGCATCTTACAATTTTGTGGTCACTTCCTGTGTTAAAATTGTTTAGTACTGAGACATCTTGTATGGTGTGCTTCTTGTTGGTGAGTATGTAGTCAATTTCATTCTTCACTCCGTTGGGTCTTCTCTATGTCCATTTCTTGATGGGTTTCTTCTGGAAGAAGGTGTTCATGATGAATAAGTTCTTGTTCTCTGCAAATTCGACTCATCTGTCGCCCCTCTCATTCCTGTTAACATGTCCAAATTTGCTGACCAAATTCTCGTCTTCTTGCTGGGCTCCTGTTTTGGCGTTGAAGTCACCGATGATGAACTTATAGTGGCTCTTCCCATTTTCATGTAGTTCTTGTACTTCTTCATAAAAATCTTCGACTTCTTCATCCGAATAGCTTGCTATTGGTGCATATACTTGGATGACCTGAAGTTCATACTTCCTTGAAACTTTCACTATCAGTGTTGCGGACCTCTCTGATGCACTGTCAGTCTCTATTACGTTATTCTTGATTCTCTTGTGGACAATGAATCCAATGCCTCCTGTTCATCCACCTGTAGTGCCTTCGGTAGAAGAGAAGATGTCCACTCTTGAGTTCTAGTAGTCCTTCATTTTTTCACTATACTTCGCTTAGTCCTACAATGTCCCACTTAATTCTTCCAAGTTCTTCTCCCAACTTTTGAAGTCTTGCTTCACCTGAAAGAGATCTGCAGTTGTACGTGGCCAGGGTCATAACCCGGTGATTCTTAGAACCCTCTGCCTTCATGCCTAACCGGCCTCTGCCTTGGGAAGCGGCATTCCAGCCTCCCGGGAATGAGGGTTTTTGTCTGTGCTTTTATCATAGGGGGGTTGGCTATAACTCACCATGCTGGCCAGGTGGGTTGGTGAGTGCCCCTTCCACTTTGGCCGAGTATGTTACTCAAGCTTTCACAGCATGGTTGAACCTGCCAGAGTCAGGGGCAGGTATGGAAAAAGTATTCAAATGTGTTACTTGATGAAAAGTACTGTTACTTGGAAAAAAATGTAATTAAGTAAAAGTCAAAGTATCCTTCTAGAAAACTACTTGAGTAAAAGTACAAAAGCATCATATCTTAAAAGTGCTCAAGCATCACAAATAAAAAGTTGCCACCCTTAAATTCTACCCATGGAAATCTGCCTGAAAAAAAATGAAAAAAATGTCCTGCAGACCTACAGTATGTATTTGCTTCTGATATTATTGACCTTTTCCTGCCTTTTCCATGGAACAAAATCTCTGTTCTTATTGTGCACACACTCTGAACACAGTCTGTCAATGTCTACTTCCTAGCTGTCCTTACTATATCTATTTAAATTTAGAATAGCAAATAAAGTTTTTTTTATTTTTTTAAACTCAATCAAAAATAATGTTAATCAGCAGCTATAGCAACTACTCTATGGTTTTATTCACAAGTTGTAAATCAAATGGATGCAATCATGGAATCAAATGGATAACTTTATTTCAACGGATCACCCACCAGCAACACAGACATGGTACCTGTTCTCTGACAGCACTTTGAATAAACTTTATGAACACAACAGCACGATTACCAATAACACATTAAAAAAAGGTAGCCTAAGAGTAAATACTGATATTTAGCTGGCTGTACAAATATGCACTCAAATCCTATTTTTTTTTAAAAAGTTATCAATAGCAAACACTTCACAAAACAGGGTACAAACAGCTGCATGTAAGTAGACTATTTTAATTAAATGCAGTACTATATTAAATTGTTATTTACACCACAACTGGAAGTAGCCTACAGGAAGCCTAACTGGAAGTAGCCTACAGGAAGCCTAACTGGAAGTAGCCTACAGGGTCTACCACTTAAACCAAAGAGTCTGAACAGACCATGGGATGTTTTTTGAGAAAACCACACTGCTCATGGAATACTGAGGTAAACGCTTAGCAACAAAAACTAGTTCTTCATAAAATCAGGATAAAACTATTAGAAAAAAGTAATGCTCGGGCATGTAACTGCACGAAGCGGGCATTACCACATGATTAAGCCCGCCCCTTCGGGTTCAAATGCTTCATTTAAATCTCAAATCAGGAATTAATATTAACTGCAAAAAACTACGATAATGCAGCAGTTAGGGTTGAACTCATCACCACAAAAGCAAGGAAATGTGGCGTTAGGGTTTTTAACCCTAACTCGCCATTCCCACCCCCACACAAGCAACCAAAAGAATCAGGTAACACAAACAAACACAGACTGCCATCATCAGATAAGATGACATAACAAGGTAAGAAGACATAGAACATACAACTCTTTCCAGATGACATAAGAGACATCCATCACCATGGTCCAACGGTGCTGTAGCAATGGATATACATGTACACTTCAACACATACACACCCACTTCAGGCTGCAGAACCGTATCAACTTTACAAAAATAGAACTATGTTTGCATGCACGTTTGATCTCAATGTAAGTATGAAAGTAATTGACATGTCTCAATGCACTATTACTGTTTAGCATTTCAAAGCATTCAAATAACCATATAGGCTGGCTGGTAGGGAGCTTGCAACAGGGCAAGGCTCATTCCACCAGACATACTGTTGCCTCAAGGGCTGCTTCCAGGGACATTCCTACCCAGAAATCTGCAGGGCTGCTATCTGGAAGTCCAATTACCATATCGACCTTGAGTTACGCTGGGATGATTGTCTTGGAGGCTTGGTTCTGCAGTCTCTTTTACCTAAATAGGGGGTGTGTGCCTTTACCGATCCTCCCAGAGAACTGCTAGGAGTCTGCCATAAGTGTGGATGGTGTACCTTATCCATGTCCCTAGAAATGAGGGTTACTCACATTTAATCGTAGTTCTTATAGTGGTATATGATGCACATCGAACAACCCACCAACCTCCCCTAGCACATGGCACACCGATTCTTGCTTCCAGTGTTTAAGATCTGACGTCACAGGCCTGTGCCGAGGAGGATACCACCCGGGTGGGTAGGAGGAGCTAGCTTAAAGACCTTCTGGCCAGGGGGAAAAGAATATTATCTGCATGTCATTGGGACCTCTCCGAAGCAGTCGACCCACCAGTGCTACTCCTTCAAATTGAAGAGATTTTCTATTTGGTATCAGGGCACAGAGCTAGACCCCCTGTCCTGCCCAGTGGAACGCATCCTGGATTACCTCTGGTCCATCAAAGTGCACTTAGCAGCCATCTCTTCATACCAGGCATGGGCTGCAAATATAGTTCTATTTCTGTAAAGTTGATACGATTCTGCAGCCTAAAGTGGGTGTGTATGTGTTGAAGTGTTCATGTATACCCATTGCTACAGCACTGGTGGACCATGATGATGCATGTCTCTTGAGTCATCTGGAAAGAGTTGCATGTTCTATGTCTATGTCTGCGGTTGCTTGTGTTGTCTGGTTCCTTTGGATGCTTGTGTGGGGGTGGGAATGTAAGTCACCTTGGATAAAGTTGTCTGCTAAATAAACAAATAAACAAATAATAATAATATTGTGGTGATGAGTTCAACCCTAACTGCTGCATTGATGTAGTTTTTTGCAATTAATTTCCTTGCTTTTTGAGGAGTTTTTATTTGTATTATAAACTACACCACTTCTGTGGAGGTGTTCCATACATGACTGCTGCATTTTACCACATTTTATTAGACATGTTAATGCAAAGAGTGCAAACTCAGTAACTCTAGCAAAATAGTAAAACAATGTTGATAGTTTGTATCTTCATAGGTTTTTTTTTAATCTATAATGCGTAATTGTAAGGTAAGAAATGAAGTGTCTCTTAGGTGGATTCACACTAGACAACATAAGTGACTTAATGTAACGTAGTAGCCCTTTATGTCAGTTTAAACAGGTTTTAATGGACAAGGTACATTTCACAAGGTCTCAAAATGCCTCTTATGTTTTGTCCATAAAAACTTTTTTAGAACTTTTTAAAATGATTCTATTAAATGTTATGTTAAACTGCAGTTACAGTGTGATTTTACTGCATTGTGATTTTACTGCTGTGTGGTGTTAAACTGCAGTTACAATGATTATTTCAGTCTAGTGTAAATTCTATGTGATTCTATTACAGGCTACTGTTAAACTGAAGTTGCAATGTGTTTTTTGCTGCTTTTTTTGCTGTTAAACTACAATTACAAAGTGATTCTATTAAATGTAATCTTAAACTGCACTTACAATGCGATTCTACATCTCTGTTGAAAATGTCACAAAAATGTTGTCTATTAAGAGGGCAACTTGCATTTTTTGGTTATAAAAGACACACTGCTGTGTTGCTAACGGAAAACAAAAACAAAAAAAAACACTTCTAATAAGAGACCATTTTCAAATGTGAAGGATTTAACTGAAAAAAAGAATGAAAAAACACAGGCTTACAAGTAAAGGTAGACAATCAGCCCAGTGTTTTAATCTGGAATTTTAATTCATGAAACACGAGACAGTAATAAACCTGCTAATCAAAATAAATCTTTTTTATTCTTGAACCTCATTGAAAAGAAATGAAAGCTTCTCGCAGATTGTTTTAAATTCACTGGATGTCACAGAGCGGTAGCATTCAAGCAGGCTATAAATTTGGTTAAAAACTGTGTCACATCACATCAAAGAAATGTTAGTATAATGAAATTGGAAATACGGACCCCATATAATCGCTGCCATTGCTTTCATATGGTGTTGGACAGATCAGTGCGGGACGATTCCGCTAACTCAGATCGAATCCAGAGCGATTTTTTTCTGGCTACCGCACAGTACAGTCAGTGGATTAACCAATCACAGCCAAGTGCTTGCCAGGAAAAATCATGAATGAAACTGCTGTCTACATAGGTGTCCAAGCACCCTGAAGTGTTTGATCCCTACCATATTTCATAGAAGGACAGGCAAGTCAGTATTGTAGGCTATACATCACCCCTGATAAGCAGCCATATGGGCCATTCAGCTGGGTCTACTTCGCATGCACCCGCTACAAGCATGGCTCAATGCGTTCCACCTAAATACCAAATGCGACACACACCGTCAGCTGATGGTGTCTCACGCGTGCTCGGCAGCCCTGCGTTGGTGGAGGACGATCTCTCACCTGCATGAGGGTGTACGGATGGGAGTAGTGTTAAACCGCCAAGCGGTGACGACAGACGCCTGCAACTTGGGTTGAGGGGCGGTCTGGGAAGGAGTACGCGGATCCTGGCTGGACCACTGGACATCCCTGCATATAAACATGCTGGAGTTGCAAGCGGTCTCCCTTGCTCTCCACCACTTCCTCCCGTTGCTGAGGGGTACACATGTGTTGATCCGGACGGACAACACAACAGTGGTGGCGTATGTCAACCACCATGGCCTACAGTCCCTGGGGTTGCATCACATGGCCTTCAGGCTACTGACATGGGCTCAGAGGATCTTGTTCCCCTGTGGGTGACGCACATTCCTGGAGTGTTGAACTGGGCAGTGGACCTCCTTTCCAGGGAGGGTCCACATTTGGGAAAGGTTCAGGAAGGCGCAGGTCGATCTCTTCACCTCAGCGGAGACGACGCATTGCCCCGTATGGTACTCCCTTCACTGCTTAGGTGCAGGCCCACTGAGAGGGCGGGGAGGACGGGGAAATTTCCCCGGGGCCCAACGCCTCGAAGGGTGCCCAACGCCCGAAGGGGACCCTGATGAAGGGGAACTTTTATTTTATTTTATTTTTTTATATATATAAAATATTTTAAAACAACTAGCCCTGCTCAAGACCCTTTGCATTCCCACAACCAGATTACAAAGAAAAACTGTCGTACTGCACACCGAGCCGCTGTCCAGGCACTGTCAAACGCTTCCTTTCACACAATGATTTGAACTTTCGCATTTCATATTTTACTACACCAAAAAGCTGAAAAAAAGGTATAGGAATTTTATGTATTTTTTACATAAATAGACTTTTTAAAGACTTTAAAAGAACCCTAAAGTTGCACAATATATACCACAGTATGATTTATTCTATTATTAAGAATTATAATTTGCTCAAAACAATGTGGTGCAGCAGTTTGTTAGAAAAATGATATTGTGTAAAATAAATAAAGTACTTTCTTCAGCTGGTGGTAAACACAATTAGAGAATGATTGGTTATATTGCTTAATATACAAATATATTTATCAATACAGGCTATTAGTTAAGAGCAGAGATGAGTAGTTTATTTTTGGCATGGGATAAATAAAATAGTGTATAGCAACAACATTAAAATGTAGTTTATGCAAAAAACATATGTTATTTGATGTTAAGTAAGCTTCCGGACTATTACACGTGGAGTTTATACAAAAAAGAAATATTTATTCACTTACCTAAAAAAAAAGAGTTTGAATACTGTAAATAACTTAAAAATAACTACTTTGAGAAAAAGTAAACTATCCTGCTGCAGATTTTAATAGAGATATTGAAACTTCTAGGCGTCGTTGACAGTTCAAACTCATTATCAAAATACTGTATCGTTTGAAATGATCTTCCTCAGACACTTCTAAGATTGCAAGTATCATTGTTTGGTTTAGAAGCTTGGTTTAGACTACACTATACTACAAAGTCAGATGAATGTAGTAGCAGGGGGGGCAGCAGGACATACCAATCCTTCCCCGGGGCCCTTGACGGCTCTCGGCGGCCCTGCTTAGGCAGTCCACTCAGCGTAGACGTCGTAGTGCACGAATGGCCCAAAGCGTTTTTGTACACTTTCCCGCCTATACCGCTGCTCCCGGCATTTCTTGAAAAGGTCCAGTTAGAGGAGGTGTCAGTTCTCCTAGTGGCCCCCAGGTGGCCCAGGAGAATCTGGTTCTCGAACCTGTGCCAGCTGTTACACGGCCAGCCCTGGGACATCCCAGTGCGCATGGATCTCCTCAGTCAGGTAAGAGGCACTGGGCAGGTTCCGGCTATGGGTCTGGCCCCTGAAAGGGACCGCTGGTTAGCCCTAGAGCTATCAGATGCGGTTGTGGGTACTTTGCAGAACGCTAGGGCAGACTCCACTAGGTCTTTGTACACCTACAAGTGGAGGTATTTCCAAGCTTGGAAGCCATGACCCAATCTCTTGCCCTATGCCAGTTATCTTACAGTTTCTGCAAGAACTGCTTGATGCTGGTAGGTAGGTTACCTTCCACTTTCAATATGTATTTAGTGGCTATTTCTGCATGCCATGCCCCCGTAGTTTCGGTGTCTCCGGGTGTGCATTTCTTGGCTACCTGATTTCTTAAAGGTGCT
This sequence comes from Acipenser oxyrinchus oxyrinchus, assembly GCA_030684275.1. Taxonomy (NCBI): domain Eukaryota; kingdom Metazoa; phylum Chordata; class Actinopteri; order Acipenseriformes; family Acipenseridae; genus Acipenser; species Acipenser oxyrinchus. The sequence goes on from CM060252.1 coordinate 47,865,157, forward strand.
CTGCGATTACGCCCTTCCAGGAGGACTGTTCTCCCCGAATGGAGCCTTAATATTGTACTGGAGACTCTCACAAAGGCCCAATTTGAGCTGTATACTCCATAGAGTTGAAGTACCTGTCTATGAAGACAGCCTTCCTCGTGACTATCACCTCCGCTAAGCGAGTCAGTGAGCTGCAGGCGCTGTCTGTGCACAACTCCTGCATGTGTATTTGGGAGGATGGCAGCAGGGTGTCTCTGCACACCAACCCTGCTTTCCTCCGCAAGGTGATCACAGCCTTCCACATTAATCAGTCTGTGGAACTGGAGTCCTTCCATCCACCCCTGTTTGCTTCAAGGGAGGATGAGATTGAATTTTCTCTGCCCAGTTTGGGCATTGAGATGCTACATGGATAGGACAAGAGCTCTGCGTCAGTCTGACCAGCTGTTTGTCTGTCACGGGACACGGACCCTAGGACAGCCCCTCTCAAAGCAGCGTCTGTCACATTGGATTGTGGACAGTCTTGACTGCGTACGATGGTGCTGGCTTGCCCCCACCTGGTAGGGTAGCTGCACACTCCACTAGAGGGTTGGCTACATCTTGGGCCCTCTTCAGAGGGGCCTCGCTGTCCGATATTTTTACTGAGGCTAGCTGGGCTACTCAGCATACTTTCTCCAGGTTCTACCGCCTTAATGTGGTAGATCCTGCCCTGCCTTCATTAGACACAAGGGTCCTTGAGGGTTTATGTTCACACTGCTAACCCCTGGGTTAGACAGTGTAGTGCGTTCCTCATATGCTGCCATTCCTTCTCCCTCGCGAAGGCTCTGGTATACATTATCCCATACATAATGTTGTTGGTGGTCGTTTTTGAATTGAAAGGGAACATTAGGTTACTCACGTAACTCTGGTTCCCTTAAAGAGAAGAAGACCACCGACCGCGAGGTCACAGTTGCCCTCACGGGTGCGATGGAAAAAGAGAAATGGCTTCCTCAGGATGACGGTTTTAATCCATCAGTGGGTGGACCGAGTACGTTCCCAGGAAGGGGCCTACCGGCAGCTCTGATATACTCAGCGATACCTACCCAATGGGCAGGCATATCCCATACATAATGTCATTGGTGGTCGCCTTCTCTTTCAGGGAACCAGGGTTATGTGGTAACCTAATGCTTTATATCTTTCTCAGTGTTATCAAACTTGCTATGTTTAGCTAACATACGAAGTCTGATCTGATAAGCATTTAGGTTTTCACTGGATTCTTGTGATGTTTTTCTGAACACATATATTTCGTACTGCACATTCTTTTTTGGAGCAAAATAGTTTGTCAGTTTTTGTTTTACATCCACGTATCTATCTGTGTCTGCTGACAACGTGTCATATATATCATGTACTCTTTCCCCAGTGAGGTGTAATATTAGAGCTTTTAGTCTCCCATCTCCTGTAATGTTCATTGCAGTTGTGTAATTTTCAAGTCTTTGTAACCGTTTAGTCCACCGTGGACCTACTGATCTAAATTCAGTCTCTGAATAAAACTTGGGGAAGACAATGTTACCGGGCGGCGTCCCAATTTCCTAGCAAATGTCCTGTGTCCCAATGCATAGGAAGAAAGTCCCAATATTTACACATAGAAAAAATTAATTTATTCTGCACAGTAGAGTTATTGAAAACCACACGTTGTGCTCTTCGTGAGGCTGACACATCTGCTGATCACTAACTTACCGGTATACAAAGGTAAGAACGCTTCATTGTGTCTATGTTTACTGTCACGTTGGTCATTGTCGTGTTGTTATGCGTTCAATGACCACACGGTAATGAAAAAGAATGAAGTTTTTCTTTATATATCAAATGTCGTTGTTACATCTTGTTGAGAGGCACATATGTATTCTTCAAGTTCTTTAGCAACTGTCTGGTTCCTACAGTGCATGCGTTACAACACTGCTCAGGCATAATAAATCAAACAAGCAAATACAATTTGCTTCTATCATTACATCTCCCTTTCTTAAAATAAACATATATTAGTTTACTAAAGAAACACCTTTATGTATTCAATAGGGAACAACTTCTGAACTGTTATCAACATGTTCACATTGTTATCTTATAGACATTTCAAACTATGTATCAATAGAACCACAAGAGAGAATACTGTCAAGTACATTATTCTCAGTTAGGATACTTAGCAAGTCATTAGCAAGTCTCAATGAGTCTTTCTGGACTTTTCACTTGTCAAGTGGATCTTCTGATGGATTGTTCTTCACTCTGGGCTGCTGCCTCAGAAGTTGTGCTTTCAGCTTCTTCATCAGTGTCAGTCTCTTGACTTACTGTTGTTGGTCCCTTTATAAGAGCATGTCGATTTCTCCATAGAACAGCACCATCTTCTGTCTGTATGCTGTATTACCTTGGCTGGATTTCATTGATGACAGTTCCTTTTTGTGTCCAAGTATTTGTTCTGTCCTTGAACCTTACTTTGTCACCAGTTTGGAGTTCAGGTAAGTTTTTTGTTCCTCTGTCAAAGTAGAACTTTTGCTTTGTTTTTTGTTGTTCCTTCAACTTCCTCACTTTCTCCCCTCTTTTGTTTTCAGGAGGTTCTCCTTGATGGGTTGGACCTGAGTCGTCGTCCCATGAGGAGGTGGACTGGTGAAAAATCACACTCGAGTGGCGTAGTGCGGTATGCGAGCAGGCTCCTATAGAAGTCAGTCCAACTGTCTTTTGCCTTGTACATCAGTTTTTTCACTGTTTGGACAGACTTTTCCACTAGTCTGTTTGATTTTGGAAAGTGTGGACTTGATGTGGTGTGGACAAAGTCCCAGTCCTTGGCACATTTTTTGAAACTAGGGTTCGCAAATTGTGGTCCATTGTCTGTGAAGACCTCACTAGCTACGCCATGTCTGGAGAATATGGATTTCATGCAGGTTATCACAGCTTCCGCTGTGGTGGTGTTCAACTTGCAAATCTCTGGATACAGAGAGTAGTAATCTGTGACAACGAGATAATCCTTTCCATGACATGTGAATAGGTCAGCGCCTACCTTCTGGTATGGTCTGTTTGGTACAGGGTGTGGCTTTAGTGGTTCCGCAGGATTGCTTGCTTGGTATTTCATGCATGTTGTACAGTTTGACACTTCCTCTGTCACTTCTTGGTTGATTCTGGGCCATTACATCACCTCAAGCTCTTTTCTTGCGCTTCTCAATACTAAGGTGACCTTCATGAATCTTTTTCAACATGTCTTTTCTCTGGCTTTTTGGAATGACGATTTTGCTCACTTTGTAGACAATGTCTTCAACCACTGTCAGCTCAGCTCTGCAATTCAAGAATTCTGTTATGTCTTGTGAGCAGTCTTGCTTCATGTTAGCCCATCCATCCATGATGATCTTCTTCAGATGTCTCAGCGTGTCATCTTTTTCTGTCTCAGTCCGTATGAGCTCCATTTTTGCATCTGCCACTGGCAATACTGTTGTGATCATGTCCGCATATGCTTTCACCTCTTCTTCTATTTTGTGGTTTGCTGCTGCCTTCGAATCAACAGCTCTGGACAGGGTGTCTGCTGTGTACATCCACTTTCCTGGGGTGTATACAACATTCAGTGCATAATGTTGCATTTTGATCATCATTCTTTGGAGTCTCAATGGACAGTCATTTAGTGGCTTCTGAAACAATGCAATAAGGGGTTTGTGATCCGTCTTGACACTGATTCCTTGTCCTGTCACGAACTGATGAAACCTCTCACATGCAAATGTGATGCTGAGCAGCTCCTTTTCTATTTCAGCGTATTGTGTTTCTGCATCAGTCATCGAATGAGATGCGTAAGCTACTGGTTGCCAGTTGTCGTCATATTTCTGCAGAAGAACAGCAGCGAGCCCAGTCTGTGATGCATCAGCTGAAATCTTGATGGGTCTCTCCGGGTCGTAAAACCTTGTTCCTCTGTGAGCAGTTTTTTTCAGGTGGTTCCATGAGGTCTCTTGTTCATGGTTTCATTCCCATTCTATTTTTTTTTCAATCAATCTTCTCAGTGGAGCGATCTTCTCCGAGAGGTTGGGTATGAATTTTCCCATATAGTTGACCATCCCCATGAACCTCTGAACATCCTTATTGCATCGTGGTCTCACCATATTATCAATGGCTGAAACCTTTCTCTTGTCAGGTCTGATGCCTTCACTGCTGATGACGTCTCCAACGAAAGTCAACTCTGTCATGCCAAGTTGGCACTTTTCTCTGTTCAGTTTCAGATTTGCTTGTCTTGTTGCTTCCAGCACTTTTCTCAGTCTTGCATCGTGCTCCGCTTTTGACTCTCCCCATACGATGATGTCATCCATCGATGTGTCCACGCCCTTAAGGTGCTCGTAGATCATGTGTATGGTTTTGTGATATACTTCAGGAGCTGAGGCAATGCCAAACGGTAATCTCAGGAACCTGTATCTGGCATAAGGGGTGTTGAACGTGCACAATCTTGAACTAGCCTCGTCCAACTTCAACTGCCAAAATCCCGATGATGCATCTAACTTGCTGAAGTATTTTGCATTTGCAAACTGTGACATTACTTCCTCATGTGTCGGTAGCTTGAAGTGCTCTCTTTTTATTGCTCTGTTTAGATCTCTCGGATCCAGGCATATTCTCAGTTTTCCATTCTTTTTTTCTACAATGACGAGCGAACTCACCCACTCAGTCGGTTCATCTATCTTCTGAATCACAATCAGGCTTTCCATTCTGTCCAGCTCTGCTTTTAACTGTTCTTGAAGAGCGAATGGGACTTTTCTGCATGGATGAATGACTGGCGGTACACTTTTGTCAATCCTGATGGTATGTTCTCCTGGAAGACACCCTAGTCCTTTAAACAGGTCATTATATTCTCTCATCAGCTCATAGTCTGACTCTGCCTGGCTTTCCACAACGAGAACTCTCTTCACCAGGTTCAGTCTCTCACAAACTGATAAACCTAGTATAGCTTGCACATTCTTGGGAACAACAATGAATGACAATGTGAACACACTGTTCTTGTATGTCACTCTGGCGATACACTTCCCTCTAACTGCAATCTCAGCACCTGCATAGCCTGTCACTTTAACTCGAGCTTCATGTAGCTTTGGCCTTGGCTTTATGCTCTTGATTTCCCTCTCTGATATCACATTCACTTGCGCACCAGTATCCTGTTTAAATGGAATTGTTGTGTCATTCACTTGTAATGGAAGAATCCAATCTCTCTGTTTTTGTGTTTTTTTCAGGAACAGCATCTACGTAGAACTCTTCTACTTTGTTTTCACTCAATGCATCTATTTGGCTTTGTTTTGTTTGGTTTCTACAACAACAAGCATAGTGATTATTTTTGTTGCAATTGTTGCATGTTTTTCCCTATGCTGGGCATTTTTTCGGAGGATGTTGTGTTCCACAACGATTACATACTCTCTGATTGTCATTTTCAATCCCGTTTTTATTTTTGGCTGGTCGCGCCCCTTTTTTCATGTTGCAGCTCTTGTTTGTTAATTTGTGTGTATCCTGTTTTCTAACTGCGTCTACAGCGAAACTACCATCATTAAACAGCTCTCTTGCCTGAGATTTCACTGTCTCTGCAGCCCTACACAGTGTTATGGCTTTCTCTAAGTCAAGGTCTTGCTCTCGTAGCAGCCTCTCTCTCAGACTATTATCTGGTATGCCACACACAATCCTGTCTTTTATCACACATTTTGCTCCGGTTTCTTAATTCAGTCAAATAGTGGTCAATGGATTCCCCAGTTTTCTGAGTACATGTAAAAAATCTGTGCCTCTCAAATGTCACGTTTCGTTTCGGAATACAGTAAACTTCAAATTTTTCCAAGATATTTTTCTATTTCAAGCTCTCTCCATCAGCGAACTCAAAGTTATTATACACATCCAGGGCCTCTTCCCCCACGACAAGAACACTGACGCTTGCATTCTATCACTTTTCTTGTCAGCTTCAATCGTGGCTAGGTATAGTTCAAAACGCTGTTTGAATCTCTTCCAATTTTCAGCTATATTGCCTGTCAATTGGAGTTTTGGCAGTGGATGTAGACCTTCCATTTTCAACTCTGCTAATTTATCCAGGTAAGTAACGATATCCTTTTTTTTTTTTACAGGGAGGGCTGATATGCTAACTAGCTTAACTTAGCTTTGTTACTCACAGCTATCCGGTTCGTAACGTTGAATTGTTAGCGGATTCCCTCGCCCTTTTGGTCACGTCTCTTCCATTCCATCACTTCTGACACCATGTCGTGTTTTATGAGTTCAATGACCACACAGTAATGAAAGAGAATGAAGTTTTTCTTTATATATCAAATGTTGTTGTTACATCTTGTTGGGAGGCACATGTGTATTCTTCAAGTTCTACAGCAACTGTCTGGTTCCTACAGTACAGTGCATGCGTTACAACACTGCTCAGGCATAATAAATCAAACAAGCAAATACAATTTTTTTCTATCATTAAAGTCATGTGGTGTTGAGTTGAGTGGATACGTCTATTATATGATAGAGTGTTTTTTGCGTATGACCCCTCCCATGTGTATGATGCTATAACACCACCCCCAATATTTTGATAGCTTGGATTCCAAGTCACTCAGGAATTTTAGGAAGTTAAATTACGGATTATGAAGCAAAAAAGGCAACTCTAAATACTGAACGCAGTAGGGATTCAAGGAAATGCATGCACATGGATTAGGGAGTGGTTAACATGTAGAAAACAGAAAGTACTGATTAGAGGAGAAAGGGAGCGAGGTAACCAGTGGTGTACCACAGGGATCAGTATTAGGTCCTCTGCTATTCCTAATCTACATTAATGATTTAGATTCTGGTATAGTAAGCAAACTTGTTAAATTTGCAGACGACACAAAAATAGGAGGAGTGGCACTGTTGCAGCAGCAAAGGTCATTCAAAATGATCTAGACAGCATTCAGAATTAGGCAGACACATGGCAAATGACATTTAATAGAGAAAAGTGTAAAGTATTGCACGCAGGCAATAAAAATGTGCATTATAAATATCATATGGGAGATACTGAAATTGAAGAAGGAATTTTTGTAAAAGACCTAGGAGTTTATGTTGACTCAGAAATGTCTTCATCTAGACAATGTGGGGAAGCTATAAAAAAGGCCAACAAGATGCTCGGATGTATTGTGAGAAGAGTTGAATTGAAATCAAGGGAAGTAATGTTAAAACTTTACAATGCATTAGTAAGACCTCACCTAGAATATTGTGTTCAGTTCTGGTCACCTTGTTACAAAAACGATATTGCTGCTCTAGAAAGAGTGCAAAGAAGAGCAACCAGAATTATCCCGGGTTTAAAAGGCATGTCGTATGCAGACAGGTTAAGAACTGAATCTATTCAGTCTTGAACAAAGAAGAGTACACGGTGATCTGATTCAAGCATTCAAAATCCTAAAAGGTATAGACAATGTCGACCCAGGGGACTTTTTTGACCTGAAAAAAGAAACAAGGCCCAGGGGTCACAAATGGAGATTAGATAAAGGGGCATTCAGAACAGAAAATAGGAGGTACTTTTTTACACAGAGAATTGTGAGGGTATGGAACCAACTCCCCAGTAATGTTGTTGAAGCTGACACCCTGGGATCCTTCAAGAAGCTGCTTGATGAGATTCTGGGATCAATAAGCTACTAACAACCAAAGGAGCAAGATGGGCTGAATGGCCTCCTCTTGTTTGTAAACTTTCTTATGTTCTTATGTTCTAAAGAAATTGACATAATAATGCCTTTCAGTCCTGCAGAGCTGAATGCTGTGGCAAAAGCAAACATGGGTGTATATGCATACATATATATATATATATATATATATATATATATATATATATATATATATATATATATATATATATATATATATATATATATATATATATATATATATATATATATATATATATATATATATATATATATATATACATATATACCGACTAAAAGATACATCGATAAAGATAAACTGGCCACTGAATTGAAGGAGTGGGAGAGACGCATGAGATTAGCAGAATATTTTTTCAATGAAAATATCTCAGATTCAGAGGGTAATTATGAGCATGGGATTAAAGTTAATAGTACAAGCACATGGACTCCTCCGGATGGAAGAGACAAATGGTTAGATATGTATATTGAAGTAGTTAAACAAGAAATAATAGTAGGACTAAAGAAAAGATGTAAACTTAATCTAACCAATATTGAAGAACAAGCTATGACTGAGTTGTTAAATGATGATGATATAATGATAAGACCAGCAGATAAAGGCTCAGGAATAGTGATAATGAACACAGATGACTATATGAAATCTGTAGAATGTGAATTAAATAATACAGATACATATGAAGAAGTTAAAAGCAATAAGATCAATAAATCGGCAAAAGAGGTTAAGGAAATTATGGAGAGACTATACAATAAAGGAATTATATCAAAAGAATTAAAAAATACATGCAGCCACATAATGCAAGAACAGGCCTAGCAAGAGGAAATCCTAAAATGCACAAAGAAAATCACCCGATGCGAATGATAGTCAGTACAATTGATAATCCAACACACATAATAGCTGAAATAGCAGAAAAACAACTTAGGTCGCACGTTGAGAAATTACCAAGCTATGTTAAGGATACAACACAATTTTTAAAAAGACTTGAATCAATAAAACACAACCTTCCAGAGAATACAATTTTATTTTGCATGGATGTAAAATCCTTGTACCCAAGTGTCCCTCAGTAAAGAAACTTTAGAAGCTTGTCAAAAGCACTAGATAATAGACTAGATAAATCAATACCAACAGCAGAAGTACTGAACATGATCAACGTAGTTTTAGAAAACAGTTATTTTACATTTGTTGATAAGAATTACAAACAAAACGATGGTACAGCAATAGGATCTAAATTAGGAATGCATTTTGCCAGTACATACATGGGAAAATGGGAAGAACAATTACTTAGAAAATCGGAAAGAGAACCTTTAGAATACATTCGGTTTGTAGATGATATTTTTGGGGTTTGGACACATGGAGAAGAGTCTCTCTTCCAGTTTCATAAAATAGCAAATGAAATACACAGTAATATTAAGGTGGACCTTCGATGGACAAGGAAAGAAATAGAATTTTTAGATACCATAGTAAAACTTGAAGAAGGTTCAATTGAGACTGACCTCTTCTGTAAACCTACTGACATGCACCAGTATTTACACATGTCCTCTGCACATCCGATACACACTAAAAGGGCAATCCCAAAGGGTCTAGGAATAAGAATACGAAGAATATGCTCAAAAGAAAGTGACTATGTAAAACAAAGAAATGTATTAAAAACAAATCTTAAAAAAAGAGGATACAAAGAAAGAATTATAGAGACGGAGTTAAGAAAAGTGGATAAACTAAAAGAGATGATCTACTAGATTATAAAACTAGAGATAAAAAGGTCAAAAGAGTCCCATTAATAATGACTTACTCTAAACTTTTGCCCAATATTTCTAAGATAGTTTGGAAACACTTATGGATTCTACATAATTCAGAAAAATTAAAAAAGTATTTCTTAAGGCCCCAGTTGTAGCATTCAAAAGAGAAGCTAATTTAGGTGATATTTTAGTTCACAGTAAACATAAAAGAATAATTGACAAAATAGGTTCTACGAACATGTGCACCAGTAGATGTAAAGTGTGTAAATACATAGATAAAAGTAAAAATATAATTAAACATAAGAACACCACATATCCACTAAAAACTAATACCTACTGTAAAAATAGCAATGTTGTTTATGGAATAGCCTGTGAAAAATGTGATGAAATCAAATATGTTGGAGAGACTGGAACTACTTTATATAAACGAATTCAGAACCACCTTTCATTAATTAGAAATAAAAAATGAATGAACCAATAGTACAGCACTTCACCAGTCAAGGACATGACATAAATGATGTAAAGTTTGTAGTATTAGAACAGCTAAAATTAGACAATGCGACATATAGAAGAATAAAAGAAAGTAAATGGATAAATAGACTGAATACGATTATGCCAGCGGGACTCAACAGAAAAGAATGAACTAATTAACTTCAATAGATATATAACATTTAAATAAATAAACAAAGTTTGTTCAAAAGTTGTGCATGCTGATGCGCTGGGGAGGCCAAATCTAGACTGATCCTCAGAGCCAGCATTGCATGATATAATAAAAATATAAATTTATATAAAGTAATGTTAATTAGAATTAATACAGATTCAAAGATAGAAGTAAAAATGATGTCACAATATATAGAACAGCATTACATCATGTAAGAATAAATCATAGATTTGAATGTAAACAATAACAAGTAGTTGTCATGCCGTCAAAAACCTATAAATACCTCCAATGTTTTGATTCAAACACAGGCTCCCTTGAGAAAGATATGTGCAACATATCGAAACGTTGGGCAGCTGGCTCTTTGAGCTAATATATATATATATATATATATATATATATATATATATATATATATATATATATATATATATATATATATATATATATATATATATAGCTCATACACCCATATATATATATATAAGGTAGAGGGCGCTCATCATCTCCATTTAGATGGCATGCGCAAACAAAAAGATGCTTAATTCCCCATGACTACTTTGTTTGATTAGTTAGGTCTGACTGGCGCGCGGAGGCTGCACGCGGGCCATAGAGACGTATAGTGGCATTGTGTATTTTGTTTCCACATAGTAAAGAAAAACAAAAACCGTCGTATTTTCTAAAGTAATGGCGAACTCTCAAGAAGACAAGCTTTACAAATCAGAATATGCAAAAAGTGGACGGGCATCTTGCAAAAAATGCAAAGAGAACATTGCAAAGGAGTCCCTCCGGATGGCAATCATGGTTCAGGTAATGCAAGCAATATGTATATGCGTGATTTAATCTGTTTAGTCATAGCAACCACCATTAAGATGCATGCAATCTACATACGAGACCAGTAGTCTTGGTTATTTAATTTAGTACTGTATTTTGTGCATGCATGCAGAACAGTAGAGACTTTGCAGTAGTAGGCCCTGCCTGTATATCGTATGTAAACAATACTTGTGGTAAATGAATAAACACCTCCACTGAAATTGTGGTTGGAGGAGTTTTTTTCTCGTGCTTTTAAAATGTCATGCAAGTAAAATACTATGCAAGGTATGTTTTCTACTTATACAAATATTGCATTAATAAAATGTTTTTGATAATTAAACAGTAGATTGATCCTAGTAATAAGGTGACCAGATTTGTAAGTCCTTAAACTGGGACAGTATGGACATATTTTGTTAATAACTTACAACTTCCGAGCTACGGGGAAGCTATAGGGTTTTTATTTTCACTTTGGCAACGTTTGATCTAAAATCATATTGAAAGAGAATACAGAGACTCATGGCGATATTTAGAGGGAATTTTTTTTAACGTTTTTTTGTGAATAATTGATCTTATTGTCTTTGTAATTTCATTTCTACACAACAATTATTACATTCGACAGTAGCAAGTAAGTAATATGAAATTCCGAGATTCTCAATTCACAAAAAAAAAATCTATTTTAGTGCTGATTACTGCTGCGAATCTAGTCCATTTTCTGCCTGAGAAACTGCATCCTCTCTCCACTTTCCACCTTTCTGTCGCGCTCAGTCCATCAATATCTCAATGCTATCCTCCAGTGTCCAATCTGAAAACCAGGCCCTTCCTGTATGAAAACATTACATAGCTCAATATTACTATTTTGTAAAGTATTACTTCACAGAATCTATTTTTTTAAATATTTAATTTTTAACCATTTAATATAACATGCTTTTTCAGCTGCTCTCTGTTAAACTATTACTATTAAAGGTGATGAAATGTATGTCTTTTTTATTTTTACTGTGTGCAATAAATGAAGCCCACTACATCACCCATACGCTTTCCCCACCTTTTCACAGATAATCAGCTTTTCAGAGTTTTGTTTAGAAGCTGCCCTGTTTGCATAAACAGGAATTTCCTTTTGAAGTAGTTAATTGTGGTAAATAGTAATCCAGGTAGGTAAACCCTTTAAGTTTCTCCGAATAGTTGTATTTCCAAATTCCCCTTTTATCATGCTGTAAGATATTACTTAACGGAAAGGAACCAGTTAAATGTGTTAATTGCATGATGAAATTTCCAGCCTATTCTATTATTTTCAATCTACGCTTTTCGGTACCAATCAATAATCATGAGAAAGCGTCTTCTGACAATATGAATTAGGATAACTACAGATTTTACGAAGGCTAATTTCTTTGCTGATCTTGGCTGGAGTTTATTTCTTTGAGTCAACAGTATAGGCTGAGACATGGATCAAGCTGTAACAAGATTAAACTGATCATTCAGCCTTCCCTTTGGTCACAAAGTGTCATTGTATTGTTATTAGTTATGGTAGTAAAACAGCAGCCTGCATTAAAATATAATATTCTGTTACCGGCACGATGATGTTTGGGGATGAAAAACGGGATGAAATGAGCGTTCCAAAAAAAGTTCTGGGGACACTGGGACCAGTGTTCCAAAAGTGGCACTGTCCCGTCTGAAACGGGATGTCTGGTCACCTTTCCTAGTAGGGTAAATGTCAGCAAACACAATCAAATTCATCCCACATTGCTGTGACAGAATATTAATCTGTAGAGGAAAATGACAAACAAAGCTAAAGAAACCCATTTTGAGCTGACCCAGGGCTGGGTTGTGAGCTGATAGCAAATTTAATGTATCAGGTTTGGGGCATTATTGTATAACCCATAATTTATGCCTTCCTTGTGACTTGGTAAAAAAAAGTGTCTGATGTCTGCTGGATAACTAGCTGCCACACACCGGTACAATTCTGTGCAAAACACAAATTTTAAAATGGTTTTCAAGTAGAAAAAATGGCTTTAGCAATAAACTGTAGTGTTGATTTACTAGAGACATTTAGATTTTTAACTAGTGGCCCATTGGGCCACTTATTGTATCCAGGAGGCCTGTGGTGCTTCATAACTACCGGCCAAACTGCGATCTCTACTGGCCCCGGGCCGCCGGGCCATGGTTAATGTCGAACCCTATTACAGGTGTGTTTTCTTGGTTGCTTAGTCATTCACTCAGCATAAACTTTGGAAACTTGTCCCAGGTTGATTTTTATTTAGTGTTGGTAATTGTCACTCCTAATAAAAAATAATTCCCACAGAGCCACAGATGCTTTCACTTGTAATGTTAATGCATATTAGCTTTACTTTTCTAGAGTTTAATACCATTAATTAGTAAAACATAAAGTTCCAGTCTTATCTGTTTAATCTGGGACTTGATAATGCGGTAGCAGTGCAGTTGGTACCCTTCCCCCATTAATGAGAGAAGAACGTCTGGAGGCACCGTGGGTGACCCATGTCTTTCGACCATATCGGAGTAATTTGTTGGAAACAGGGCAATAATTCAGATACCCATAATTCTCTTTAAAGAGGGATATTTTTAGTTTTGTAAAGACTTCAGTTTTTCTATGTAAACATTTCTTCTGAATACATTAGTTGACTCTTGCCTAATGTGACCAGAGTGAATAAACTTTCCTGAAAAAAAAAAGTTAACAAAACAGGGTTACATGATCTGTAATAGCTGAATCTCCTTTCTGATTTGCAAAGGCTGCAGAGAGGATGCTTACTTTAATATCAAAACAAAAATCCAGAATGTTTGATATTCCCAAGACTTGATCAAATTTAAGTTATGGTTGTTTGTGTTGGCATGTACTTTTATCAGTTAACAAAGACAGAACACTTTTTGCCTGTAAAAATTAAAGAACATCCTGAAAATAGGTCACTGTGGAGACCATTGGTACAAACCTTTTTCAGACTGAGGGATGTGCTTTTATAAGATTAAACTTACTAGCCAAAATCAGTAAACTGATAGAATATAATGGTTGGCTGTGGGTGTTTCCCTTGCAGTCTCCGATGTTTGATGGCAAAGTCCCTCACTGGCACCACTTCTCATGCTTCTGGCAAAGAGCCAGAGTTCTGTCCCCTGGGGATATTGATGGGTTTTCTGACCTGAGATGGGAAGATCAGGAGAAGATCAAGAAAGCCATTGAGACAGGAGGGGTGACTGCTGGAGGTAAATAAAACTTTATGACATTTATTTGAAAACTTCATCAAGTTTTAATTTGTAGAGGGAAGGGGCGGGACGCGTTGACCATGCTGTTTGAGTGGAATGTGGAGATAATGTAAACCGAAAAACCTGCAGCAGATGAAAAAACTTCTTTGTAGAATAAAACTGAACAAAATATTGGGTTTTGGTTGAAATTCATATTGATATAATAAAAGATTCCTGTTGCGTAACAGTTTGAGCCATTCCAGCTTGTAGTGTGAGCTTAATTAGATACAGCAGGCACCTTTTGTACTAGTAACTTGGCAAAAAGAAACCTGAAATGGGTGAAACTAATACAGAAGTTTATGCAAATTGACACACTAAGATCTAAAACTCTAAGCCACTTTCACTTACAAATGCCGCAACTGAGCTGTCTGAGATGTTTCAAAATGTTTTTAAAGTACCCATTCACACAGCACGAAATTGCGCAGTCTATGCTGGTATAATACTGTCATAACCCTTTCACACAGCCAAAGGGATCATGTGAGTAGAATTTTTCAAGCTTTTCAGTCAACAGAGCGTTGTCATGGCAACGGCGATTCGTCACTGTCCCTTCTATTTGTGAATTCACCTCGTCACCCGTAAAGTTAACAATTCCTTAACTTATTCCAGACTCCAAGTACTACCTCGTTCTTGACCAGCCGTTGTATTTGGAAAAAAATGAAAGTGTAACACCGACAACAAAAATATCCAACATGTCCGTTATACAGTAAAGTTGACTTTCAATCCATGGCCACTGTAGCGCTTCAGTATTGATATTGCCTTTCACACAGCAGTTAAGATTGTTCAGTGCAGTCTCTGAACCACCACGGTTCTGAGTCATCATAACTCGTCTGTGTGAAAGGCGTATTGTACAGGTTTAGAATTTATGAAGTGATTGTTGTGGAAATGTTCACCACACTACAGCTTTGGCCAGAAGTTTTGCACCACCCTATAGAATTAACACCTTTTGCTTCATAAAATCAACTGAAACCTGCTCAGGGGTGTGCAGTTTTTGAAAAAATGCTAGAAAAATCTACTTGCCCCCTCCTCGTCGCACAAAACCCATACAAAAAAGTAGAATATAACTTGTACGATTTTGGTTTTATTTAACAGTGATTGATTGTGTTGAGTGATTAACGGGTGTATCTAGCCTTGTAGCTTGACGGGTTCACTAAATTCTTCAAGATACACAAAAGCTTCCCTGTCACCCCACTAGGGTTGGAACAATAATTGATAATATCAATTAAGCACGATCATTTTTTGCAGCAATAATTATTGCGTTGAAAAATTATCGATAATCATAATTGTCGTCCGTGACCCAGTGAAGCAGGAAGTGGCACTGAAATGTCTGTGTGAGTAAAACATGATCTGTGTGAGCACTGCGTACATTGGGAAGTTAAGTATTTTAAACAATATGCTTTTAACTTCATGGTCATGGTTTCATTTTAATAATAATTTCTACACTGGCGAAGCATGACTTGTTTTCTAACAGAAAAACACAAATATTGTTTTGCAAAATAAATATAAAAATACGCTAAACACTATATATATATATATATATATATATATATATATATATATATATATATATATATATATATATATATATATATATATATAGTACCAGTCAAAAGTTTGAGTACACTTGCTGGAAACTAGGTTTTTTTGATAATGTTTTATGTAGTGTACGTTTCTGTAAATACTTGAAAGTGAAAACACATGTTACAATATACAAAACAAAACATAAGGAGTATCAAAACAATGTTCAAGAAAATTGAAAATTGTCTCTAAATCTTGGATTCCTCAAAATAGCCACCCTTTGCCTTAATAACAGCCTCACAAACACGAGGCATTCGGTTAACAAGTTTCAGCAGGAAATCACCCGACATGTCTTCCCAGCTCTTCTGCAGAAATTCCCAGAGATGTAGGGCACTTGTGGGTAGCTTTGCTTTGACTCTCCTGTCCAGTTCGTCCCATACAAGTTCTATGGGATTGAGGTCTGGAGACTGGGCAGGCCAGGTCATTAGATTGAGTTGTCCTTCACTTTCCTTCTTCGCCAGATAGTTCTTGCACAACTTTGAGGTGTGTTTCGGGTCCTTATCTTGCTAAAGAATGAAGGACTGCCCAACTAGCCGTAATCCTGATGGAATGGCATGCCTCTGAAGTATGCTATGATAACCATGCTGGTTGAGCTTGCCATGGACTTGGTAAAGATCACCAACTCTGTCACCAGCAAAGCAACCCCAGACCACGACACTGCCTCTTCCATGCTTGACAGTGGGAACCACACATGCAGAACTCATGCGCTCACCCTCTCTGCGTCTTACAAATACTCGGCGGTTGGACCCAAATATTTCAAATTTTGACTCATCGGTCAATAAGACCGACTTCCACTCCTCAAACGTCCAGTTTCTGTGTTTTTTGGCCCAGGCAAGTCTCTTCCTCTTATTCTGCACTCTTAACAATGGTTTCTTTGCAGCAATTCTTCCAGTTAGGCCAGCTTCACGCAATCTCCTCTGAACAGTTGATGTTGAAACATCTGTACTTCTAGGAGCATTTAGGTGAGCTTGTATTTCAGGGGCAGTTAATCGCCAGTTTTGCAGACTTGTGACTCGAATGAACTTGTTCTCTGATTCTGAGGTCACCCTTTGCCTCCCTGACCTTGTTTGGTCCTCATGAGTGCCAGTTTCTTCAAATCGTTTGATGGTCTTGGCCACAGCAGTTACAGACACTTGCGAAGTTCTTGCGATTTGTCTTAAAGATTGACCTTCATTTCTTAAAGTAATTACAGACTCTTTTCTTTGCTTAACTGAGCGTATTTTGCCATTTTATGCTCCCTTACATTCAGGAATGACAAACTTGTGCCAATGCTACCTATATTTATAGTAATCATGGACCCTCACCTGTTAACAATAACTGGTGACAAAAGGTTAAAAGGTAACATGCTAGTTAACTCGGAGAACATCTAACAAAAGACACTTTTATACTTAGGCCAGTGTTCTAACACCGTGTTATACACATTTCAGACTTTTAACTTTTGACTTGGGCTTCAGACTGAAATCCCCTTGCCTTGGGTGACCATTTCATTGAAATTGACAAGATTTACATTTTCATTTAAAAATAAAATTTTTGAATGCAATTCACTTATGATTATCAGCTTATATAAGTACACGTATCATATAATGAAATATTAAGTGTTTATAGACAAGTTTATACAGTTAAAAGCATAGATAATCATGAAAAACCTGGTTTCAAGCAGGTGTACCCAAAGTTCTGACTGGTACTGTACATATATATATATATATACAGTACTGTGCAAAAGTTTTAGGCAGGTGTGAAAAAATGCTGTAAAGTAAGAATGCTTTCAAAAATAGACATGTTAATAGATTATATTTATCAATTAACTAAATGCAAAGTGAGTGAACAGAAGAAAAATCTAAATCAAATCCATATTTGGTGTGACAACCCTTTGCCTTTAAAACAGCATCAATTCTTCTAGGTACACTTGCACAAAGTCAGGGATTTTGTAGGCATATAGTCAGGTGTATGATTAAACAATTATACCAAACAGGTGCTAATGATCATCAATTCAATATGTAGGTTGAAACACAATCATTAACTGAAACAGAAACAGCTGTGTAGGAGGAATAAAACTGGGTGAGGAACAGCCACACTCAGCTAACAAGGTGAGGTTGCTGAAGACAGTTTACTGTCAAAAGTCATACACCATGGCAAGACTGAGCACAGCAACAAGACACAAGGTAGTTATACTGCATCAGCAAGGTCTCTCCCTGGCAGAAATTTCAAGGCAGACAGGGGTTTCCAGATGTGCTGTCCAAGCTCTTTTGAAGAAGCACAAAGAAACGGGCAACGTTGAGGACCGTAGAGCGCAGTGGTCGGCCAAGGAAACTTACTGCAGCAGATGAAAGACACATCATGCTTACTTCCTTCGCAATCGGAAGATGTCCAGCAGTGCCATCAGCTCAGAACTGGCAGAAAACAGTGGGACCCTGGTACACCCATCTACTGTCCGGAGAAGTCTGGTCAGAAGTGGCCTTCATGGAAGACTTGCGGCCAAAAGCCATACCTCCGGCGTGGAAACAAGGCCAAGCGACTCAACTATGCACGAAAACACAGGAACTGGGGTGCAGAAAAATGGCAGCAGGTGCTCTGGACTGATGAGTCAAAATTTGAAATATTTGGCTGTAGCAGAAGGCAGTTTGTTCGCCGAAGGGCTGGAGAGCGTACCGAATGAGTGTCTGCAGGCAACAGTGAAGCATGGTGGAGGTTCCTTGCAAGTTTGGGGCTGCATTTCTGCAAATGGAGTTGGGGATTTGGTCAGAATTAATGGTCTCCTCAATGCTGAGAAGTACAGGCAGATACTTCTCCATCATGCAATACCATCAGGGAGGCATCTGATTGGCCCCAAATTTATTCTGCAGCATGACAATGACCCCAAACATACAGCGAAAGTCATTAAGAACTATCTTCAGCGTAAAGAAGAACAAGGAGTCCTGGAAGTGATGGTATGGCCCCACAGAGCCCTGATCTCAACATCATCGAGTCTGTCTGGGATTACATGAAGAGAGAGAAGCAACTGAGGCTGCCTAAATCCACAGAAGAACTGTGGTTAGTTCTCCAAGATGTTTGGGCCAGCCTACCTGCCGAGTTCCTTCAAAAACTGTGTGCAAGTGTACCTAGAAGAATTGATGCTTGATGCTGTTTTGAAGGCAAAGGGTGGTCACACCAAATATGGATTTGATTTAGATTTTTCTTCTGTTCACTCACTTTGCATTTAGTTAATTGATAAATATAATCTATTAACATGTCTATTTTTGAAAGCATTCTTACTTTACAGCATTTTTTCACACCTGCCTAAAACTTTTGCACAGTACTGTATATATATATGTGTGTGTTACCATGGCGTTGCTATTGTAAAAAAGGGTAGTTGCATAAATAGTTTCCTTTTAATGGAAGGATAGGCAGTTTATTTTAAACTGTCTGCATACAAGCAGCGATGTGCAAAACTCAATGTTTCTTATAGTATACTCCTATATACAGAGAGAGAGAGAGACACACACACAAAAACTTAGATTATCTTCCCTTTGGCCACAGCTGTAGAGTGTTTTATTTATTTATTTATTTATTTATTTATTTATATATATATAACTCTATTCATTTCTCCACTTTGGAAAATAGAGATCACATAGCTCTGGCCTTCTCCCCTCTGTTTTTAAGTGCTAAATGAACATTTGCAAATTCATGCAATTGTTTTGGCTCTGTGAAAGCTACAAAAACAGTTGGATTTTTACTTGCGTCTATTTTCAAAACCTAAATGTTAGTGTGAAGAAAAAACGTATACAATTTATATTAATGTTTAAATATATTGTAAAGATTATATAAGGATTGATATCATCTCTTTTTGATCAAAAAGACCCCCACTGTTGTCTTGGATTCAAAGAACCTCATTGCTGTGAGCCCAAGCTAGTTTTATTGTTTTGAATAAACACAATTGTCTGGTTAGGAAATTGATCTCTTTAGAATCTACTTCAAATACTACTTGTGTATTGTTTCCATTACAATATGATCTGTTTCCATTGCAATACAAAGGCCATCTGTTTTAAAATAAAAAATAAAACTTTTCAAACTGACTAAGTTGGAAGCTGTGGTGTGCAGGGGTGTGCAATTTAAAAAAAAAAAAAAAAAAAATTCTTGTCCATGTGACAAAATGCTAGAAATATCTACTTGTCCTTAAAAATAAACTTGCCCCCCCCTGTCGCTAAAACAGACACAAATAAAGAAAACGTAATTCAGTCTAATTTTTGTGCATGACAAAAATAATTCAACTAAAAAGATTCTAACAAAAAATGAATTTGAGTATTTTAAAACTTATTTTTTACATTCAGACTAGGTAATCGTAGGGTATATTTCATAAGAAAACGTTATTCTCTTAATAATCTTCAGATTCTCAGCTGTTTAGAAAGGTATAATATACTTAATATACGTATAGTATACTTTCAGTGGATATTTGTCCTGATACACAAGCCGAAAGTTACGTTATGCTAAACAGGTAAAATGGGTTAAAGGATTGCTTTCTAAACTACATTACCCAGAAGAACGGCGATGACACTTGTTTCATACGTTTTGGTTTCTTATATGGCCATTGGATAAAGAGAAATCATTTGATTTTGTGGGCGTTTCAGTTGCCCTGTTGTTCTCACAGCAGCCTGAGCTGTGAAAGACTGTGGGTACACAGCGGACAGTCAAGTCAGAATTCAGAGAAGGCAGCAGTTTAGTAAGGTCCGCCGCACACATCTCGACTCGAGCTGTCCCGACTCATCTCATCTGAGTGTGCACAGATTCTATGATCAATTGTGCTCAGTTTCGGTTTGACGACACAATTAAGTTTTTCCCGACTGGGTGTCGCACACCGCTAAGATGAATTACTGACCACGACTAGATACTGGTGATTACTATGTATGCAAATGTAATTAATACTGCCCTGTACACATTTTTGTATTAACTTAGCCCAACATAGCGACCCTCATATTATGATGGCATGGCATCGTATTCTGATTAGACAGCAGAGACAGTGCCGCGAGGCAACCAAAAAGAAGAGCTTAGCCTATTAATTAATTGACAATTTACACCGTGCAAACGTTTCAGGCAGTGTTTGACTTTTTGTATAGCTTGTCTACGACACTTTAGCCTGTGTTAAATAAAATCCAACCTGTTGATTTTTTTATTTGACTTTGGCAGTTTTTTTTCAGTGTGTGGATCTAGGGGCTTGTGATTTGTGACCTATTGGAGATCGACACACCAGTTACTTCTGTTTTAGCACAGTAAGGAAATATAGGCTGCCAGTAGATTGATAATAAAAAGATAAATTGATCATTTAACTTTGATTAGTAAACGCCTAAAAAAAAAATATTCAAATGTGCACATCTGGTATTTTTTAATTCGGGACACTGGGAGCAATTCAAGACTAATTATTTTTACCTGTGGAGCTATTTTACTGTATTTAATCCTGTACTTTAGAGTACTGTAATCTGTCACAAGTGTTATTTAATCTGTAGTATTTTTGTTTTTAATTATATCCTGATGTCACTATCACAGACACTTATCTTCTCCGTTATTGAATCGTATTTAGTCATACTTGTGCTTGCTAGAACCGAAGTAATTGTATTTTATCTTGCTCTTAATTGTATTAATACTTGAACTGTGATTCTTGAAATGTATTTTTGTTTACGACTGTAAGTCGCCCTGGATAAGGGTGTCTGCTAAGAAATAAATAATAATACAGTTGTATGCAAAAGTTTGGGCACCCCTGGAAAAAATGTATGTTACAATGAATCTTTCAGTGAACAGAAGTTGACCTGACCTCTACATGGTACAAAGTTAAACATGACACCTTTCTGCAAATTTTAATACCGGATTATTATTTATTTGCATTTATTACAGATTCAAAATAATAAACAAAAGTGAACATGGCGCGTGCAAAAGTTTGGGCACCCTTTTGGACCATGCTTAATTACTTCTTAAAAAGATGAGTACTAAGGCCCAGAAAGGTTGATTCACTCGTTAGGGCTTCAGTTAGTCAGGTGAAGTCAATTCCAGTGTTGAACTATTACTCTGAAGTAACTTCGTACCTTCTAATCTGTCAGACTGTGATGGTTGTTCTGCCTGGTTTCAACAACAATAGGCTCCTCTAAACAGATGTCTGAGGACTAGAAAATGAAGATAATTGACTTTCACAAAACAGGAGAAGGCTATAAAAAACTCTCAACGCTTCCAGCTAGCAATTTCAACTGTCAGAAACATTGTCAAGAAATGGAAGTTAAATGGAATGGTTAAAGTCAAGGCAAGATCTGGAAGACCCAGAAAAATATCACACAGACTTGCCTGAAAACTGGTCAGATCTGCACAACAGGACTCCCAGGCAAAGGACCTTCAGAACAGTTTAGCTGACACTGGAGTAGTTGTTCACTGGTCCACAGTACAGCGTACCTTGCACAACAAGGATCTGTATGGGAGAGTTGTCAGAAGGAAGCCTTTTCTACGACCTCATCACAAAAGTCAGCGTCTAAAGTATGCAAAAGAAAACCTTGACAAGCCTGAAGCTTTTTGGAACACTGTGCTTTGGACTGATTAAAGGAAAATTGAACTGTTTGGCCACAACCAAAGAAGGTACGTTTGGAGAAAAAAGGGTGAAGCATTTCAAGAAAAGAACACCTTGCCAACTGTTAAGCACAGGGTTGGCTCTATTATGCTTTGGGGTTGTGTGGCAGCCAGTGGAACCGGAAATATTGTGCGGGTGGAAGGAAGAATGGATTCAACTAAATATCAACAAATCCTATAAGCTAATGTCCTAAAGTCAGTCAGGACACTGAAGCTGAAAAGAGGTTGGATATTTCAGCAAGACAATGATCCAAAAACATACCTCAAAATCAACCATGAAATATTTACAAGAAAGAAGGAGAAAGGTTTTGGAATGGCCGTCACAGTCCCCAAACTTGAATATTATTGAAAATCTGTGGGGAGATCTCAAACATGCAGTGCATGCAAGGAGACCTAAGAATCTTTCTGAGCTGGAAGAGTTCTGCAAGGAAGAGTGGGAAAAAATTCCAAAGGCAAGAATAGAAAAACTCTTAGGTGGCTACAGGAAACGTTTGGAAGGACTTATATATGCCAAAGGAGGTGTTACCAAGTACTAAGTGACAGAGTGTCCAAACTTTTGCACGCGCCATGTTCACTTTTGTTTATTTTGAATCTGTAATAAATGCAAATAAATAGTAATCCTGTATTAAAATTTGCAGAAAGGTGTCATGTTTAACTTTGTACCATGTAGAGGTCAGGTCAACTTGTGTTCACTGAAAGATTCATTGTTACATACATTTTTTCCAGGGGTGCCCAAACTTTTGCATACAACTGTAACTAAAGCTGTCAATATTCCGCCATCTTGTATGACAAGTTACATGATAAGCTACGTCACTTAAACCTGCTTCACCATTGGTTGACACCCTTATGACTAATCGGTCTCAGTCAGTCTTGGTTGGCAACCACCGCACACAGACAGACTGATCACATCTGAACGAAACTGCATCTGAAAAAGATTCAACGTGTTCAATCCTCAAATCTGAAGACATCCCGACTGAAATATGCATAATCTTGGTTTTAAGGGCACGCACACTGCTACGATTCATCCATACTCTGTATGGCCAGTTGAGATGAGATGAGTCGGGATGGCTTGAGTCGGGTTGTGTGCGGCAGGCTTAAGAGTGCAATGCTATGGAGTCATTTCAAATTTCTATTAAAAATAATGAAGTCAAATCTACAGCTTTACAAACCTACTGCCAACTATCCGATTAAGTAGCTTTTTAAAAAAATACATTGCTAAACCGTTACTTATAAAATATTTCAAAGGTTTTTGTAATTGTTAAATAGTCTTCCCAGAGCTGGTGTCATTTTACTTTTAAACTGCATTTTCTGGTATTTTAATGTTTAAGCACTGTTGGAGATAACAATGGGCAATATTGTTTATAATATTAAATTAGCTATACAAGAACATAAAGGATATATTGAAGTAAGTTAATCTTGGTATTTTAATTGAATTTATTTACTTTAACTGATAAGTTAGGACATTTTATTTTGAGATACTATAATGAATGTATATACTAAATAATGTGGTTTACTTCATTTACTCTAGATAATCAATACTAACTTAGAATATTCACTAGAATAGCAACAGGTAAACAATCCAGAGGTTAACATAAGGACCCACAAGTGAACCAAAGTAGTGTTTTATTAAGTTGTATCTTCCTTTTACAAAAGTTGTTGTACAACACCTAGATAAATCTGCTCCAAGATGTTCTATGTATGGGGTATTTAGAAATATGTTTGTTTACCAAGAAAAACAATAGTTCCATGGGAAGGTGAATTGCTATGCAAAATGCATCCAGAATGATGTGGGCTCTGTTAGTGTAGAACTGTATTAGGGGATCAAGTAACTAATAAAGTTGGATGACCTGGAATAAGAACCCTTTTATTCTCTTTTGATTTATCAGGTAAAGGTGATAAAGAGGGCAGCGGTAAAGCAGAGAAGACCTTGAATGATTTTGCTGTGGAATATGCAAAATCTAACAGAAGTACCTGTAAGGGGTGTGAGCAGAAGATAGACAAGGTAATGTATCGATCCTATATGGGGAGGTGCAAAAAAGGTCCTGTGTTACGGTATGAAGATCTGTTTCATTAGAAGTGTTTTCTTATTTGGAGAAAATTGTAAGAAAATATAACCACATATGGATTTTAAATAAAGAAGGCACTAGTTACAAAAACTGCCGTTGTAGCATGGAGTGATTTCTAGATTATATAATTTTTTTAATAGAGCCATAAATGTCCAGATTAATCTGATTGGCATCTCTTAAACATGGCCTTAAAAAAAATTTGACCCAGAAAATTGCTGTGACAGAGTAAGAGTAAATATATTTTTGTCTGACATGATTGTGAAACTTTATTCTGCTGTCTCTGTGCTCGGATGTGATAGTGGGGTTCTAGGTATTTTATGTATACCATAAAACTTTAAATAAACACCCCAGCGTTTATTTACAATATTTGCCAGTAGCCCCGGTGCCTATTGGAGACCGGCGACTATTTGAGACTTAGTGTTTATTATGTAAGATCACTAACATCTGCAAATACTTCAGATGCAATCATGAAAAAGCTGCCTGCACACAACCTTAGAAATGACATGAGTAAATTACAACATTCCAGCAACGTCATTAAAGATTGTGTCAGTGAGTAATAAGTTTGTATTGTACACCCCCAAGTATAAAGGAAAGATACATATGTTGGTAAACAAGGACATGCATAACGTTGGAAAATGAACAAGCAGAAGATCTAATCTGTATTGCAAAGCTCAATTGCATCTACCACTTTTGATGATGATGATGATGATGATAAAAATAAATAATAATAATAACAATAATAATAACAATAACAACAGTAAAATCCACTAAAGACAGCCTATAAATATCAGAACACAAGCATGTATTAAGGCAGGCTTGCAGCACAATAACAAAAAATGAATAAAAGCAATAAGTCTCATCTTTATTAACACATTGTATTTATTGTCCACCCTCAAAACGTGTACATTGGTAAGCATGGACAATCGATGAAAAATTAACCAGCAACGAATCTTCATTGCAAAACAACCACATAAATACTGTGTTAATACGAAAAAAATGCAACCGTGTAAACATTGAAAAATAAGTTAATTCTGCTGGCCCACAACACACTCAAAAATGCTTCAAACTGTTTAAGATTAACAGTAAAATCAATACAAGTACCGGTTTTATCACAAAATCAAAGCAAAAGTGACTAATTTGTTTTTATAACGTGTACATTGATAAATAAAAATGCTGGAAAAGGAGCAAAATACGAATATTAATGCAAGACTCAAATGCACAAAAAACTGTTTATACAAAAAAAAACACGTACAGAATACACTAAAGGCAACCCTGTTAATATCAGAAAACAAGGTTGTATTTGGCTTATTTTCAGCACGCTCAAAAAAGCTTCACAACTGGTTTTAAAATGAATAACGTCATTAAAAAAACTGTATACATTACGTGTACCTAAAAATAAATTAAATTCAGTTTTCTTATTTATCCTGAGCCTCAGGGTCTCCATCGCTGTTGAAAAACAAATTGGTAAGCTCTCTGACCAGCCATAAGAACATAAGAAGAAAGAACATAAAGTTTACAAACGAGAGGAGGCCATTCAGCCCATCTTGCTCGTTTGGTTGTTAGTAGCTTATTGATCCCAGAATCTCATCAAGCAGCTTCTTGAAGGATCCCAGGGTGTCAGCTTCAACAACATTACTGGGGAGTTGGTTCCATACCCTCACAATTCTCTGCGTAAAAAAAGTACCTCCTATTTTCTGTTCTGAATGCCCCTTTATCTAATCTCCATTTGTGACCCCTGGTCCTTGTTTCTTTTTCAGGTCAAAAAGTCCCTGGGTCGACTTTGTCTGTACCTTTTAGGATTTTGAATGCTTGAATCAGATCGCCACGTAGTCTTCTTTGTTCAAGTCTGAATAGATTCAATTCTTTTAGCCTGTCTGCATACGACATGCCTTTTAAACCCGGGATAATTCTGGTTGCTCTTCTTTGCACTCTTTCTAGAGCAGCAATATCCTTTTTGTAACGAGGTGACCAGAACTGAACACAATATTCTAGGTGAGGTCTTACTAATGCATTGTAAAGTTTTAACATTACTTCCCTTGATTTAAATTCAACACTTCTCACAATATATCCGAGCATCTTGTTGGCCTTTTTTATAGCTTCCCCACATTGTCTAGATGAAGACATTTCTGAGTCAACATAAACTCCAAGGTCTTTTTCATAGATTCCTTCTTCAATTTCAGTATCTCCCATATGATATTTATAAAGCTCATTTTTATTGCTTGCATGCAATACTTTACACTTTTCTCTATTAAATGTCATTTGCCATGTGTCTGCCTAGTTCTGAATGCTGTCTAGATCATTTTGAATGACCTTTGCTGCTGCAACAGTGTTTGCCACTCCTCCTATTTTTGTGTCGTCTGCAAATTTAACAAGTTTGCTTACTATACCAGAATCTAAATCATTAATGTAGATTAGGAATAGCAGAGGACCTAATACTGATCCTTGTGGTACACCACTGGTTACCTCGCTCCATTTTGAGGTTTCTCCTCTAATCAGTACTTTCTGTTTTCTACATGTTAACCACTCCCTAATCCATGTGCATGCATTTCCTGGAATCCCTACTGCGTTCAGTTTGAGAATTAATCTTTTATGCGGGACTTTGTCAAAAGCTTTCTGGAAATCTAAATAAACCACGTCATATGCTTTGCAATTATCCATTTTCAATGTTGCATCCTCAAAGTTATGCAGGTTTGTTAAACTCGATCTCCCTTTCCTAAAACCATGCTGACTGTCTCCCAGGATATTGTTACCATGTAGGTAATTTTCCATTTTGGATCTTCTTATAGTTTCCATAAGTTTACATATAATAGAATTCAGGCTTATTGGTCTGTAGTTACCTGGTTCGGTTTTGTCTCCCTTTTTGTGGATCGGTATTACGTTTGCAATTTTCCAGTCTGTCGGTACAACCCCTGTGTCAAGAGACTGTTGCATGGTCTTGGTTAGCGGTTTGTAAATAACTTCTTTCATTTCTTTGAGTACTATTGGGAGGATCTCATCCGCCCAGGGATTTGTTTATTTTAAGAGCTCCTAGTCCCTTTAACACTTCTGCCTCTGTTATGCTAAAGTTATTTAAAACTGGATAGGAACAGGTCGACATGTGGGGCATGTTGTCCGTGTCCTCCTTTGTAAAACCTGTGAAAAGTAATCATTTAATATATTTGCTATTTTTTTTCTTCATCTATGATTTTGCCATTTGTGTCTCTTAGACATTTAACCTCCTCTTTGAATGTTCTCTTGCTGTTATAATATTGGAAAAACATTTTGGAATTGGTTTTAGCCCCCTTAGCAATATTGATTTCTATCTCTCTCTTGTCCTTTCTAACTTCCTTTTTGACTTGTGTTTGCAGTTCCAAGTACTTTCTGTGTACTTTGTTTTTGGTCCCTTTTTAAACGCTCTGTAAAGTGCCTTTTTTCGCTGAATATTTTTTTTAATTTATCTATTAAACCATTTTGGCCATTTTGTTTTAGATTTAGATTTGTGTACTTTTGGGATGTAATTGTTTTGCACCTCTAGTACTACGTTGTCTTTGTCTTTTAATTTCTTGTCATTTAATTTCCTTCCTAGCTCTCTGAATTTGTTTTGCAGGGATCTTGGCCTGTCTCTTGCAATGTTGTTTGTACCAATGTGGACGACTACTACCGGGTCGTCTCCTGTTCGTTCTAGGAGCCTGTCGACTTTCTCAGTGATGTGCTTGACAGAGGCTCCTGGAAGGCAGCACACTGTTTTAGTAAGGGGGTCCAAACTGCGAACTGAACTTGCTGTTTTTCTCAATATGGAGTTCCCAACAATCATGACCTCCCTTCTTTTTGCTGCCTGGCCAGCACTGTGTATATATATAATTAATTTAAATAAATGAATTAATATAATTTTTTTCATCTTTCCAGGAACAAATTCGAGTGTCCAAGAAGATGGTGGATCCTGAGAAACCTCAGCTTGGTATGATAGATCGTTGGTACCACACTGGCTGCTTCATTAGTAGACGAGAAGAACTTGGGTTCATGCCGGCATACAACGCATCTCAGCTTAAAGGATTTTCGAGTTTAAAGGCAGAAGATAAGGAAGAGCTAAACAAAAGGCTGCCAGCTGTCAAAAGTGAAGGGTAAGTCTTTTTTGTAAATGTATATCCTAATGATGAAACTACTGGTTGTTTTAAGCACTTACCTGTGCACATTGTCAAGTCCTTAATAATGCTCACATATGGTTCTAGCAGTGAACAGTTAAAAAGTGCAGTCTAGGAGTTTGAATGATCTGAAGAAATAACTGATTTCAGTTAAACAACTGGATGCCAACGAGGTTTTGAACAAGAAGCTGTTGAATAAACGTTATACAAATGTTTAATGTGAAAGCAACAAGATCAGCATCAACACATGTATACTGGTCATAAACTTCAGCTAATACATTTGATATTTTCCCAGTTTTAACTTGCAAATTATTCATCAACGTTTTCTTTATGTTGTGAATAAAACATTGGAATGCTTAAAGCAAAAGGGTTGTTCTACTTTTTATTTACTTTTTTCTTTTTTTTTTACATATATACTATTAGTAGTTGCACAGCATCTAAAGATTTAAAAAAAAAAAACAGCAGCATGTCTAATCCCATCTATTTCACATTTTACCGGTTCCAAGACGGTGGTCATGTGTGGCTTATTCTAAGATAGTGTGTGCAAAACTGTGTCATATCTATTACTCCCAGCCACAGGATTTTAGTGAGCGAGCACCCTCTAGTGTAATGAGGCTTCTAACAAAGGAAGGCATGTAGCTATTCAATGTACTACATTATTCAGTTCAAAATATTTGTAGCCTTTTTATAATTGGTAAGATCTATGAACAATTTATAAAGCACATACGTGTATTCAATTTAAGGACCTCACTCCATTCAATATAAACAGGTTTGTACATAATGTTACCAGTTTTTATTTTGTCTAACTTGTTGTAATTAAAGTGCTCAGCTGTGAATGTATAAGCATCGTTCTGCTCTCTTATTTACATTTTTTTTTTTTTTAATATATAAATTTAGTTGTCGCCAGTGGTTTTTACCCTGGTTTTCTCCTCAATTTGGAATGCCCAATTATTATTTTTATCCCGGTTCTCCGCTGCAACTCCTGCACCGACTCGGGGAAATGGCAGCAGACACATTGTCCTCCAAAACCTGTCCTGCCAAGCCGTCTCTTTTCGCGCTGCAGGTCTATAGCGACGCCACCAGACCCATAGTGCCAGAGGATAACACAAATCTGAGTGGGTTCTACAGCAGACCTCCAGGCGCCCTATCAGCCACAGGAGTTGCTGGTGCCCGGTGAACCGTGGATTGCCCTGCCGACCTGAGCCCTCCTTACCCGGCCGGCACTCGGCCAATTGTGCGCCCCCCCCTGGGAACTCCCGTCCACGATCGCGATGGCATAACCTGGACTCGAACCAGCGATCTCCAGGCTATAGGGTGCATCCTGCACATTTACTGGATGCTCCACTCGGGAGCCCCTTAATTTAAATTTTAAAGCACCTGCACAGTGATAACATAGTTACACAACTTCAGTAGATTCACATTTCCAATATCCAGAATTATTTTTTTGGGCATGTATTCTGAAAGTATTGATACATATGCAGATAACATAATCGGCTAAGATTATCAACTTATCTACAGTTGAGCTTAATTTGCTTTATTTTCTTGTCTTTTTCATTTACTTTTTTTTTTTTTTTTTTTGCAAGGTGTTTTTCTCAATAGAGAAACCTATTTAACTGAAGTTACAAAAATTGCACATACAGCAAAATACAAATGAATATGAAAAACAATGTTTTAAATGAAAGAAACTTTTACTGAACATGAATCCTAGTGTTCTTCTGCCACATCCTCTGGCTCTACCACATTACTGCAGCACAGGAATATGGCCTTGAAGGTCCTCCGGAAAGACCTCATCTTGTAAGCATAGAGGATGGGGTTAACGGCAGAGTTAATGTGGGACAGGATGATGGCCGTTAGGAGTAGCGGTAGTGGGATGGAGCAATGGGGGCAGAGCAGGATAAAGCAGTTGATGATGTGCAGAGGAATCCAGCAGATGGTGAATAGGAAGAGAACCAGAAAGAGGGAGGTGGCTGTCTTCATCTCCTTCTTAATGCTGTCTGCTTGCTTGTTCTGCGCATTGCTCTGGATGTTGTTGGCTGCCATTCGCCTGATTTGATGCTTCACAGCAATGAAGATCTGGGCATAGATGAGGAACATGATGATGAGGGGGGTCAGCACGCAGGCAAAGAAGTTAAAATAAACCATGTACGTCATATCGACCACAAAGACAAAGAAACAGTAACCTGAGTCGGGAGGGGTTTTATGCCACCCCATCAGAGGAACCAGTCCGATCAAGAAAGCTAAAATCCAGGTGACAAGGATAATGATTGTGGCATTTCTGGGGGTCATGATAGTCTGATAATGGAAGGGGAGGAAGATTGCTATGTAACGCTCCAGTGCCACAGCAAGCAAGCTAAAAATTGAGCTTTGGGTTAGCATGATGAGCACCGACAGCATTAGCAGACAGAGGTACAGGTTGTCCCTGGGAATTCCCAAATCAGTCATTATAGCACAAGGGATGGCCAGGGCTCCCACACAGATGTCAGCAATGGCCAGTGAGACCAAGAAGTAGTTGGTGACTGTTTGTAGTCTTTTGTTTTTCATCACTGCAGCACAGACAAGTATGTTGCCCACTGTGGACAGCGCAGCAATCACAAGTTCTGTGGCAACATATGGGATGTTGAGCCGAACAACTTGATCTGCAGGCAGAGTTTCCAGAATGCTGCTGTTTTTAGAACCATTCATTTTCTGGGTTAGGTGCTGACCGATATTGCAGTCCATGTTACCTGAAATAGAAACATGGACCTGTTTGCTTAAATAAGAACATGCATCAACATTTGGCTTTTGCAGTCATTTGTATTGAGAGCATGTTTAGACAAGGTTCTACTCTACAATGTAATTGCAATTAATTAGTCATCTTTTTTTTTTTCATTGTATATTTTAGGTTCACCACATTTTACTTGTGCACATACTTGTGCACTCTAAATGTTCTTTGCCCAAAGTTTGTTTTTCACTGTTATTCAGTACAGAATATTAACCCTGAAAGGACTATGTGTCTTTCAGTGGGATGCTCCCCCCAGGATCAGGTGTTTTGGTGGGGTTTTTTTTTCTTTCTTCTCCTTATAAATTTTAGTCGTTGCCAATTATTTTTATTATTTTCTCCCAATTTAGAATAGCCAATTCATTTTTTTTTTTTTTAAGCTCAGCTCACCGCTACCACCCCTGAGCTGACTCGGGACTGTCATCCGAAGCGTGTGCCGTCAGCCGACCGCTTTTTTTCACACTGCGGACTCACCATGCAGCCACCCAAGAGCTACAGCGTTGGAGGACAACGCAGCTCTCGGGCAGTTACAGGCAAACCCGCAGGCGCCCGGCCAGACTACAGGGGTCGCTGGTGCGCGGTGAGCCGAGGACATCCTGGCCGACCTAACCCTCCCTCCCCGGTCGGCCTTCGCCAATTGTGCGCCGCTCCTGTCCACGGTCGGCTGTGGAATAGCCTGGACTTGAACTCGCGACGTCCAGACTATAGAGCGCATCCTGGAGTGCCTTTACTTTATGCGCCACTCGGGAGCCCCAGGATCAGGTGTTTTTTGGCTGTATCTGATTCCCTTCCTATAAAACTTTTATAAAATACATTTTACAGAATTTGGTAACCTTTTTTTGGAATTGGTGCCCTTTTGAGAACACTGGGAAACATTTATGAAGTACCATAAAAACATTTTGTTCTCTACACTAATATATATATATAGCCAGTAACAAGGTATCTATGAGAAATAATTTAAAAAAAAAAAACACAAAAATCAGCATGCATCAAAATGATTGCGTTTGAGAGAGAGAATTAATTCTGCCATGGATCGGTTAAAACCTCAAGTCAAGCACCAAGTCAATTTTAAAAATAATGAAAGAGGAAATAAAAAAAATACCAACTGATCAAATATATTCACACACCAGTCCTTCTCCCTGTCTTTTTTGTATTTGCTTTTCTCCTCACTCCTCTGATTCCCACTTCCAGTCACCCTCTACATAGTGAGTGCGATTGCACCCTAACGCATGGTGTTTCACCTGGAGCGATCGGCCGCTATTGCTTGTGATCAACTGCATACAGTCAAGTGCATGCAATTGCATTGCACAGAAATTGCATAGTGTATTGTGGCCTTTCCACCACCCTCTTATATGTGATTGGTTCACATCATTGTAAGTCCCAGCCCTTTTCAAAGGAACGCCTTTCAAAATGTTACCATAATGAAAAACAGTGATGTAGCGTGAGTTTTGTACTAAAGCAGTGTCAGCTGTTGCAGAGAAAACAAAGTTTATTTCTCAAACTTATTTTAAACTGACGCAAAGAAATACTTGGGACTGTAACAAAACATTTGGGTAATTAAAAATGAAATGTACTGCAACTTACTTGATTGCAGTAAAAAAAAAAATGCTGTTCACTAAATGTAGCTCTCAGATCGTGCAAATGAAAATATCTCAAATATAGATGGGACACCCCCCTCCCACACTCTTCCCCCTTTGGCAGCTTGATGAGATCAGTGCCCTTTACTACCTTGTAATGCCATATAGTTTGAAACTAATTGAAAACCCTCATTCAGTATACATATATGTAAAAATGTGGTAAGGCTTATAGAACGTATTCTTACTCCTGGAATATTTTTCTACTTTTAAATGTATTACAAATAATGGCTTTCATTACCTTGTGCAAATGAACGAATATTGGAACATGAAAATTCCATGTTCGTCCCAGCAATATTTAGGAAACTGAGGCATTTATAAATACTAAGTAAGCAATAGTTAATGCACACCAACAAGGTAAAAAGTCCTGAAACATAAACAGTTGATTCTTGCAAATTAGGTTTTCTTGTTAGATCTCTAAACTTCCTCTTAGAAATGTTGCCTGTGCACTAACCCTAACCCAAACCCTGTGCACTAGTTTCAAAGAAGAGTATTTTCTCTGGGTTCTGGTGGCTGAATATGTTAGACACCAGAAATCTATTTCATACCTGGAAACAACGGCGTGTGTGGTAATACTTATAAAATTATATATATAATATAATATAATATAATATAAAGAACATAAGAAAGTTTACAAACAAGAGGAGGCCATTTGGTCCATCTTGCTTGTTTGGTTGTTAGTAGCTTATTGATCCCAGAATCTCTCAAGCAGCTTCTTGAAGGATCCCATGGTGTCGGCTTCAACAACATTACTGGGGAGTTGGTTCCAGACCCTCAATTCTCTGTGTAAATAAAAAAAAAAAAGAGTGCCTCCTATTTTCTGTTCTGAATGCCCCTTTATTCAATATATATATATTAACGGGCTTTGAAGCGATTAAAAAAAATAATCTCACGATATAGAAATGTTAATCTTGGTTTTAATTGCATATTTAATTCATACTTTATTACTGCATCCATCTCATTTATTTGTTTTATTACTGATGCTATTATTATTTTATTAATACTTTTATTAAGTTCTTCTTATTACCTATAAGGCTTTACATGGTGTTGAAACTTATCTTCAAGCGCTGCTGACCCCATGTGTCCCCGGTCGTTCCCCGAAATCTGAAAATGCTAATCTTCTGACGGTCCCTAAAATTCATTTGAACTCATTCATTTGACGGTCCCTAAAATTCATTTGAACTGTCGGAGCCAGGGCATTTAGTTATAATGTCCCTCGTCTTTGGAACTTACTCCTGATTCATATCAGAAATGCTAGCACAATTTAATCTTTTAAATTATGTTTGAAAATGTATTTGTTTGGGTCTGTTTATTTGTAGCTAGATTATATATTAGACACAGGCTTTTTTATATTTCTTTTGTAAAGCGCCCTGGAATGCTTGCATGAAGAGCGTTATACAAGTGAAATTTGTATTCTGTTGTTGTCGTCGTCGTAGTATTATTATTTATTATTATTATTATTATTATTATTATTATTATTATTATTATCCAAAAAACAACCCAGCATTAAAAAACCTGTTGTCCTATTTCTGGATTAATATTGTTGCCCCTTTTATAGTTTTATGTTTATTTACACAGAATTATACAGAAGTTTCAGCATTTGCTGTTAAATTGTTTGAACCAACTGCTAAATCACAATTGAGGCAGTTTATTACTCCCCTTAATGCATTTCAAATTATACTGTAATTTCTTATCAGTTTCCTTTAAAATGTATGTATTGTTATAAGAAATTAGTTGTCAGACAGATCATAGGCATTGTTAATTTTGTTGTGCTGACTTGCTGGCATATTATAGCTTGACAAATCCATAAATGTTTTATATCAGTCTGTAGGTATGAGCATTCAGTTTTTTTTAATGCAATTTAAACCACATTAAAAACTGTATATATAAACACACACGTGTAAATTATTCTACATGACATTCTTTTGGCGTTTTTGATATGTTTTCTGGTCCCGGTAATATATAGACTGTCAGCACTAATATACCAAAAATGTTTTTATTCACTGTACCTGCAATAGGAGTCGAATTTCACTCAGGAGAAGAATATTCTGTGTAAAACCGGCGATGCCAAGCTGGGTATGATTCTTTTTTGTTACATCGCATATCCCTGCCCCACATCAGCTGTGACAGGAAGAGGGTTGTTTTTTTTTTTTTGTTACCAGGGGAAGTCAAGAAGCAGTCGGTGCAGAGCACAAACAAATTGGATGCTTATGAAAGCCTGGTGTATTAATCCAAAAATAAGTAAACAAAACAAAAAAGTTAACGTCAAGAAATAGACAAACGTGCGATTGACACACATTAAAAAAATTGCCAAAGAAATAAACACGTAGATTACAGAATTGAAATGATTAATTGACAGCCATATTATTATATAGATAGATGGATAAATCTATGAAAAAAAGAAATACAGCACATCTTAACTGTATCAAAATGGATTGCTTTTCCAAGCCATGTGTAACTCAGAATACTATATATGGCCCCTAAAATCAATTTGATAGAGTAAAATGTTTATTAAAAAAAATATATTTACACCTTATAATGCACTATTCAGTAATTCTGCATAGATCTGACAACAAAAAAATCACTCAATCAATTAATCACCATCAGAAAATACAACGTTATGCAGACATTTACACCTGTTTCGATTAAGCGTCAAAACTTAAATGAAAACAGCTCACATGACTTCACAAGTTTTAATTTAATTTGTTCAAAACATATACTTACCAAATTAAGCAGATGTAAGAAGTATGCTGTTGGTAATTAAAAGCAATTGTATTACACAACACCAGCAAGAAATATGGACACTATGTGCTTGTCAAGATCTACAGACAACTTTTATGATTTTTAGTCTAGCCATTCGCTGAAAGATCTCACAGGTGACAGACCAAACATGTTTTGGAGTTTGTGTTTTTTTATTTTTTTATTTTTATAGGCTTTCTGTACCTTGTTTGTTTAGAAAGACATGTGGTAGTTGGAAAGGCACTACTTACTCTGTGGAACATTAATTACTTATCAGGGGAGAGTGGCTAGATGGACCCTGCCTTAGGGATACTGGAGACAAGACGTGGTCAATTACAATCGATGCCAAACCTTATGCCCAAGCTACAAAACTTGAATGTACGCCTGTCATCTTTTATTTAGCAGGAGTTGATGATTCCCACTAATGAATCCCATAGGTAAATGGAAATTTGTGTTTTTACAGAGAGCCCAAAGGCTGTCTTAATGGTCACATTGATTTCTGTATTTATTTTTTTCCCTCCAATCTATATGTACAGTCTTTATATAGACTGTTCTGTAATCTGATCTCCAAAAGCATTCACAAATTGGTAGAACATATTGAGACAAAGGAGAATTTTCCCTAATTTATAGATCTCCAACCTGTTAAACTTTTTTTGACCAGGTTGCTCAATTCTTGACATTACTATTGTAAAATACCAGCGATCTTTCCTTTCAATCGTCAGTTGAAATCCATTTGACAGATTATGGATAGAGACAGCCCTGGGTGACACCTTTTACATGTCGGCCACTTCACCAGCTCTTTTGTCACCTTTGCTTTTATTATTTGCATATTTTAGAACAATGTTGCACTATACCAATGTGGAAGTTCCAAAAACCCTCTAACAAACAAACCATACATGAACTCTCTGATGCAGTTTAGCCAAGACAAATTCTAAACTCAATGTTTAGAAATTGTGTTCTCAATGCAATGATTGTTAGATTATTACCTGTCCGATATTGCTGATTGCATCTCCTAAATGTATTATATTGGTAGCTATTACAAGTAATAAGAATACAATCAGTACAAGATTATTTTTTACTTCAGGTATTTAAAAATAAATAAATAAAATAGCTCAAAAGTTAAAATAACATCTCTGCTATTTTGGTATAATTGTGGCAGAGGCTTGTAGTCGAGTCCGAGTCATCAGGGTCTGCGTCACTATCATTCGAGTCCGAGTCCTTGAAACAAACTAATCCATTTTCACTAGTGGTAGCAGTGGGGGAACAGTTTACCTGACGGACGTCGTCTGATATCCCAAATAAAAATACAATAAAAATTGTTGATTTATTTGTTCTAGGAATTAGAAAGATATCATTTATGATGTACCAGATACTTGGAATTTGTGACCACTACTGTACACCGCTGGTGAACAAGCACACTTTGACGTGGTTTAACCAAGTTTCTTTTTTCCTTTTAAGAAAGTTACCAGTACATGTTAAGAAACAATACATTTAATAGTTTGTTACATAAATTTGTAAATAAACGTTTTAACCATCTTTTGTTTTTACAATTAAAACAATGTATATGACATATTTGGTAAAAGTATCACAACTTTGTACGGGGATAAAACAAAAACTTTTGTTCTACGAAGCGTCAGTAACTAGAATCTGTAGATTTCCTGTAAAATCAACTTCAGCGAGTGACAGCTAAACGGTTAAGCTCAGCCAAGGAGACTAAAAGAACTATGCTGTGCAAAAAGGAGCACATCATTAACACCATGTATATGTAAGGTACGTGCACAATGATTTCTGTTCAGTTTTCAAGTTGCCTAAAATTACAGGTAGTATTGGATGATGTTTGCAATTATTGTGCTTTTAAATATGTTATAAATAGTGATGTTTCCGTTATTTCATATTAGTTCAGTAAAATAATAAATGTAGCATAGTGTATTCTGGGATATTTTATGTAAGGACTGGGAATAACCAACCTGCTTAATTGTGTTAAACTATTACAGTATACTGCAGTTTTGATAGAACAAGGCTGACTGAGAAATATGCCCGTGTTTGGTTTTTGGAAAAGGCGGCAACCCTACCCTGAGTACTACTTCCTAAGCATGAAAATGTTATAATCTGCTAAATTAACAGATCGAGCTTATTATGATTGTGTGCAAAATCAGCTGAAAGCTTTCGATACAATCGGGATAATACATAATCTTCATTTACAAAATCCTGTTCATCTCATTACTTACCGTCTCCAACACTCCTCCTCTAAAACCCCAATGCCTTTTAAAATACTAGTTTAACCCTTTGCGGTCTGGTCCGACATTACAATTTTTCAAAGTATTTTCAATTTTTTCAAACAAGCGCTCAATAAACAATCCAGTGCTCAAAGAAAATCACTGACATTTGCCAAGCTTTTTGAGATGTTATAGTAATAAAATAATGACTTGGATAGCATTATTGAGGAGGTAGGTGATACATAGAGTAATCAGGAGATGATTTATCAGTATGCGCTACTTTGAAGAGATATGTGATAAATACAGCGAACAAGGAGTGGGGTGGGCTGGAGATACAGTACTGCGTATCTTTTTGCTATGCAGTGACTTTTAAACCTGTTTTACTGTGAATAAAATTACTTTTAAACAGCGCGTGTAAAATAGTTTGTGTGAAAATAAATTAGACCTGACGTGCCTGACAGGCACTGAATAAATGGACCGCAAAGGGTTAAAAACACACACGACAGAATGGAGCCCTTAGTGTCTGCTGAATCAGGGTCCAATTCCTTTAGTCGTGCTGGCTGCGCGTTCAGCCTCCACTCCAAACAAACCCGGGTTCACTTCACAATGGGCAAATCAATCTCTTGAATGGATGAAATTAGGAATATTTATACCAGGTGCTCAGCTTCTCCAAATCAATCCATTTACACTCATGGGAGGTGGAACAGGGGAGCATTAACGTGTTAGTGTAATCGGTGTAAATCTACAAAAAGTAATGTGCCAAAATAAACATGCTTTAAACAAGGTGATAAAATCAAAAAGACAACATTAAATAAAGTGAATATACTACAATAATTAATCAAAGTGCTTATTTTAACGTAACGTGAGCAGCCCTGTTACACGTAGATAGAATGTTAGTGTAATATGACAATTGCATGATGTTGAATCAACAATAATGTTTAATAATGTATTGTAACGGCGGGTCAGTTGTCAATTTGGGACTGCTTGGGACTGGACGCTGGTGGCGGGGGGGTGTTAGTGTTAAGGAGTGTTCACACTGGACGCGGCGTGCATGCCGCCTGCTTGTGCGCCACGCTGCAGTACTGTTCACACCAAACGCGGCAGGGTAAAGTCAGTGGGCGGTCTGTTACGTCACGGCTGCAGGTACAGTGGCTTTTGGTTGCCGAGCAACAAACAGTAAATGCCAGCGGGAAAATAACTTTTGACAGAACTGAAGACACTGACAAAAGACAAAACTGAGGTGTTAAACATTCTAAATATTTTTATAAAACCTAATTGTAACCCTCACACCACCACAATCCCCCCCTCCCCTCCTTTTTTATTAATTTTGTTAAAAACTGTTAAACTAATATATGTACACCAAGTAAAATGTTTTGCTTTATCTTTTATCGTCTACAGTTAATTTTTCCCCCAAAAATGCTTACGTTAGAGGAACGGTAGTTCCTCATACAAGTTAGAAAAACTTGGCGGAACTGCCGAGACACTATACAGCACCAAGAGTTTTGGTGCTGTATACACCGAGATATGTCGTCAAACTAAGGTAAAATTGTCATTCTCCTTTTTTCTTCTTCATCATCATCCATCATCAGTTACTCGAGAGAAGAAGAAAAAAAACCTGCAGGGTTCGAAGCTGCAGCATGAGAATTCTACGCTGATAGTTACGCTTTAGCCTGCTGCGCTGCCGGTCAGCTGTTAGAATGTATTTATTTAATTTTGAAGCTTACATCCGTACTTGATGAGTTTGACTGAAAATCGACTGAATCTCCAGCTTCCGGTTTTAAAACCAGCAGCATCCGGTTACATTGAGAAAACGGCCTGAATCTATTTCACATGTTGGTCTACATCAAAATAAACCAGGGAACGCAAGCACTTTGATATCCATACCAGTTACACTAAGCTATTTATTTATGTTTTGAAACGGCACATATCGCAAAAAAAAAAAA
Organism: Acipenser oxyrinchus oxyrinchus; assembly: GCA_030684275.1. NCBI lineage: Eukaryota > Metazoa > Chordata > Actinopteri > Acipenseriformes > Acipenseridae > Acipenser > Acipenser oxyrinchus. The sequence goes on from CM060252.1 coordinate 47,904,852, forward strand.
AAAAAATCCTGAGGTTCGAACTTCCAACCCACTGTGCCTCTGGGTATTTGTTGAAATGTATTTAATTTTTAAACTTACATAAATTAATAAATGGCAAGCCAGGAAAATATATGTTACTAATTGATTTGGTTGATGTTTTTATCCAGAGCAATTGATATTTGTATAAGCCTACCCATATATTATAAAATAAATAAATAATATGTATATAGTATACCAATAGCCTATTATATCCATGACGCTCGTGAGCCATAACTTAGTGTTTGCATTTGGCAATATAGGTCAGTGGCGTAATGGTTCAGGCACTTCATTACATACTAGTGAGTCATAGGTTCAGTCCCTGGTGGGGACACACTGATCTTTACAGAAAAATATTGATTCCACTTTAAACAAAGTTTTAAGCTTTCTTAGACCGAATGTGAAAAAAAACGTAAATACCTCTTATACACATTGAGATATATTAAGATATAAGTCGTCAAACTTAGGTAAAATTTTTCATTCTTCTTTATCATCATCATCTTCCGTTCCTTACTTTGTGTATGTGTGACGAGCCAGCCGACTGTCACGCATTGAATGAAACATTGGCAACCTCAATTGGACTGAGCATTACAACCAATGATGCCATACTTGTTGTTATTGAATAATTAGAAACAAACTGGATAAAAGCAATGTACAGGATGGACTACGGTTGTTGTTGCTACTGAGCGGTCGCTGACGGGGTTCGGGGCTGCCTGTGGAACTTAACCGAACTGAAACGTAACTAAACGAACTGAATCTAACTGCGCTGTGCGAGACTCTGGGGGGACTTGAGGGAAGTTTTCTTTTTGTATTTATTTTATTTATTATTTTATTGTATTTGCTTGTGTTTATCTTTTTGCTGGGTTACGTGCAATAACATACTGATAACTCTCACATTCACATCTGTTACCTACCTCATAGTGCATGTATTGTTGTTCTTAAACAAATAACCGGGTTTGCAAGTACTGCTGAATCGCCCGGAATAGTCTATGAACTACTGTGGCAAAGTGCCCCCCCGTGTGTATTTTGTGTTACGTGTTGTGTGTAAATGTTGGTGTATAGTCATCGGTACACGGGATATAAACGGGTCTGTGTTTCACTTGTGATTTAAAAATGTAGATTTATATTTAGGCACGGAGGGCACAAATCACTTCACGTGCTAGTTAAAATGTAATGTGTGGTCACGGGAGTGCACTTAATTAATTCACGTGCAGTTGTACCGAGATTCCAATTGAATGATTGACTAGCAATCGAGTCTCGGTACAACTGCATAAAACAGCATGTTTTCACTCACTCGGGGTTGGGTGTTCGAGAGTGGAGAACGGAGAGAGAGAGAAGGAGAGAGAAATATTTACAAACAATTGCTATCGCGTGCTGGTAGGACCAGCACGATACTTGTTTGTTTTTTCTCACCGTGTTTGTGTGTCTGTCCGTCCACCGTTTGTTTAGTGTTAGTTCGTTTTGTTTATGTCTGTTTATTTTGGCGAAAGTGCCGTGTCCTGTGTTTTGTTACAACCGTTTATTTTTCTGTTTGATTATTAAGCGCTGAGCGCGATCACGCTCAGCTTCACCAAAACCCCAAGTCTCTGTCTGTACTGTGTTTCCTGGCTCTGCCGTGACGTCACCGCTCAGTCGTCTTTGTCACACGTGGTGTTAGAAGTGGGATCTACAGCCTCCAGGACTCAGGCCAGAGCAGGAACCGCAATTTGTTTAAAAAAAAAAACCCACAACAAGAAAATGGAAGGCTGGAACTGGAGAGATGGCTGCCAGGATCTGGAGGTCCTCCTCGGTGGTCTAGAGGACCAAGGCTGGTGCCTTGCCTGTGGGGAGTTCGGGCACCCGGTGGTGCGCTGCCCCTACCAAGAGGGAGAGGAGGAACTGGCCCAGGAGAGGAAGGTGAGGAGGAGGCAGAGAAGGGGAAAGGGGAAGAGGAAGGCTGAGTGTCCACAGCCCAAGCGGGAGGAGCCTGAACGTCCCTACGCCTGAGTGGGAGGAGCCCGAACGTCCTACGCCTGAGTGGGAGGAGCCCGAACGTCCTACGCCTGAGTGGGAGGAGCCCGAACGTCCTACGCCTGAGTGGGAGGAGCCCGAACGTCCTACGCCTGAATGGGAGGAGTCGGTGTGTCCACAGCCCAAGAGGGAGGAGTCGGTGTGTCCACAGCCCAAGAGGGAGGAGTCGGTGTGTCCACAGCCCAAGAGGGAGGAGTCGGTGCGTCCACGGCCCAAGAGGGAGGAGTCGGTGCGTCCACGGCCCAAGAAGGGGAAGGTAGAGCGTCCACAGCCCCAGTCTCCACCAGCAGAGGGTGAATTCCTGCTGGGTCCACCTCCATTGCCATGGGAGGACTGCTTGCAGCTCCCACCTCCACCAGCAGAGGGTGAATTCCTGCTGGTCCCGCCACTTCCATTGGCAGAGCAGCAGGAGCTGCCTCTGCCTCCGCCACCTCCACCGGCAGGAGCAGAGCAGCAGGAGCTGCCTCTGCCTCCGCCACTTCCATCGGCAGAGCAGCAGGAGCTGCCTCTGCCTCCGCCACCTCCATCGGCAGGAGCAGAGCGGCAGGAGCTGCCTCTGCCTCCGCCACCTCCATCGGCAGGAGCAGAGCGGCAGGAGCTGCCTCTGCCTCCGCCACTTCCATCGGCAGAGCAGCAGGAGCTGCCTCTGCCTCCACCACCTCCATCGGCAGGAGCAGAGCAGCAGGAGCTGCCTCTGCCTCCGCCAACCCCACCAGCAGAGGATGAATGCCTGCTGGTAACACTTCCCCCACCAGCAGAGGATGAATCCCTGCTGGTATCACTTCCCCACCAGCAGAGGAGGAATGCCTGCTGGTAACACTTCCCCACCAGCAGAGGAGGAATGCCTGCTGGTAACACTTCCCCACCAGCAGAGGATGAATGCCTGCTGGTATCACTTCCCCCACCAGCAGAGGAGGAATGCCTGCTGGTATTACTTCCCCCACCAGCAGAGGATAAATGCCTGCTGGTAACACTTTCCCCACCAGCAGAGGATAAATGCCTGCTGGTATCATTTCCCCCACCGTCACGAGGAGAGGAGCAGGAGCTGCCTCTCCCTTCACCAGAAGGACCAGGACTAGATGCTGGCGGTCCTCAGCAGCCCTTGCATAGGCTGCTGAGGGAAGCACGGGGAAGAACCGCCCGGCCACAGAGGCCGAGAAGAGGGCCAACACCCGCACCCCAGCTTGTCCTGACTGCCTGCCTCGCTTCGCCCAAGGATGCCTGCCTCGCTTCGCCCAAGGATGCCTGCCTCGCCGCCCAAGGATGCCTGCCTCGCCGCCCAAGGATGCCTGCCTCGCCGCCCAAGGATGCCTGCCTCGCCGCCCAAGGATGCCTGCCTCACCGCCCAAGGATGCTTGCCTCGCATCGCCTGGGGTTGCCAGCCGCTCCGCATCGCCTGGGGTTGCCAGCCGCTCCGCATCGCTGGGGTTGCCAGCCGCTCCGCATCGCCTGGGGTTGCCAGCCGCTCCGCGACGCCTGGGGTTGCCAGCCGCTCCGCATCGCCTGGGGTTGCCAGCCGCTCCGCATCGCCTGGGGTTGCCAGCCGCTCCGCGCTCGCCTGGGGTTGCCAGCCGCTCCGCGATCGCCTGGGGTTGCCAGCCGCTCCGCATCGCCTGGGGTTGCCAGCCGCTCCGCATCGCCTGGGGTTGCCAGCCGCTCCGCATCGCTTGGGGTTGCCAGCCGCTCCGCGACGCCTGGGGTTGCCAGCCGCTCCGCGACGCCTGGGGTTGCCAGCCGCTCCGCACGCCTGGGGCTGCCTGTCGCTCCGCATCGCCTGGGGCTGCCTTTGCTCCACACAGGGTACAGGGTACGAGGGAGAAGTGGAGCTCCCGCTGCCGCCTCTATGGCCAGGGGCTCCCCTCCCGAGTTCGCCTCCCGAGGGTCCGCTGCTGCTGCCGCCGCCTCCCGAGGGTCCGCTGCTGCTGCCGCCGCCACCGAGGGTCCGCTGCTGCTGCCGCCGCCTGGGGTCGCCGGGGATCCTGCTTCGCCTGGGGTAGTGGAGGGTCCTGCTTCGCCTGGGGTCAGCACTATGGCCAGAACCCCATGAAGGGGAGCTGTCGGCCATGAAGAAAGGGGGAGGTCAGGAGACCAGCTCCCCAGCCGCATTTCCGTGGCAGGAAACACGGTGGCCAGAGCCCCACGGAGGGGAGCTAGCGGCCACGCGAGGAGGGAGGTCAGGAGACCCGCTCCCCGCAGCAGTTTCGCTGCGGAAGTGGGTGGCCGCCCACGGAGGGAACTGCCGCCATGAAGAAGGGGAGGTCAGGAGACCAGCTTCCCCGCAGCAGTTTCGCTGCCGGAGATTGTGTGGTCGGAGCCCCACGGAGGGAACTGCCGGCCATGAAGAAGGGGAGGTCAGGAGACCAGCTTCCCCGCAGCAGTTTCGCTGCCGGAGATTGTGTGGTCGGAGCCCCACGGAGGGGAACTGCCGGCCATGAAGAAGGGGAGGTCAGGAGACCAGCTCCCCAGCTGCACTTTGCGGCAGGAGATAGTGTGGCTGAAGCCCCGGAAGAGGGAGCTGCCAGCCACGAAGAATTGGGGTGCCAGACATTTCACCATGGCCACCCCCAGAAACAACTTGCTTCCCCTCTTCCGGGACTTTGGGACTGAGGGGAGGTGGCCATTGAGGCCATGTGTGCTTTGCACAAGGGGGTATATGTGGCAAAGTGCCCCCGTGTGTATTTTGTGTTACGTGTTGTGTGTAAATGTTGGTGTATAGTCATCGGTACACGGGATATAAACGGGTCTGTGTTTCACTTGTGATTTAAAATGTAGATTTATATTTAGGCACGGAGGGCACAAATCACTTCACGTGCTAGTTAAAATGTAATGTGTGGTCACGGAGTGCACTTAATTAATTCACGTGCAGTTGTACCGAGATTCCAATTGAATGATTGACTAGCAATCGAGTCTCGGTACAACTGCATAAAAACAGCATGTTTTCACTCACCGGGTTGGGTGTTCGAGAGTGGAGAACGGAGAGAGAGAGAGGAGAGAGAAATATTTACAAACAATTGCTATCGCGTGCTGGTAGGACCAGCACGATACTTGTTTGTTTGTTTACTCACCGTGTTTGTGTGTCTGTCCGTCCACCGTTTGTTTAGTGTTAGTTCGTTTTGTTTATGTCTGTTTATTTTGGCGAAAGTGCCGTGTCCTGTGTTTTTGTTACAACCGTTTATTTTTCTGTTTGATTATTAAACGCTGAGCGCGATCACGCGCTCAGCTTCACCAAAAACCCCAAGTCTCTGTCTGTACTGTGTTTCCTGGCTCTGCCGTGATGTCACCGCTCAGTCGTCTTTGTCACAACTACTGATAATTGGGCTTGCTTAAATACAACTTTTACAGCTGCTAATATGTACTGAATGGTTTATAAATTACTGATATAATAACCTGGGTTTAAACCGTCATGTTAACTGGTTGTTAATACGCACTGAATGGTTTATGAATTACTGATAATAGAATCTAGTTTTAACGTAATATTGATTGCTGCTAATATACACCGGCTGGGTATGAAATGTTGATTGTAATATAACCTGGTTTCTAAACGTAATATTAATTGATGCTGATTTGCACTGAATAGTTTATGAATTACTGATAGTATTGTATTTGTAAACTGACTACTAAAACTGGGTACTTAAAAACGCTAATCTCCGCTAGGTGATACTCAGCAATTGTGCCTAGTGATTGAGTTGCCATTGTCTTGCTAATTATCCATACAGCAATTAATCTAACCTGTTTGTTATAATTGAAATGTTGGTGTGATCGTTTTGCACTGAAGTTGTTTCTTTATTGTGTGGTTTTTCTCTTATGATTTGAATATTGGTTTGTGTACCAACACTTAGTTTTATTTGATTTGTGTTAGTCGCACATATTGGTTTTAAATGTAATATTTGATTGTTTTATATTGAAGTTTGGTTTATTGCTGTATGGTAATTTAACTGAAGGTCTAACTGCAGTATATAGTAATTTGACTTGTTCTATGAGAACTGATTGGATCAAACATTTTTGTTGGTTGCTGTAACTGTTTTTCCACCATTGTCCACTATGCCTGTACTAAATTGTATACCCAGATCATTTTTATACTCCTTTTAAAACTAAAGATATCCTTTTTGATTATAGCTGTTTCCTGGTGCTTCGCTCTGTTCGCTAGCTACCATAATTATATAACATTCTACTTCTGGGGTTATTTATCCGGATCGTCCCGGTTAACCAAAGGTGGTGGCAGCTACACGCTACTCTGTTTCAATCCAGTTAGAGCACAACCTAGCCAGGACAGGTTTCGTTACAGTATGTAGTAATCGATCTTGGAAAACAATAACTAAAGAACAGGATATGTACCAGTCATGGCATTTCACATGTTGGTCAACCTCAAAATAAACCAGAGAAATCAAGCACTTTGACATACATACCAGTTATATTACATAATTTATTTGTTTTATAACGACACACCTCGCAGAAAAAAAAACAGAAAAAAACCCTGCAGGGTTCGAAGCTGCAGCATGAGAATTCTATGCTGATAGACACGCTTTAGCCCGCTGCTCCGCGGGTCAGCTGTTGGAAATTCCCCCAGTTTTGATGCTTACATCCGTGCTTGACGAGTTTCCACTGAGCAGGATCTGCTCAAGCTGTCCTTACAAAGGAAAACACCAAATGTTCCTGTCGGGACACTGCATTCTGATTGGTTATCATATTATTGTTAATAAAACAATGAATAATCCTCTCTCAACAGCGAAACCCTAAACCTAAGGTCAGTATCCTATACTGCAGCCATTATACATCTAAAGTAGTTCATGTTTGGCAGCGAATAAGCGTTTCTGTTATTTAAAAAAAAAAAAAAAAAAGTAACTGGAGGTGCTGACTTCCTCAGTTGTCGTGACGGGAACATTTCGTGGTACCTTGTGTAGGCACTGCTCTGCTCGACTGAAAATCTCCAGCTTCCGGTTTTAAAACCAGCAGTATCCGGTTACTTTGAGAAACGGCCTGACTCTATTTCACATGTTGGTCTACATCAAAATAAACCAAAGAACTCAGGCACTCTATACTAAGCTATTTATTTATGTTTTGAAACGGCACATATTATGGAGGATATTCCCTGCCAAAATTAGAAATGAATGAGTAAATAAATAAATACCGAAAAATACATTTTTCGAGATTTATTTATTAATTTATTTTGATATTTATTTATTCATGTATTTCACAATTTCCACTTTGCTTTTTACATTTTGATGTGACGCTCGCTATTTCTTTTTCGATGTCGTCTCCATATTTTTCAGTGTGCCACAACTACTACTGTCAATCACAGCCAGTGGGCGGTATCAGCGACTCCATTGGCTGATGATTAACCAATGGCTTTGCCCCACACTGGCTAACCCAATAGTTGATTGTTTGTAGTGAAATTCGAACAAGTTTGACTAAAATTAGTTTATCGAACAGCCAAGTTAACTTACTCCTGTCCTGTGTCGTACATGGTAATTGCCTGTTTGCTTGATGCTTGACAAGGTTGCCCCAATTGCTTCTCCTAACTTGGGCTTTTGTGTTTGATATCCACACCTTTAAACGGCTGTTGCGTTTTTCGAACGTTGCGTTTTTTTACATTGACAATGTTTTTGTTATATATATATATATATATATATATATATATATATATATATATATATATATATATATATATATATATATATATATATATATATATATATATACACATTACCGTTCAAATGTTTGGGGTCACTTAGAAATTTCCTTGTTTTCCATGAAAACATACATGAAATGAGTTTGAATAGGAAATATAGTCATTGACAAGGTTAGAAATAATGATTTTTAATTGAAATAATAATTGTGTCCTTCAAACTTTGCTTTCGTCAAAGAATCCTCCATTTGCAGCAATTACAGCCTTGCAGACCTTTGGCATTCTAGTTGTCAATTTGTTGAGGTAATCTGAAAAGATTTCACCCCATGCTTCCTGAAGCACCTCCCACAAGTTGGATTGGCTTGATGGGCACTTCTTACGTACCATACGGTCAAGCTGCTCCCACAACAGCTCAATAGGGTTGAGATCCGGTGACTGTGCTGGCCACTCCATTATAGACACAATACCAGCTGACTGCTTCTTCCCTAAATAGTTCTTGCATAGTTTGGAGCTGTGCTTTGGGTCATTGTCCTGTTGTAGGAGGAAATTGGCTCCAATCAAGCGCCGTCCACAGGGTATGGCATGGCGTTGCAGAATGGAGTGATAGCCTTCCTTCTTCAAGATCCCTTTTACCCTGTACAAATCTCCCACTGTAGCACCACCAAAGCACCCCCAGACCATCACATTGCCTCCACCATGCTTGACAGATGGCATCAGGTACTCCTCCAGCATCTTTTCATTTGGTCTGCGTCTCACGAACGGATCACAAAGAAGAACAAACACCTCAAACTTAGATTCGTCTGTCCATAACACTTTTTTCCAATCTTCCTCTGTCCAGTGTCTGTGTTCTTTTGCCCATCTTAATCTTTTCTTTTTATTGGCCAGTCTGAGATATGGCTTTTTCTTTGCAACTCTGCCTAGAAGGCCAGCATCCCGGAGTCGCCTCTTCACTGTTGACGTTGAGACTGGTGTTTTGCGGGTACTATTTAATGAAGCTGCCAGTTGAGGACCTGTGAGGCGTCTGTTTCTCAAACTAGACACTCTAATGTATTTGTCCTCTTGCTCAGTTGTGCACGGGGCCTCCACTCCTCTTTCTATTCTGGTTAGAGCCAGTTTGCGCTGTTCTGTGAAGGGAGTAGTACACAGCATTGTACGAGATCTTCAGTTTCTTGGCAATTTCTGCATGGAATAGCCTTCATTTCTCAGAACAAGAATAGACTGACGAGTTTCAGAAGAAAGTTCTTTGTTTCTGGCCATTTTGAGCCTGTAATCGAACCCACAATTGCTGATGCTCCAGATACTCAACTAGTCTAAAGAAGGCCAGTTTTATTGCTTCTTTAATCAGTACAACAATTTTCAGCTGTGCTAACATAATTGCAAAAGGGTTTTCTAATGATCAATTAGCCTTTTAAAATGATAAACTTGGATTAGCAAACACAACGTGCCATTGGAACACAGGACTGATGGTTGCTGATAATGGGCCTCTGTACACCTGTGTAGATATTCTATTACAAATGAGCCGTTTCCAGCTACAATAGTCATTTACAACATTAACAATGTCTACACTGTATTTCTGATCAATTTGATGTTATTTTAATGGACAAAAAATTTGCTTTTCTTTTGAAAACAAGGAAATTTCTAAGTGACCCCAAACTTTTGAACGGTAGTGTATGTGTGTATGTATGTAATATATATATAAAATGACAAGCACATAAGTGCCGTGAAAATGTATTTGCCCCTGTCTGATTTTCTGCATATTTGCATATTTTTGACGCTGAATTTTATCAGATCTTCAACCAAAACCTTATATTAGATAAAAGGGACCCTGACTGAGCAAGTAACATAAAAATTTGTTACATATTTTATTTATTTATTAAAGAAAGTTATGCAACACCCAATGCCCCCGTGTGAAAAAGTAATTGCCCCCTTAGACTCAATAACAGGTTACTCCACCTTTAGCAGCAATAACTGCAACCAAACGCTTCCTGTAGTTATTGATTAGTCTCTCACAACGCCGTAAAGGAATTTTGGCCTGCTCCTCCATGCAGAACTGCTTCAACTCCGTGACATTTGTAGGTTTTCAAGCATGAACTGCTCATTTCAGGTCCTGCCACAACATCTCAATGGGGTTTAGGTCTGGACTTTGACTAGGCCATTCCAAAACTTTAAATTTCTTGTTCAACCATTCTGATGTAGACTTGCTTGTGTGTTTCGGATCATTCTTGCTGCATGACCCAGCTGCACTTGAGCTTCAGCTCACGGATGGATGGCCTGACATTCTCCTGTAGAATTCTCTGATACAGAGCAGAATTCATGGTTACTTCAATGATGGCAAGGCGTCCAGGTCCTGATGCAGCAAAGCATCCCCAAACCATGACACTACCACCACCATGCTTGACCGTTGGTATGAGGTTCTTACTGTGGAATGCAGTGTTTGGTTTTCGCCAGACATAACGGGGCCCATGTCGGCCAAAGTGTTCCACTTTTGACTCATCTGTCCATAGAACATTGTTACAGAACTCTTGAGGATCATCCAGGTGCTTTTTGGCAAACTTGAGACGAGCATTCACGTTCTTGGTGAGCAATGGTTTCCGCCTTGCTACTCTGCCACCAATCCCATTTTTGTCCAGTGTCTTTCTGATGGTGGAGTCATGAACACTGACCTTAGCCGAGGCGAGAGAGGCCTGCAGATCCCTGGATGTTGTTCTAGGGTTCTTTGTGACTTCCTGGACGATTTTACGCCTTGCTCTTGGAGAGATTTTGGCAGGACGGCCACTCCTGGGAAGATTCACTAGTGTCCCAAACTTTCTCCATTTGGACAATATGGCTCTGACTGTGGTTCGGTGGATCCCCAGAGCCTTAGAAATGGCTTTGTAACCCTTTCCAGGCTGATAGGCATCAACAACTTTTTTCCGGAGGTCTTCAGGAATTTCTTTTGTTTGTGGCATGATGTGCCGCTAGAACCTGTGTGCTGACAACTTCACTCTGATGGTAAGGGCCAAAGTTAGTGAGATTTATATTGGGCAAGGCTGGCCCAAATCAGGCCTGGTTGTTAATCAAAGTACTCAAACAGCTGACCCTAATTATCCATTTAATTGGGTTGAGTTAACTAGGGGGGGCAATAACTTTTTCACACCTGAAGATTATGTTTGATTACCTTGCACACCAAACAAATGAAAGAAGCACCAAACTATGGTGTCATTTTTTCTCTCTGACTCCCTCTAATACTACTACAACCCACAAAAAATTCTGACCAAATACAATGTGAAAAATGTGCAAAAATGCAGAAAATCAGGCAGGGGGCAAATACTTTCACAGCACTGTGTATATTATATATATATACAGTACTGTGCAAAAGTTTTAGGCAGGTGTGAAAAAATGCTGTAAAGTAAGAATGCTTTCAAAAATAGACATGTTAATAGATTATATTTATCAATTAACTAAATGCAAAGTGAGTGAACAGAAGAAAAATCTAAATCAAATCCATATTTGGTGTGACCACCCTTTGCCTTTAAAACAGCATCAATTCTTCTAGGTACACTTGCACAAAGTCAGGGATTTTGTAGGCATATAGTCAGGTGTATGATTAAACAATTATACCAAACAGGTGCTAATGATCATCAATTCAATATGTAGGTTGAAACACAATCATTAACTGAAACAGAAACAGCTGTGTAGGAGGAATAAAACTGGGTGAGGAACAGCCAAACTCAGCTAACAAGGTGAGGTTGCTGAAGACAGTTTACTGTCAAAAGTCATACACCATGGCAAGACTGAGCACAGCAACAAGACACAAGGTAGTTATACTGCATCAGCAAGGTCTCTCCCTGGCAGAAATTTCAAGGCAGACAGGGGTTTCCAGATGTGCTGTCCAAGCTCTTTTGAAGAAGCACAAAGAAGCGGGCAACGTTGAGGACCGTAGACACAGTGGTCGGCCAAGGAAACTTACTGCAGCAGATGAAAGACACATCATGCTTACTTCCCTTCATAATCGGAAGATGTCCAGCAGTGCCATCAGCTCAGAACTGGCAGAAAACAGTGGGACCCTGGTACACCCATCTACTGTCCGGAGAAGTCTGGTCAGAAGTGGCCTTCATGGAAGACTTGCGGCCAAAAGCCATACCTCCGGCGTGGAAACAAGGCCAAGCGACTCAACTATGCATGAAAACACAGGAACTGGGGTGCAGAAAAATGGCAGCAGGTGCTCTGGACTGATGAGTCAAAATTTGAAATATTTGGCTGTAGCAGAAGGCAGTTTGTTGGCGAAGGGCTGGAGGCGTACGAATGAGTGTCTGCAGGCAACAGTGAAGCATGGTGGAGGTTCCTTGCAAGTTTGGGGCTGCATTTCTGCAAATGGAGTTGGGGATTTGGTCAGAATTGATGGTCTCCTCAATGCTGAGAAGTACAGGCAGATACTTATCCATCATGCAATACCATCAGGGAGGCATCTGATTGGCCCCAAATTTATTCTGCAGCATGACAACGACCCCAAACATATAGCGAAAGTCATTAAGAACTATCTTCAGCGTAAAGAAGAACAAGGAGTCCTGGAAGTGATGGTATGGCCCCACAGAGCCCTGATCTCAACATCATCGAGTCTGTCTGGGATTACATGAAGAGAGAAGCAACTGAGGCTGCCTAAATCCACAGAAGAACTGTGGTTAGTTCTCCAAGATGTTTGGGCCAACCTACCTGCGAGTTCCTTCAAAAACTGTGTGCAAGTGTACCTAGAAGAATTGATGCTTGATGCTATTTTGAAGGCAAAGGGTGGTCACACCAAATATGGATTTGATTTAGATTTTTCTTCTGTTCACTCACTTTGCATTTAGTTAATTGATAAATATAATCTATTAACATGTCTATTTTGAAAGCATTCTTACTTTACAGCATTTTTCCACACCTGCCTAAAACTTTTGCACAGTACTGTATATATATATATATATATATATATATATATATATATATATATATATATATATATATATATATATATATATATATCTATCATATACACTACCGTTCAAAAGTTTGGGGTCACTTAGAAATTTCCTTGTTTTGAAAGAAAAGCAAATTTTTGTCCATTTAAAATAACATCAAATTGATCAGAAATACAGTGTAGACATTGTTAATGTTGTAAATGACTATTGTAGCTGGAAACGGCTGATTTGTAATGGAATATCTACATAGGCGTACAGAGGCCCATTATCAGCAACCATCAGTCCTGTGTTCCAATGGCACGTTGTGTTTGCTAATCCAAGTTTATCATTTTAAAAGGCTAATTGATCATTAGAAAACCCTTTTGCAATTATGTTAGCACAGCTGAAAACTGTTGTGCTGATTAAAGAAGCAATAAAACTGGCCTTCTTTAGACTAGTTGAGTATCTGGAGCATCAGCAATTGTGGGTTCGATTACAGGCTCAAAATGGCCAGAAACAAAGAACTTTCTTCTGAAACTCGTCAGTCTATTCTTGTTCTGAGAAATGAAGGCTATTCCATGCGAGAAATTGCCAAGAAACTGAAGATCTCGTTACAACGCTGTGTACTACTCCTTCACAGAACAGCACAAACTGGCTCTAACCAGAATAGAAAGAGGAGTGGGAGGCCCCGTGCACAACTGAGCAAGAGGACAAATACATTAGAGTGTCTAGTTTGAGAAACAGGCGCCTCACAGGTCCTCAACTGGCAGCTTCATTAAATAGTACCCGAAAACACCAGTCTCAACGTCAACAGTGAAGAGGTGACTCCGGGATGCTGGCCTTCTAGGCAGAGTTGCAAAGAAAAAGCCATATCTCAGACTGGCCAATAAAAAGAAAAGATTAAGATGGGCAAAAGAACACAGACACTGGACAGAGGAAGATTGGAAAAAGTGTTATGGACAGACAAATCTAAGTTTGAGGTGTTCGGATCACAAAGAAGAACATTCGTGAGACGCAGACCAAATGAAAAGATGCTGGAGGAGTGCTTGACGCCATCTGTCAAGCATGGTGGAGGCAATGTGATGGTCTGGGGGTGCTTTGGTGGTGGTAAAGTGGGAGATTTGTACAGGGTAAAAGGAATCTTGAAGGAAGGCTATCACTCCATTTTGCAACGCCATGCCATACCCTGTGGACGGCGCTTGATTGGAGCCAATTTCCTCCTACAACAGGACAATGACTCAAAGCACAGCTCCAAACTATGCAAGAACTATTTAGGGAAGAAGCAGTCAGCTGGTATTGTGTCTATAATGGAGTGGCCAGCACAGTCACCGGATCTCAACCCTATTGAGCTGTTGTGGGAGCAGCTTGACCGTATGGTACGTAAGAAGTGCCCATCAAGCCAATCCAACTTGTGGGAGGTGCTTCAGGAAGCATGGGGTGAAATCTTTTCAGATTACCTCAACAAATTGACAACTAGAATGCCAAAGGTCTGCAAGGCTGTAATTGCTGCAAATGGAGGCTTCTTTGACGAAAGCAAAGTTTGAAGGACGCAATTATTATTTCAATTAAAAATCATTATTTCTAACCTTGTCAATGACTATTTCCTATTCATTTTGCTATATTTCCTATTCAGACTCATTTCATGTATGTTTTCATGGAAAACAAGGAAATTTCTAAGTGACCCCAAACTTTTGAACGGTTGTGTGTGTGTGTGATATATATATATATATATATATACAGTACTGTGCAAAAGTTTTAGGCAGGTGTGAAAAAATGCTGTAAAGTAAGAATGCTTTCAAAAATAGACATGTTAATAGATTATATTTATCAATTAACTAAATGCAAAGTGAGTGAACAGAAGAAAAATCTAAATCAAATCCATATTTGGTGTGACCACCCTTGCCTTCAAAACAGCATCAATTCTTCTAGGTACACTTGCACAAAGTCAGGGATTTTGTAGGCATATGGTCAGGTGTATGATTAAACAATTATACCAAACAGGTGCTAATGATCATCAATTCAATATGTAGGTTGAAACACAATCATTAACTGAAACAGAAACAGCTGTGTAGGAGGAATAAAACTGGGTGAGGAACAGCCACACTCAGCTAACAAGGTGAGGTTGCTGAAGACAGTTTACTGTCAAGTCATACACCATGGCAAGACTGAGCACAGCAACAAGACACAAGGTAGTTATACTGCATCAGCAAGGTCTCGCCCAGGCAGAAATTTCAAGGCAAACAGGGGTTTCCAGATGTGCTGTCCAAGCTGTTTTGAAGAAGCACAAAGAAACGGGCAACGTTGAGGACCGTAGACGCAGTGGTCGGCCAAGGAAAGTTACTGCAGCAGATGAAAGACACATCATGCTTACTTCCCTTCGCAATCGGAAGATGTCCAGCAGTGCCATCAGCTCAGAACTGGCAGAAAACAGTGGGACCCTGGTACACCCATCTACTGTCCGGAGAAGTCTGGTCAGAAGTGGCCTTCATGGAAGACTTGCGGCCAAAAGCCATACCTCCGGCGTGGAAACAAGGCCAAGCGACTCAACTATGCACGAAAACACAGGAACTGGGGTGCAGAAAAATGGCAGCAGGTGCTCTGGACTGATGAGTCAAAATTTGAAATATTTGGCTGTAGCAGAAGGCAGTTTGTTCGCGAAGGGCTGGAGAGCGTGCAGAATGAGTGTCTGCAGGCAACAGTGAAGCATGGTGGAGGTTCCTTGCAAGTTTGGGGCTGCATTTCTGCAAATGGAGTTGGGGATTTGGTCAGAATTAATGGTCTCCTCAATGCTGAGAAGTACAGGCAGATACTTATCCATCATGCAATACCATCAGGGAGGCATCTGATTGGCCCCAAATTTATTCTGCAGCATGACAACGACCCCAAACATACAGCGAAAGTCATTAAGAACTATCTTCAGCGTAAAAGAACAAGGAGTCCTGGAAGTGATGGTATGGCCCCCACAGAGCCCTGATCTCAACATCATCGAGTCTGTCTGGGATTACATGAAGAGAGAGAAGCAACTGAGGCTGCCTAAATCCACAGAAGAACTGTGGTTAGTTCTCCAAGATGTTTGGGCCAACCTACCTGCCGAGTTCCTTCAAAAACTGTGTGCAAGTGTACCTAGAAGAATTGATGCTGTTTTGAAGGCAAAGGGTGGTCACACCAAATATTGATTTGATGTAGATTTTTCTTCTGTTCACTCACTTTGCATTTTGTTAATTGATAAATATAATCTATTAACATGTCTATTTTTGAAAGCATTCTTACTTTACAGCATTTTTTCACACCTGCCTAAAACTTTTGCACAGTACTGTGTGTGTGTGTGTGTATATATACAGACGTGCTCAAATTTGTTGGTACCCCTCCACAAAAAACGAAGAATGCACAATTTTCTCTGAAATAATTTGAAACTGACAAAAGTAATTGGCATCCACCATTGTTTATTCCATATTTAATAGAAATCAGACTTTGCTTTTGATTTTTTATTCAACATAATATTGTAAATAATAAAACAAATGAAAATGGCATGGACAAAAATGATGGGACCGCTAACCTAATATTTTGTTGCACAACCTTTAGAGGCAATCACTGCAATCAAACGTTTTCTGTAGCTCTCAATGTGACTTCTGCACCTGTTCACTGGTAGTTTGGCCCACTCTTCCTGAGCAAACTGCTCCAGCTGTCTCAGGTTTGATGGGTGCCTTCTCCAGACTGCAAGTTTCAGCTCTTTCCATAGATGTTCGATAGGATTCAGATCAGGACTCATAGAAGGTCACTTCAGAATAGTCCAATGTTTTGTTCTTATCCATTCTTGGGTGCTTTTTTCTGTGTGTTTTGGGTCATTATCCTGTTGGAGGACCCATGACCTGCGACTGAGACAGAGCTTTCTGACACTGGGCAGTACGTTTCGCTCCAGAATGCCTTGATAGTCTTGAGATTTCATTGTGCCCTGCACAGATTCAAGGCACCCTGTGCCAGGCGCAGCAAAGCAGCCCCAAAACATAACCGAGCCTCCTCCATGTTTCACTGTAGGTATGGTATTCTTTTCTTTGAAAGCTTCATTTTTTCGTCTGTGAATATAGAGCTGATGTGACTTGCCAAAAGCTCCAGTTTTGACTCATCTGTCCAAAGGACATTCTCCCAGAAGGATTGTGGCTTGTCAATATGCATTTTAGCAAATTCCAGTCTGGCTTTTTATGTTTTTCTGTCAAAAGTGGAGTCCTCCTGGGTCTTCTTCCATGGAGCCCACTTTCGCTCAAAAAGCGACGGATGGTGCGATCAGAAACTGACGTACCTTCACCTTGGAGTTCAGCTTGTATCTCTTTGGCAATTATCCTTGGTTCTTTTTCTACCATTCGCACTATCCTTCTGTTCAATCTGGGGTCGATTTTCCTCTGCGGCCACACCCAGGGAGGTTGGCTACAGTTCCATGGACCTTAAACTTCTTAATAATATTTGCAACTGTTGTCACAGGAACATCAAGTTGCTTGGAGATGGTCTTGTAGCCTTTACCTTTACCATGCTTGTCTATTATTTTCTTTCTGATCTCCTCAGACAACTCTCTCCTTTGCTTTCTCTGGTCCATGTTCAGTGTGGTGCACACAATGATACCAAACAGCACAGTGACTACTTTTCTCCATTTAAATAGGCTGAATGACTGATTACAAGATTGGAGACATGTATGATACTAATTAAAGAAACTAATTAGTTTGAAATATCACTATAATCCAATTATTTATTATCTTTTCTAAGGGGTACCAACAAATGTGTCCAGGCCATTTTAGAATATCTTTGTAGAATAAGCAATAATTCATCTCTTTTCACAGCTTCTTTGCTTTATTCTATGACATTCCAAAGGCATGCAAGTATACATGATAAAATAGCTTTTAATTTCATCACTATTCAGGAGGAATGAAGCATTATTTCAATGAGCTGTAAGGGTACCAACAAATTTGAGCACATCTGTATATATATACAGTACTGTGCAAAAGTTTTAGGCAGGTGTGAAAAAATGCTGTAAAGTAAGAATGCTTTCAAAAATAGACATGTTAATAGATTATATTTATCAATTAACTAAATGCAAAGTGAGTGAACAGAAGAAAAACCTAAATCAAATCCATATTTGGTGTGACCACCCTTTGCCTTCAAAACAGCATCAATTCTTCTAGGTACACTTGCACAAAGTCAGGGATTTTGTAGGCATATAGTCAGGTGTATGATTAAACAATTATACCAAACAGGTGCTAATGATCATCAATTCAATATGTAGGTTGAAACACAATCATTAACTGAAACAGAAACAGCTGTGTAGGAGGAATAAAACTGGGTGAGGAACAGCCAAACTCAGCTAACAAGGTGAGGTTGCTGAAGACAGTTTACTGTCAAAAGGCATACACCATGGCAAGACTGAGCACAGCAACAAGACACAAGGTAGTTATACTGCATCAGCAAGGTCTCTCCCAGGCAGAAATTTCAAGGCAGACAGGGGTTTCCAGATGTGCTGTCCAAGCTCTTTTGAAGAAGCACAAAGAAACGGGCAACGTTGAGGACCGTGAAGCGCAGTGGTCGGCCAAGGAAACTTACTGCAGCAGATGAAAGACACATCATGCTTACTTCCTTCGCAATCGGAAGATGTCCAGCAGTGCCATCAGCTCAGAACTGGCAGAAAACAGTGGGACCCTGGTACACCCATCTACTGTCCGGAGAAGTCTGGTCAGAAGTGGCCTTCATGGAAGACTTGCGGCCAAAAGCCATACCTCCGGCGTGGAAACAAGGCCAAGCGACTCAACTATGCACGAAAACACAGGAACTGGGGTGCAGAAAAATGGCAGCAGGTGCTCTGGACTGATGAGTCAAAATTTGAAATATTTGGCTGTAGCAGAAGGCAGTTTGTTCGCGAAGGGCTGGAGAGCGATACACGAATGAGTGTCTGCAGGCAACAGTGAAGCATGGTGGAGGTTCCTTGCAAGTTTGGGGCTGCATTTCTGCAAATGGAGTTGGGGATTTGGTCAGAATTAATGGTCTCCTCAATGCTGAGAAGTACAGGCAGATACTTCTCCATCATGCAATACCATCAGGGAGGCATCTGATTGGCCCCAAATTTATTCTGCAGCATGACAATGACCCCAAACATACAGCGAAAGTCATTAAGAACTATCTTCAGCGTAAAGAAGAACAAGGAGTCCTGGAAGTGATGGTATGGCCCCCACAGAGCCCTGATCTCAACATCATCGAGTCTGTCTGGGATTACATGAAGAGAGAGAAGCAACTGAGGCTGCCTAAATCCACAGAAGAACTGTGGTTAGTTCTCCAAGATGTTTGGGCCAGCCTACCTGCCGAGTTCCTTCAAAAACTGTGTGCAAGTGTACCTAGAAGAATTGATGCTTGATGCTGTTTTGAAGGCAAAGGGTGGTCACACCAAATATGGATTTGATTTAGATTTTTCTTCTGTTCACTCACTTTGCATTTAGTTAATTGATAAATATAATCTATTAACATGTCTATTTTGAAAGCATTCTTACTTTACAGCATTTTTCACACCTGCCTAAAACTTTTGCACAGTACTATATATATATATATATATATATATATATATATATATATATATATATATATATATATATATATATATAATGTATATATACAGTGCCTTGCAAAAGTATTCAGACCTTGGTTTTATGTTGGGAAGTATTTAAGAAAAATAAAAAACTGAAATATCTTGCTTGCATAAGTATTCAACCCCTGAGCTGTGGAAGCTCCCAGTTTACACCGATGAAAGAAATTGCCCTAACGAGGACACAATGGCCTCCACCTGTGAACCATTAAAGTTGCTGTCACATTTTCTGGATAAAAACCCCACTGTTGAAGGATCATTGGTCAGGCTGTGAATCTGAAGGAAAATGAAGACCGAAGAGCATTCTACAGA
The DNA here is from genome assembly GCA_030684275.1 of Acipenser oxyrinchus oxyrinchus. Lineage (NCBI taxonomy): Eukaryota > Metazoa > Chordata > Actinopteri > Acipenseriformes > Acipenseridae > Acipenser > Acipenser oxyrinchus. The sequence goes on from CM060252.1 coordinate 47,924,347, forward strand.
AGTTAGAGATAAAGTAATACAAATGCATAGATTAGGGAAAGGGTACAAAATGATATCCAAGTGTTTGGATATCCCAGAGAGCACAGTTGGATCAATAATCAGGAATTAGAAGCTGCATCACACCACCCAGGCACTGCCAAGAAAAGGCCGTCCCTCAAAACTCAGCGCAACAAGAAGGAGACTTGTGAGAGAAGCCACAGAGAGGCCAACAATCACTTTGAAGGAGCTACAGAGTTCAGTGGCTGGGAGTGGAGTAATGGTGCACCAGTCAACCATATCCAGAGCTCTGCATAACATTGGCCTGTATGGGAGGGTGGCAAGAAAGAAGCCGTTACTCAAAGTACCATCTGAACGCTCGTCTGGAGTTTGCCACAAAGCATGAGAGTGACCCAGCTGCGATGTGGGAAAAGGTTTTGTGGTCAGATGAGACCAAGATAGAGCTTTTTGGCCAAAACTCAAAGCACTATGTGTGGCGCAAATCTAACACTGCCCATGCCTCAAGACACACCATCCCTACAGTGAAGTATGGTGGTGGCAGCATCATGCTGTGGGAATGCTTCTCATCAGCAAGGACTGGGCATCTTGTTAAAATTGAAGGAAGAATGGTTGGAGCAAAATTCAGGGAAATACTGCAAGAGAACCTGCTTCAGTCCGCTAAAAAACTGAAGCTTGGGAGGAAATTCACCTTTCAGCAGGACAATGATCCCAAGCACAAGGCCAAAGCAACATTGGAGTGGCTCAAGAACAAAAAGGTGAATGTCCTACAGTGGCCCAGTCAAAGTCCTGATCTCAATCCCATTGAGAATCTGTGGCACTATTTGAAAATTGCGGTCCACAAGCGTCGTCCAACCAACCTGAACAACCTGGAGCAAATCAGCCAAGAAGAATGGGCCAAAATCACTCCGACACTGTGTGCAAAGCTGGTACATACTTACCCCAAAAGACTTAAAGCTGTTATTGCAGCAAAAGGTGGCTCTACCAAATATTAATGTGTGGGGGTTGAATACTTATGCAAGCATGATATTTCAGTATTTTATTTTTCTTAAAAATATTTCCCAACATAATTCAGTAATATGAGAGAATTGATCAGGGGTCTGAATACTTTTGCAAGGCACTGTATGTGTGTGTATATATATATATATCTATCTATCTTTCGTTTATACTTGGGGGGTGTACAGACACAACCTTCAGTGACGTTGCTGGAATGTTGGAATTTACTTGTCGTTTCTATAAGGTTGTGTGCAGGCAGCTTTTTCATGATTGCATCAAGTATTTACAGATGTTGATCTTACATAATTAATGCAGAGTCTCAAATAGTTGCCGGTCTCCAAGGCACCGGGGCTACTGGCAAATATTGTAAATAAACGCTGGGGTGTTTATTTAAAGTTTTACGGCATTATTTATTACTTACGTGGATTATTTGAAATACCTGTGAAATGGTTGACAATTGAAATGTATGCTGCTTTCTAGAAAGAGAAAAGCCGATGAAGTAGACGGAGATGCCACCAAAAAAAAGAAGCAGAAAAAAGCAGACAAAGAAGAAAAGCAGTTAGAGAAACAGCTGAAGGTTGGAGAACAAACTAGCTGTAAATATTTCTAAGTGGATATAGACATGTGAGCTTTAAACTCAGTGCTGCCTTCTCTCTCTGCAGGATCAAAGCCAGTTAATCTGGAACATTAAAGATGAGTTGAAGAAATGCAGCTCCACTAACGACATGAAAGAGCTGCTGATTGCAAACAAGCAAGAAGTGCCTTCCGGGGAATCTGCTGTATGTTCTTGTCTTTTAAATATGTTTGGGTGCCCTAGCTTTTTATGGAAGACTCAAATATGTTTATATCCCAATCACCCCCCACGAGGACGTAGTAGAGGTGGCTGTATGTTTTACATAACATAGTAGAGCACCTTTAAATTTGTACATACTTTGACATTTACATATGAACAAGAACCTCCATATAGATTCTGACTTTATAGCTTTATATGTTTTTTTTCATAATATAAATGTTCTTTTCAGATCCTTGACAGAATTTCTGACTGCATGGCGTTTGGTGCCCTGAAACCCTGCGAGGAATGCCAAGGGCAACTGGTGTTTAAGAGTGATGCGTATTACTGCACTGGAAACATCACGGCATGGACAAAGTGTGTCTTTAAAACACAGACACCCAACAGGAAAGATTGGGTCATTCCAAAGGTATACTTTTATACAACTTTTCCTTCTATAATATTCTTAGTTATATATTAAGAGCACCTTGAACCTTTTGGTGCTTTTACACAAACTGTTCATTGTTGGCTAGCTGCACAATTTTAAAGGATTTCCTTAAATGTAGGATTTGGTTCTGTGAATCGATACTAGTAGCTATAAAAAGGCATTGAAGTCACCCCACATTTGTTGTGCATTGTAGAATATATGTATGAGTGAATGGATATTTTTTAGTAGTGGGCAACGATATAAAAAATCGACATTGATAGCGTGCATGTGTTTTGATATTTATTAACCCTTTGCGGTCCTATGTCAGACCTGGTCCGACATTGCAATTATTCCTATCCGGTCCAATGTCAGACCCTGTCCGACATCATCACAAAGACGCAAAAAACGGGTTTCTAGTCATTTTTTCTCCAGAAAAAGCCGAGAAAACCATTCATTGGCCGAGTGGGAGCGACAGGAGCAGAGACAAGCCAAGAAAAAAAAAGGCGTATCTCATGAATAGTCATACTTGCCCCTGGCATCAGATAACGGCGGCCATAAGGAAACAAGCTGGCTGTTACTGCATCAGCGCTCAGAGAATATCACAGACATTTGCAGAGCTTTTGTGAGATGTTATAGTAATAAAATAATGACTTGGATCGCATTATTGAGGCGTTTGGTGATTAAAACGAGTGATCAGGAGATGATTGATCAGTATGTACAATTATTATTATTATTATTATTATTATTATTATTATTATTATTTATTTCTTGGCATATGTGAAAGCGATAGTGAACGAAAGGGTGGGGCGGGGCTGGAGATGCCTAGTGAGTGCTTTGTTGATATGCAGGGCCTTTTAAACCCGTTTGACTGTGGGGGAAAAAATACTTTTAAACAGCTTGTCTAAAATTAATTGCGTGTGTGAAAATAAGTTGGACCTGACACGCCTGACACGTACTTAACCCTTTGCGGTCCTATGTCGGACCTGGTCCGACATTGCAGTTATTCCTATCCGGTCCAATGTCGGACCCTGTCCGACATCATCAAAAAACCGCAAAAAACGGGTTTCTAGTTGTTTTTTCTCCGGAAAAAGCCGAGAAAACCATTCAATAGCTGAGTGGGAGCGACAGGAGCCGAGACAAGCCGATTTAAAAAAAAGGCGTATCTCATGAATAGTCATACTTGCCCCTGGCATCACATAGGGGCGGTCATAAGGAAACAAGCTGTCTGTTACTGTATCAGCGCACAGAGACTATCACGGACATTTGCAGAGCTTTTTTGAGATGTTATAGTAATAAAATAATGACTTGGATTGCATTATTGAGGAGTTTGGTGATAAAACGAGTGATCAGGAGATGAATGATCGGTATGTACAACTTATTATTATTATTTATTTCTTGGCATATGTGAAAGCGATAGCGAACGAAAGGGTGGGGCGGGGCTGGAGATGCCTAGTGAGTGCTTTGTTGATATGCAGGGCCTTTTAAACCCGTTTGACTGTGGAAAAAAATACTTTTAAACAGCTTGTCTAAAATTAATTGCGTGTGTGAAAATAAGTTGGACCTGACACGCCTGACACGCACTTAACCCTTTGCGGTCCTATGTCGGACCTGGTCCGACATTGCAGTTATTCCTATCGGTCCAATGTCGGACCCTGTCCGACATCATCAAAAACGCAAAAACGGGTTTCTAGTTGTTTTTCTCCGGAAAAGCCGAGAAAACCATTCAATAGCTGAGTGGGAGCGACAGGAGCCGAGACAAGCCGATTTAAAAAAAGGCGTATCTCATGAATAGTCATACTTGCCCCTGGCATCACATAGGGCGGTCATAAGGAAACAAGCTGTCTGTTACTGTATCAGCACAGAGACTATCACGGACATTTGCAGAGCTTTTTGAGATGTTATAGTAATAAAATAATGACTTGGATTGCATTATTGAGGAGTTTGGTGATAAACGCAGTGATCAGGAGATGAATGATCGGTATGTACAACTTATTATTATTATTTATTTCTTGGCATATGTGAAAGCGATAGCGAACGAAAGGGTGGGGCGGGGCTGGAGATGCCTAGTGAGTGCTTTGTTGATATGCAGGGCCTTTTAAACCCGTTTGACTGTGGAAAAAAATACTTTTAAACAGCGTGTCTAAAATTAACTGCGCGTGTGAAAATACATTGGACGTGACGTGCAGTTAATAAATGGACTGCAAAGGGTTAATAAATGGACTGCAAAGGGTTAATATCGAATTCTTCCAAAACACAACAGCTAGCTAGCTATATACATACATATACAGTGCCTATAGAAAGTCTACACCCCCTTGAACTTTTTTCACATTTTGTTGTGTCAGTGCCTCAGAGTTTCATGCATTTAAATGAGGATTTTTTTTTCCACTTATCTACACACCATACTCCACACTGTTAAGGGCAAAAAAGTTATATATTAAAAATACAAAACTGAAAGATCATAATTGGATAAGTCTCCACCCCCCTGAGTTAATACTTGGTGGAAGCAGCTTTGGCAGCAATTACAGCTGTGAGTCTGTTGGGATAGGTCTCTACCAACTTTGCACACCTAGATTTGGCAATATTTGACCATTCTTCTTCACAAAACTGTTCAAACTCTGTCAAGTTTCTTGGGGAGTGTTGATGGACAGCATTCTTCAAGTCATGCCACAAATTTGATTGGATTTAGGTCGGGGCTCTGACTGGGCCACTCAAGGACATTTACCTTTTTGTTCCTTAGCCACTCCAGTGTAGCTTTGGCTGTGTGCTTTGGGTCGTTGTCATGCTGAAAGGTGTCCAGCCTCCAACATGCCGATTGCACAAAGGCGCTGCTCTCTTGACAGACATGACGTATTGTTTTTTTTTTCTGTGATTTTCTTTATTGCTTTTATTCAAGCTTGCAATTCAGCAGCTGAAATCACTCCATATCCAGTGTCCAATGAACTGTCTCACTAATTAGGTGATTAAGTGCATATGCTTCAGTCATTGTCAATCAAGCGTGTCATGGTCAAGGATGAATGATCGAGTGATTTAAAAAGAAACCAAAAACATTTTGTCAATGTCCATTTATATACCTTATTTTTTTGGAAAGTAAATGTTATAATAGTCATACGTTTCTATTGATGCTCTGTATATAATTTATTAACATAACAGATATTTACATATGGAAAGCAATAACTTTCTTTGCTTCATAATATTTATGGAGTAACACCGTGCAGAGAGCCAATAGCGCCAAATTTAATGCAGAATGCAAGTAGGGTTTGGTACCCAAATATCGGTGAAATAAAATGCTTAAATAGTACTTTAGTGTGTGGTGTTTCTTTGCTTAAGAGGCTGACAATGATTGTTATGTATAGGGTTTATTGTATCTCAATATAAAATAAACATGATTTATATTGCATTAGTATTTTAGCTGTACAGTAATCTGTCGTGTATCCACCCGTCATATATCCACCATGATCAAGCTGTTCAGCAACGTTAGTTTATTATTGAACAGAGGAGATTAGTTCAGAGATTGTAGATCCAAACAAAAGTTTTTGTACACTGTGTTGTATGTGCTCCATGCGCTACCATTGCTGGCAGTGTTACGTGAGCTGTTCAGTGTGTTGACTAATAAATCCTGTTAGTCTGCGGGGTGTATCAGCTACAACCTCTGTCTCGATCTCCTGCCTGTCACTTAGCACAGAATGCATGCACCCACACGGCGGATGGCTGCCCTGTCAAGAATTAATACCCTGTATCTTTCTAAACAAGGGATTTAGGGGAGCTCCCTAATAAAAGCTGAATCTCAAAACAATATTTGTGTGAAATGTAGTAATTGTTACAGCTGTGTAGAATGGTATTTAAAACAGGATTCATTTATCTGACTTTTTACATGTCCGCACTTACTCTGGTCCCACCGCAGTCGAATGTGCAACAGTTACTGTTTTAGCAATAAAAAGCATGTCTCTACAAGCTACGAGCTTGTGTGGTGTCGATGATTTATTTCCAGTTTTGCTGTGCTGAAAAATGCATCTGTTCTATTTAAAAATCCATTACAGCATAGCAAATTGATATTATTGTTAAAACTTCAAGAAAACAGATGTTTAGCTTGGTAGTTGGATACACCATGTTTTATAATCACCAAAAGCTCTTATTTCGTCAAAGTTATTGATGAAGGAAACATTTTTAAATCCCATGATATCACAATCTGGACATTATCGATATCGAACAATATAGATATCATCAAAATATCGATATTGGTGCAAATCATTAATATTTAAACTTTTTGTAGGAGTTCCATGAAATACCCTACTTGAAGAAGTTCAAGTTTAAAAGGCAGGACAGAGTCTTTTCTCCTACCCCTGTGTCTCCTCCTCCTACCACAACAAACTCCAGTGCTCCCAGTCTTGGTGCTGCTCCAGTACCAGAAGGTAAGCTAATATCTAAATTCTAATGTTTGTATTACAGGAATAGTTTGTCATCCACATTATCCGAATGTTTATTATCCTATTATGTCTGTTCTTTGTGTTTTGTTTGTTGTTGGTTCTTGCTTACATCAGGATTGGTCATTCTTATTAACTATTCAGCAAAAAATACTTTTGAAAGACTCAAGCCTGGCAAATTAATTTGGAAGCATTGTTCCCTGAAGCCTGTGCAGCATTTATATGCTCCTCCACAATTAGGGATGGGCACGTGTAATTATTTATTCAAATAATCAAAGTAACCACTAACTTACAAAAAGTCAGACCCAGAAACAAATCTTTTTAATGGAAAAACTGTTGAATGGTATGAAGATGAATTTCCTGAACCGGATAAAGTACCAGTAATTCAAATTTCTTTAAGACAAAACGGCACAGTGAAATAACAGAACCAGAACTGAACCACCCGAACTTGTCCAAAAGCGAGCATATTTTTTTCAAACGACACAATAATTAGTAATTTTCAAGTGAACTTGTTCCAGAAATCCCTGATTTGTATGATTAGTTAATTCAAGTTATCAGATTTTTTATCAGATTTATTTGTGTATTTTTTTTAATATGTATGTCCATTAATGAAATAGTTAAATAGCAAGTAATATGTTAATATAATTGATATACAGAAATTATTTACTTACCGTAGAAAACATTTTACGGGTCGCACTGGTGTCAAAGTCGCTCCTCCTTTTTCGATACTTCAATTTTAGGAAAAGACTTTTTTGCGTTTTAAAATACTTTTTTTACAATTTTGATTTTTTTCCTACTTGCTCAACACTGATAAAATAAATAGATAAACAGGTTTCATTTCGAAATAACCCTGGTTTATAACCTTGGTTTCGAAATAACCCTGATTAATAATTTTGCAGTGTGTGTGTAGTTAAAGGGCTAGAAACTGTTCCGTTTTTCAAAATTTCTAAAATGTTAAAAAGCAATAATTAAGAGCGTAAAATCAAGTTATTATTTATTTCTAAGCATTTATCCAAAGTGACTTAGAGTTGTTACAAAGTATTACAATCCAAAGTACCACATTGCAGAATATCACATTACAGATAAGAGCAGTTATAAAGTACAATAAACTCAGTAGAAAATAAGATCAAATTCAAATAGAGCAAAATAAAGAATACAGTAAATAATTACCTTTTTTAATAGCGAATTCGACTAGAGTAGTTAAACTTATCGTAAAGATATTTGCTTATAAGAGTAAATTCTATTAAGAGCACGTAGTAAGTAACAATTTCAAATAAGAGCAATTACAAAAAAACAATATGGATACCTTTAAGAGTAAAATTAACAACAAGATACAGAAAATAGTTATAATTTAAGAGCAGTAGTAGAATACGGCAAAATATGGGTCAGTGCAAGTACAAGAAGATGCAAGCACTGGTACAATTGGGTGCCATCTAGTCCAGTATAGTCCGTAGTTATGAGGTTCACAGATGCTGTCTGCACAGGTGTGTCTTGAAGAGGCAGCGGCGGTCGGGGACTGAGCAGCCCTGATATCCGTGGGTAGGTTGTGCCATCACTGAGGGGCAAGGATGGAGAAGGAGCAGGATGTTGGAGCGGGGGTGGGGGGGTACAGCTAATCTGCTGGTTTTGGAGGAGCAGAGGGGGCGACAAGGGGTGTAGGGAGAAATAATTCCGGAGAAAGGAGGGAGCAAACAGGTTGAGGCAGCAAGTGCAAGTTTTGAATTGGTTGCGAGCGGCGATATGGAGCCAGTGGAGGGAGAGGAGCAGTGGTGTAGCGTGGGAGAAACCAGGATGGGAAAAGACAAGGTGGGCAGCAGAGATTTGGGTGAGCTGGCGCGGTCGGATAGCAGAGGCAGGGAGACCGGCCAGTAGGGAGTTGTAGTAGTCAAGGTTGGACAGTACCAGGGCCTGGGCTTGAAGCTGCATGGAGTATCTCTTCACACAAAGTAAAATGTTTTTACTTAATTTAAAAAAAAATAAAAAAATGATATTGTTCAAAATTGAAGATTACATAACATGGCAAGGCAAAGGTCTGAATGCAGCTACCAGCAATTACTAGGCAGGAAACCCCAGACCCACAAGCAGATAAGAGCTTGAGCTTGAAGCATATGTGGAAGCAAAATCACCGTCAGCACATACTAGGATAGAAACAAAAATGATATCCCTCTTCCCACAGTACATAATGAGTAAAACTTAAATACATTAATATTCTTATTTTTTTTTACATTTACTTTTGTAATTTCTATATATTGTGTATATGAATCAGTGGTCATGAACCCAAAATAAATGTTATTTTCTTAACTTTAATATAGTGTTTCAAACATATATTAACTAAATAAAAGGTTTTCATGAATTTATATAACAAACATGCACATACTGTACAGTGCTAAAGTGTACATACTGGAACAGTTACATCCCTTCTGTTTTAATGCATTTATTGTTAATAAATACAGTATTGTAGTACACATGTGGAAATTTAAGTTGTTTTTAGGCTTCTTGTTAATGACAGAAAAGTAGGACAGTATCCCACTACACTTTTTATCAGACATTACTATCAGTGGTGTAGTGATAAATAAAAGTTTGGAGGTGAACAGAGAGATTGAACAAATAAACATGAACAGATTGATTGTTAATGTCTTTTCCAATGAGCACGCAGAGAGGCTGACATATTGACCCCCTCACTGAAGAAAATGTCCCCCTAAAATTTTGGAAGGGGGCCACATTGACCCTCAATATGTAAGTCTTGAAGCAAACACTGCATTTCAGTGGAGTATGCCAGGTGAAAACCTGATTGGAGGGGGTTGAGCAGAGAATGGTTTGACAGAAAAGCAGAGAGCTGGCGATGTGCTGCTCACTCGAGGGTTTTAGAGAGGAAAGGGAGAAGGGAGACAGGACAGTAGTTCTAGAGGGATCAGGGATCAAGGGAGGGTTTTTTTTTTTTTTTTTTTTTTTAAAGATGGGTGTGATGCAGACCAGTTTGAAGGCAGAGGGGAATCAGCCAGAGAACAGAGTTTTGTTGAAGAGAGGAAATGAAAGGGAGTAGAGCAGGGGCAGCAGCCTGGAAGAGGTGAGTGGGGAGGGGTCCAGAGCACCGTGGGGGGTATATAGCTCTGGAGCAGGGAGCAAAGATCAGTCTGAGAGGGGTGAGAAGGAAGGTAGCTTAGGAGAGGTTGCAGAGAGTGATGGGGAGTGAGCAGAGGACGGGGTGGGTGGGGAAGGAGGCAAGGTATTGAAGAGTTTCCGGATGTCTTTGAATTTGGAGGAGAAGGAGGCAAAGTCGTCAGCTGAGATAGAGGAAGGTGGAAGAGGGTTGGGGGGGGCTAAGGAGGGAGGAGAAGGTGGAGAAAAGTTTATGGGGATTGTTAGTAGACTGAATGATGGAGTGGAAGTAGGAGCATTTGGCAGATCCCACGTTACATCTGAATTAACTGATCAGTATTTTATTTTTGCTTATCAAGTACCCAAACAAGTTCAAGAACATATAATCTTTTGCTTTACTGAACATTTCTTTGCAAAACCACACTTGGACAATAGGTGTTAATTCAGATTTAAAAGAAAAGTATTAAACAGTGCTGCTTCATCAATTAAAAAAGCAAAAAAATAAATAAACTGAACAGTGCAACATCTAATTACCAGCAAACAAAACAGTTTAGTGTTGCATACAGTGCAGTACAATTGCATTCAATTTCTAGCTGTACAAATACATTCATTTTTGTTTTGTTAATCAGAACCACAATCATACACGTACTTTACAAGTGTACCACTGCATTGCACTGACATGTAGAACAAGTTACAGCATGTATTGGTTATTAAAAGTAGTCCAGTCAAACTAAAATGTTTTCTACATCGGGCCATAAGCACGTTCCTCCTATCGGCTTGTTTCGCCATTTTAAGTTTGTCTTTGTTTAGTCTCCAGTCACGTACTGTTTTTTCAGAATTGCGATTGCCATGCATTCTGGCAAATTCAACTACGTGCAATTTCAAACATGTTGAGTAGCATTTTTGTTTTTTGTCTGACTGTCCTACTTAATTCAGTCTCAAATTCACCTGCATTATTATAGCATTGCAGTTACAACATTACTCGGCTTTCTAACTAATAGCTGTTTGCTACGGATCCCAGGGGCAGGTTCAATCTGAATGTTGACTAATCAATAGCTCTGGAAGGTGGGAATAAGGAAATTCATAGAGACTGACAGCTATTGTGTTAACAGTGAAGCAGTATAGCTTTGACGTTTTCATATTCCGAACGATAACTTTTTTTAAACTTTTCTTTTTCTCCACGTTTGCAAGCGTCTGGGTCGAGAGGAGGTCAGTTAAGAGTCTGAAAGCTTGCGTTTAACATTCAAAATGATTAAGGGTATTGAGAGTAACAAATTCAAACTTTTGATTAGAACAGTGGTTTTGTGTTTCTACCTAGCAACATAACCTGAATGCTGTAGATCCTGAAAAAATAAATTGGGCTGTTGACAGTTAAGTTTGTGTCAGCTGTAACCGTGGCTGTAGTAATCGCACTGTGGCACTGGTACAGTAGTTTAATATTAGACACACTGGTACATACATCGCACTGGTGTATTAGGCACTCCCCCTTTTTAAGGGCCCCGCAAAATGCCTAGAAAAATGACTTGTACAACATTTTTTACAGTGATAGAAAATTTAATTAATATTTATATTTATGAATAAAGTGATCATTTATTAAAATAAAACACTTAACTGTAACAATATTGTGTGTTAGTGATATTTACTATTATTGGACATTTTATTTTTTAATTTGCTGTGTTTGTTTAAAAAGTAAATAAATTGAATAATGTTATAATTGTTTTATAATAGCTTTAAGGCAGCCCAGGGGATGGGTTGATATGATATAACCGCACACTTAAGTACAGTGCACGTATTGCCTTATAACGCCTTAAGTGTGTGGTTATATCAGGTCAACCCATCCCCTGTCATGCCTTAAGACTTCAATATTACATAAATCATTATATCTTTCTATGGCTTTAAATTACTCAAGCTCCTGACAGAGACATTCTTAAACGTGCAGGGTGATACCAATATTGTAGCTATGGGTAACAGAAGTGGTTGGAACCCACATTGCACATATTTTGCACATATTAAAACTATATTTAATTCAATTTAATACAAGAGACCAACAAAATAGTTAAATAAAAAAGTGTGTTATACAACATTGTTGGTCATGGTATAATTATGTATACTTAAACTGCTGTGGGTAATATTAATAAGCAAGCTGATACCAAACAGAACATGAACGAGAGTACAGCCTATAAGCTTTTCAAAAGCTGATTTGAAGAAAAAAATAAATGTTTGAAGTTTTGTTTGGGGACATTTTACCAAAGTTGAGACTAAAACAGTAAAATGCACACTTTGCAATAAAAGACTGAGCTTTGTGAACAGCATAGGGACAATAATAACCACCTACGATACAAGCATGATGTATCCACCTACCTGCAGACGCTGGACTGTGTTGACTGAGAGCAGAAGTACCAGTAAATCATATTGAACCATTACAGTTTGCTACACCAAATGCACTCCTCAATTAATGGAGGAAATAATTAAATATACATCAACTATCAGCACTATGTTACATAATGTAAACTTTTTTATTTATATTTTGTAGTTGTCTAAGCAATATCTAATTTATTGATTCATTAAAATCTATTATTATGTTGACTTAATTGCTGTTTGGAAATGATGCATAAGTTGGGCTTTATGCATACTGTACTTGTGTTACACTTCCTTCACAAGTGTTATTTTTAGCCATTGGCACATTGATGTAAAGTATAATAATGTAACCGTTTAATCATTTAGTAAGTTACGTGTATTAGATTATTAAAATATATAGAAATGTACATTCTACCCCCCATAGGATATTAAACAGGTAAGGTCTTAAAGTAGTCCTATGGGTCTACACAAAATGTCTAGTTGAGTTATGTCTAGTTAAGGGCATTTTTCTAAAACTTCTTCTAAACAACTAATTTTTCACCAGACAAACCCCTAACAAACATGAAGATCCTTTGCATTGGGAAACTGGTCAAAAGCAAAGATGTGCTGAAAACTGTAATTGAGGAATTAGGTGGAAAAACAACTGGAACAGCTAACAAGGCTACCCTGTGTATCAGCTCAAAGAGTAAGTGGCACATATCCATTCCGACAGTCTGTCAAGCTTCTTTTTTTAAATGTGTTTTTTTTTGTTTTGTTTTTTTCCCTGAAAGTAAGCAATCTTTTTTTTTTTACTTCTGTGTACAGTATCTTCTGATTCAGTGCTTTTAAAGTATAGAAATACAGAATGGCAACTTTTCACAACATGTTAATCAATCTACAATGATTTCTGACAGTTATAACAGAGTATTTCCTTTGTCTTAATAAACATAGGAATATAGCAAAAAGCTTACCAAGAATTAACAGAAACTTGATTGTGAAAAATGGTGGTCCACCTCAGGTAGTCTTGAGTCCGGTTCTAAATTAGATCGCATCAGGTAGTGCGGTTTGTCAGAAGTGTGGACGGTGTAATACCAAACTATGTATTTTGTGTATCCTTCAATATCCCCAAATGCTTTCTGATGTTTTGACGAGTGGACACACAGTACATGGTGGGATACTATCGTATTAACCCTTTGTGGTCCTGTGTCGGACCAGGTCCGACATTACAATTATTCACTTCTGCTCCGATGTCGGACCAGTGTGAGACCGATAGGAGCCAAGAGAAGCCAAAAAAAAATGGGCGGATCTGAGCAATACACATAGACCCTGCACCACAGAGGTAACACGGACATAAACAAACAGAGCTGCTTCCGCATCCAGCGCTCAAAGAATAGCACAGACATTTGCAGAGCTTTTTGAGATGTTATAGTAATAAAATAATGACTTGGATCGCATTATTGAGGAGTTTGGTGATAAAACGAGTGATCAGGAGATGATTTAGCAGTATGCACAACTATGAAGAGGTATGTGAAAAATACAGCGAACAAGGGGCGGGGCTGGAGATGCAGTGCCTTTTAAACCTGTTTTACTGTGAAAAAAATACTTTTAAAAAGCGTGTGTGAAAATAAATTGGACCTGACACGCCTGAGAGATGCTGAATAAATGGACCACTAAGGGTTAAGCCCCACAGTCCATTGCTCTACTAGGAACTATAACCAAACTATTTTAATAGTATGTGGACGCATTAAACATGAAACGGTACTTTAGTGTGGACGCTTTGAACTGGATTAATTAAAAAGTTTTTGAGTACGTGTGACAGAGAGCTAATGAGTCCTAGTCTGCAATCTCCATCCGGACCTATGAGGGCATGGTATAACAGGAACAATGTGCCCCGGACTGGATGGTTTGGCAGTTCATTCCAGGGTCAGTTGGAAGTCGGCCATCCAGAAAGGGGACGGAGTCACAATACCAGAAGTCATCGGCTTAATGCGGTAGGTGATGTGTCAGTCATGGATTGGAGGATACCTGATTGCACTCGCTACTGAAGGGGTCATGACTGTGGGTATATCGGGATGGGGTGAAGCTATCTGTTCCTTTGTTCTGATTATGGAAGGACCAGTGAAGGAGTACTGTGTTATAAAGAAACCGTGAGTGTTTGTGTGTGTTTTACATTTGTCGTTTATAGAAAGCTAATATCCGGGAGATATAGCTAAACAGCCAGCAATAAAACCCGGATTACACAGGGCACTGGTATATGTCACACGACACTGTCTGCTCCAGTGAAACGAAGGGTATCTATAATGGACACTACGACAGCCAAAATATATAGACTTATATTGAAGGCTATGTTTTTTTAGACAAAGTTACAAACTGGAATTACAAGCTACTGTACTCTGCTCACCAAGATTAATGTTTTGTTATCTTGTTGTTACCTTTATTAAATCGTTAACGTTATTTCCCAACCCAGGAAAAAATAAATAATAAAAAAATCGAATACAATAGTTATCACTGGCTCGGATTAAAAAAAAAAAAAAAATGCTTTCTGTAGCCTCTATGGTGTGTATAAACGTAGCATATTAACATTGCTTTTTCATTTCTTTAATGTGATTAATAAAATGTACCGGTAATTTTATTTTAAATGTATGGTGTTTGCTTGTAACTTGCAGTACAGACTGCAGCAACAGTCCAAACCGTCAGCTGAGTGTAGATAGTATTACTATTTACATGCTCGTATACTTGTGCCGAAATTGTCTGGTTTTAGTTGGTACCATTTATACTATCCTATTTTGGCACAAGTATACTTGCAGTATACAACTTTTTATATTCTCTTTGTAAATAATGCAACCTAGTTCTCAAATATTGGACATTTCTTAGATTGTATCTTCCTTCTCTTTTGCATACCTGCATTATCTCTTGTTAGATATGCACCTACAGATTCTTATATACTTTTAGAAAACCAGGTGTGACTTCTGCTCTGGATCAAAAAAACTAATAACGCTCTGCGACTGCCCGCCTATATGGATAACTAATGAAAAACTAGTAGAAACTAACTAAAACACAAGTCTGGGAAAAAACAAATGGAAGTCTGGAAAAAGTATGGAATTTTGATGTTGAAAAAGTGTATGAACCCTGCTTCACCATTGTGCACGTATAAACCTGTAAATCACCACTTTCACTAAGAGCACTCACTCTGGACTTGTGACCGTGTTGTGTTTGTGTTTGTCTGGTTTAGTCTATTATTATTTCGGGACTGAACCTCGTGGTTTAACTGAGTGATACACATTGGTGTGTAGAGCCAGATCTTATTATTTACGAGTTGTGAGCATGCAACCCAGCCAGATAAAGAGCTGTTTTCACTGTGAACTGTCTTGTGACTGTTATTCCTGAGTAATTTATCACCTCTGCACCTGCACACTGAAAACCACTTTTGCCATAGTAGGGTTCTCGAGTTCGGTTATGTAGTGTGGACAGGGCCTTAGTTGCACCTCCTCTTTCCAAGCACAAATAATTTCACTTGAGTGAAAAAATGCATTCCACACTGTGGCAAAGTGGTTTGCAGGGCGCAGGTGTAGAGGTGATGCAGTGCTCAGTGATAACAATCCAAACACAGTTCAATGGTGAAAAATGAAGCTTTATTATTTGCTTAAATAATAATACTGGCTATACACAGCGATGTGTAAAGCCTTTCAAAACCACGGGGTTCAGTCCTGAAATAACAGTAATCACACGAACAAGACAAACACGGTCAGAGTGAGTGCTATTAGTGTAAGTGGTATATTACAAGTTTAAACGTGAACAATGGTGGAGTGTAGTCCGGGTTTGTTTGCTGGCTGTTTAGCTACAGCTCCCAGAGTTTAGCCTTCTATAAATGACAAACATGACACTTTTTAATAGACAGACGAAACAAAATGCCCAAAACTCACGGTTTCTTTTTACAACGGTATGTCCTTTTACAGGTCTTTCCATAACAAAGGAACAGAGTGCTTTGCCACATCCCCTGATATACCCTCAGTCAACCCCCTTCGGTAGAAAGTGCAATCACATATCTTCCAATCCATGACTGACATATCACCTACTGGATTAAGACGATGACTTCTGGTATTGTGACTCCAACCCCTTTCTAGATGGCCAACTTCCAACTGACCCTGGAAACTGCCAAAGTCTGGGGCACATTGTTCCTGTTATACCATGCCCTCACAGGTCAGGAGGGAGATTTTTGACTAGGATTTATTCACTCTGTCACACACACCCACTTAGTTTCAAGTAGGGATGAGAGTTGGTTGTGATTTTGTCTAGTTTAGTTTAGAGTTACATTTGTGAAGCCAAGTGCCATTTTTCCTTTCAAGACTGACCTGACAAAGAGCCTTGTTCAGATATAATTGTTGCTTATATCTGTATAGTTTTGTGGTTTTACGCATTTGTGATATTAAGGCAATTGCTGAAATTGTTTTTCAGTTTTAGCATATTTGTGTGTATTACAGCCTAGTTAAGTGCCGCTGCGGCCTTGTGCCCCGCGTGAAGCCAGCGGTTCGAGACGCTCCTTCCCAGGGAACCAGCAGCATAAGTTGGCTGACTTTGTGCTCAGACAGCACGTCCCAGCGGGCAGAGCTCATTCTGCTACTAAGGAGGACCATTGCATCTTTGCAAGTGCACTGGCAATCCATCTTAGATGATGAGCCTACCATCTCTCCCATAATCCCCCCGGTTAACCGGATTTCCTCCATGAAATGCAATCCTCCTAGACCATCTAGCAACAGCTCCTGCTGTTTCTTGTTCGATGGATGGATGGATGGATGGATGCATGATGCAGAAAAGCTTGGCCTGGCCCACTCAACCGGGGCATACGCCGCAAGGTTAGGGAACAGTATCCTGCTAGCCTACCAGTTGCAGCTGCTGCGACCCTTTTCCATAAGCCACAGGCCCTCGCCGCAACAGCTGGACAAGATTTTGAATCAGATGGTGAACAAAAACCTGCTCTGGTTGTCTAAGCTCAACGGACAGGCTGTAGGCAGAAACCTGGCTGCGCTGGTAGCCTCACGTAGGCAGCTTTGGCACGTATGCCTGACGGGGACAAAGCACCGCTCCTGGACACCCAGATCACTCCAGGGCATAAGTTCAGTCCCGCGGTGGATGAGATTCTACAACGCTCTCAATGCACGTGGAAATCCACTAAGGAGCTGGTTTGCCTGCTTCCCGTGTGACCACCTCCAGTACATAAACCAGCGGCAAACTGGCGCCCTCGGGCCCAGCAGCCTCAAAGACCGGCACAGCTTTACCCGCTGCCAGAGGCGATTTTCGGAACTGGCTAATGGCTGCTTGCCGCGGAGGCCATAATAGGTTCTGCCGCACTGCACAGACAGAAGGTGCAGGCCAAGCCACAGGTGAAGCAGCAGCCCTATGAATTTGCTGCCACAGGTCTAGGGCCCCTTGTCGGGGAACCATCTGCACTATTGGTGTAGGTGCACCACAGACATCTGTGTGCTTACTACTGTACAGCCGGCTATTCGCTTCAGTTCAAGCACGGTCCCCTCCCTTTCGGGACTGTTAAATGGTGACGTTGGTGTTTTGGAACTGAACTGTATCCCATTAAGACGCAGCATTTGTTGACAGGCTGCACAAAATGTCAGTTTATCAGCCATGATGATTGTATTGGTTGTTTGTTGCGTTGGAAATGATGTGGCTACTTAGTAAAGGCCGGAGACGCCGCATTTGACAGGCTGCACAAAACGAATAAGTGGGTTTGTCAGACGATATTAGAGAGGTCATTTCTCAAAGAACCTACCGACCCGAGCCCGAAACATAATATACAAACTACACCCGACCCGATGCGAACACGACACTTAGTCAATTTTTTGTCTGTTGTGTGGCGAAGTTTCATGGTCAAGCCCTGTCTAAGCAGTGGCTCTCCAAGTGGATAGTAGACAGTCAGGACTGCCTATAAACTGGCCAACCTGCCCCCAGAAAAGCTCACTGCCCATTCCACCAGGGGCCTTGCAACTTCGTGTGCTTTATTCCAGGGTACATCTGTCAAGGTCAAATCAATCAATCAATCAATCAATTAATCTTTATTTTATATAGTGCCTTTCATAGTGGACCACCATCACAAAGTGCTTTACAAGATGGAGTAACAAGAAAATCCATAATACATTGACAGTGAAATAGTACATTAAATACAGTGGAAAGTGCATAATATATGATAGTAGCATAATACATGAAATAGTAGCAGCAACTAATAGCAGGTATCAGGCTTAAAGAGCATGGAAAGCAAGAGAGAACAGGTGGGTCTTGAGAGTTGATTTAAAGCGAGCGACTGTGGGAGCATCACGCACCAAAGCTGGGAGAGAGTTCCAAGAGTCGGAGCCATGAAACTAAACGAGTGTTCTCCAAGTGTGGTGCACTTTTGCTTGGGGATAACAAGCAGACCAGAGTCGGAGGACCTCTCGGGTAGGGACATAGCGGGTCAGCAGGTTGAGGAAGTACTCGGGACCTGTGTGATGAAGGGTATTGTAGGTGAGCAGGAGAGTTTTGAAAATAATCCTGAACTTTACAGGTAGCCAGTGCAGCTGGGCAAGACGGGGGGTGATGTGATCACTTTTTTTTACATCTGGTAAGGATCCTGGCAGCGGCATTCTGGACTAGCTGCAGTCAGTTTATGGTGCGTTCCGGGAGACCACCATATAGAGTTGCAGTAGTCGAGCCGAGAGGAGACAGATGCATGACAAAGTATCTTCGCTTCTGGGAGGAAAAGGTAGGGACGGACTTTGGCGATGTTTCGAAGATGGTAGAAGGAAGATTTGACCACAGAGGAGATGTGGGCATCAAAGGAGAGTTTGCTGTCAAGAAGTACGGGGAAGGCAGCAGCAGACAGTTTCCAAGGTTCAGGGCAGCTATATTTAGATTCTTAAGTTGAGTTTTAGATCCTACAAGAAGGAGTTCAGATTTGCTAGTGTTAAGCTGAAGAAAATTGGCAGACACCCAGGCCTTGATGTCTTGAATGCAAGCTGAGAGCCGGACCATGGCAGAGTGGCCTCCAGGGTCGAGTTTTAAGTAGAGCTGGGTGTCGTCAGCATAGGAGTGAAACATGAGGCTGTGTTGGCGGAAGGGGCCCAAGAACAGATCCTTGGGGAACACCACAAGTGACCGGGTTTGCAACACCACTGCTTCCATCATAGAAGACAGACTGCATGCGTCCGGATAGGTAAGAGGACATCCAGGAGAGACAAGTTCCAGAGATCCCAGCATACTTCTGAAGGTGGTCAAGAAGAATGCCATAATCTATGGTGTTAAAAGCAGCTGTTAGGTCAAGGAGGACAAGCACGTAAGGAGCATCAGCATTGAGCAGGAGATCATTGACAATCCGGAGCAGACAGTACTGTGATGCTGCCGGAAACAGACTGTAGAGATTCAAGCAGATTGTTGTCCGTGAGATGTTTCGTCAGCTGACTGGCTACAGCCCTTTCGAGAGTTTTTGAGAGAAAAGGGAGATTGGAGATGGGACAGAAATTAGATAAGTCAGCTGGGTCAAGGGAGGGTTTTTTGAGTACCGGCGTAACTCTGGCAAGCTTGAGGGCAGCAGGAACCGAGCCAGAGTCCAGGGACAGGTTGAGTGTGCATAATGGAGGGAGCAAGATCAGAAGCACAGAGATGGACAAGGTTAGTTGGCCAGGGGTCCAGGGGGCATGTGGCAGTAGTTGATTTCAACAGTAAGCTGGAAACATCAGCAATGGAGAGAGGAGAGGGCAGGAGGGGTAACTGGAGGAGCGTCAAGGTGGTCAAGTAGTAAACTTGGTTTGTGGTGGGTGAGCGTAGAATAGATTATCGATTTTGTTCCGAAAGAAAGCGGAGAAAACATGACAGGTAAGAGAGGAGGATGGACGGGAGTCGATCTGTTGGTGGCTGGATGTAGGATTTGGTCAATGGTCTTAAAGAGAACATTGGGTTTACTGTGTCCCATGGTTATGATTTCAGAGAAGTACTTCACCCTGGCATGGCGGCATGCGCCTGTAGCTCGCGAGGTGGTCAGTCCAGACCTCTCTGTGAACCATTAGTCCAGACGACCTCCACTTGCGCTCAAGCTTGCGGCAGGCAGACTTAAGCACAAGGACGTTGACAGATTGATAGAGAGCACAAGACAGTCCAGAAGCATGTTGAAGTCGGTCACTAGGGGGGAGGAAGGCAAGTCAACATGAATGTTGAAGTCACCTACTAGTAGTAGGATTTTATCAGCAGAAGTGCAGACGAGGGAGAGGAATTCTGAAAACTCGGCAATAAAAACAGAGTTGCTCCTAGGTGGACGGTAGATAACAGCAAAGGTTAGGGACATGGGAGAGGGTATCTTGATAGCAAGATGCACAAATGAAGAAAAGGCAGGCCAAGAAAGAACTGAGGAAGCGAGCACAGAATTTGCAATAACAGCAATGCCCACGCCTCGGCCAGTGAGGCGAAGTTTGTCAAAGAGGGAATAGCCCTTAGGGGTGGCTAGATGCAGCAAATGCATGTCGTTTACAGAGTGCCAAGTTTCAGCTAGACAGAGAAGATCAGGATTGGTATCGGTTATAAGTTTGCTGAGAAACAGATTTGTTAGTCAGAGAGCGACAATTGAAGGAGATTTTCAAGTTTTTGTAGCAGGCAGCGTAGGGGGAGAAGGGGTTAGTTAGGGGTATGTGGAGCAGGTACTTACCAGTGTTCATTCTGGGAGTGGATCCAAATGTTTGGTGTCAAGGTGGGAATGAGACCTCTGGTAGCCATTGGGAGAGATTAGGTAAAGGTCCACACTCCTCCTGTCTCACTCGGACTGCCACAGCTCAGACTGCCCTTAGACGGCTGGCGCTTAGAATGGCTGGCGTTCTAAGACACTGCTTGCCAGTTTATACTATCCTGGAGACCTGTACTTAACACACGTTTCTAATCAGCCTCCCAATTCAACACAGCCCAGCACACAAAGGAAATCTAAATTACTATTTAAGTGCAGTCTGGTTTACCTTAGTAGTAAACGATTTCAGCTATTTCATGAACTGTAATTCACTTACCTATTTCAATGTGTTTTTTTGCCAGTGGCTGGAAATACACGCATCTCTGCAGTTACTCACAAACTGTTTGGTAATGGTTACATTTCTGTTTCAGGGAACCAAGGTTATGATAATTACTTAATGTTATTGCATGACTCGTATCAATGTATTATACAATTAGACACAATTTAGAAATAGTGCTGCAACAATTATTTTAATAATTATCATTTCATCTAAATGCCCCCCAACTTCCTTCTTTTCCCTTCCCCATTGCAATGGTAGAGAATAGCACAGCTGTCTGATTTGAAAAAAAAAAAAATGAAAAAAATTATATTATTATTACTGTGAGCACATAATGACACACTACACACGACCATAAATCAATGTGGTGATATCTGCCCAAAATAAAACATTTTAAAAATAAAAAACAAATCAAACAAATTTGACTGAAAAAAGGGCAACACTGCACATACACATTCCGTAAAGGGAATTTCCCTATCAAGTATGAAATGTAACCATTACCTCATGGGTATTTATCCTTAAAGACCCTGTAACCTGAATACATATAACAGACTGCTCGTCGGAGCCTGTGACGCAGTCATGCCCGTCCCCGAGGGCATAAATAGACTGCACGCACAGATCTCAATGTCATGTTTCCTTTCATCCGACCTGAGACGGGAGAGACTATGAACAGTTAAGTGTTGAATATACTAGCGCACCTTTTGGACTGAGACGCGCGTTTCGGGTTAAAACTGCTTGCAGTTTTCTCCCTCAGTGTCTCGCTGCCTCATTACTTGCAGAATTATAATGAAGACTGTTAGGGCTCTAATAGTAGGTTTCCTCAGTTTTTGGACTGATGGATTAACCAAAAGCACTGTAGGTGGGCATCCCTATAGATTGTTCCCGTGGTAACTGTGGGTCCATCCTTGCTCCCGTTCCCACCGGTTCACTGTACATCGAACAAGGTTACCATTCCGATACACTGGCAGTTGTTGGGCTCAGTTCTGTCCGCAGCCAGTCTTAGGACTGTGTCACTTGGCCAGAAGCGTTATAGGTGGGCACTCCTATAGTCTGCTTAATTGGTAACTGTTGGTCCAGGCCTACCCCGTTCCCATCGGTACAGATTGTGTACAATGAACAATAATCCCACTCCGATCAGTCGCCAGGCTAGCTCTTCGTCGGGTCTGAGTTGCTTGCAATCTTTCCTGCAGTGTTTCATGCTGCCTTGGTCTCTGCTTGCAGTACCCTTGCGGCTGTCATGGCTCTGACAGCGGGCTTTCCCCAGCTTTAGGGCTGTGTAGGTTTGCCTAAAGCTGTATAGGTGGGCACCCTTATACAGTGCCTTGCATATGTATTCACCCCCCTTGGACTTTTCCACATTTTGTAGTGTTACAACCTGGAATTAAAATGCAAGGCACCTGGAATTTAATTGGAATTTTTACCATTTGATTTTCACAACATACTTAACACTTTGAAGGTGCAAAATATTTTTTTATTGTCACACAAAAGTTAATTAAACAAAAAAAAAGGCATTTGTTGGTTGCATAAGTATTCACCCCCTGAGTCAATACTTGGTAGAAGCACCTTTGGCAGCAATTACAGCTGTGAGTCTTTTTGGGTAAGTCTCTACCAGCTTTGCACATCTGGATCCTGCAATATTTGCCCATTCTTCTTGGCAAAATTGCTCAAGCTCTGTCAAGTTGGATGGGGACTGTTGGTGAACAGCAATTTTCATGTCTTGCCACAGATTCTCAATCGGATTGAGGTCTGGGCTTTGACTGGGCCATTCTAAGACATTCAGGTTCTTGTTTTTAAACCACTCCGGTGTAGCTTTGGCTGTGTGTTTAGGGTCATTGTCCTACTGGAAGGTGAACCTCCGCCCCAATCCCAGGTCTCTTGCAGACTGAAACAGGTTTTCCTCTAGAATTTCCCTGTATTTGGCTCCATCCATCTTGCCCTCAATCCTGACCAGTTTCCTAGTCCCTGCCGATGAAAAGCATCTCCATAACATGATGCTGCCACCACCATGCTTCACCGTGGGGGATGGTGTTCTCAGGGTGATGAGCAGTGTTGGCTTTGCGCCACACATAGCGTTTTGCGCTAAGGCCAAAAAGTTCAGTTTTGGTCTCATCAGACCAGAGAACCTTTTCCCACCTTTGCTGTGTCTCCCACATGCCTTTTGGCAAAATTCAAACGGGATTTGATATGGGTTTTTTTCAGCAATGGCTTTCTTCTCGCCACTCTTCCATAAAGCCCAGCTTTGTGGAGCGTCCGGGTTATAGTTGTCCGATGGACGGTTTCTCCCATCTCAGCTGTGGATCTCTCCAGCTCCTTGAGAGTTACCATTGGCCTCTTGGTTGCTTCTCTGACTAATGCCCTCCTTACCTGGTCACTGAGTTTTGGTGGACGGCCTTCTCTAGGCAGAGTCGCGGTTGTGCCATATTCTTTCCATTTTTTAATAATGGATTTAACGGTGCTCCGGGGGATGTTCAAAGTTTGGGATATTATTTTTTTTATAACCCAACCCTGATTGGTGCTTCTCCAGAACTTTATCCCGGACTTGTTTTGATAGCTCCTTGGTCTTCATGATGCTGTTTGTTTAGATATGCTCTCTAACAAACTATGGGGCCTTCCAGAAACAGGTGTATTTAATCTGAGATCATGTGACACTTCAATTGCACACAGGTGGACTCCATTCAACTAATTATGTGACTTCTGAAGGCAATTGGTTGCACCAGAGCTTATTTAGGGGTGTCACAGCAAAGGGGGTGAATACTTATGCAATCAAGACTTTTCAGTTTTTTATTTGTAAATAATTTTGAAAAATATGTATACTTTTTTCCCCACTTCAACATTAACTACTATTTTGTGTAGATCAGTGACAAAAAATCCTAATTAAATCCATTTTAATTCCAGGTTGTAACACTACAAAATGTGGAAAAGTCCAAGGGGGGTGAATACTTATGCAAGGCACTGTATATTGCTTCTGCAGTAACTTTGGGTCATAGACCTGCTCCATTCCTGACCCAGTATACATACCGAACAGCTAACGAGGTTACTGCACCGGGGTTACCGAATTGTACCGTACTGAGTGTACCACCGGACCGAACCGAAGGTACCGGAACGAGTGTACCGCCACCGAGTGGTGAACTGCCACCGAGTGGTGAACCACCACCGAACAGTACTGTACCGAGTGTACCACCACTGAGTTTAACACTCACTGAACCGTGCCTTGCAAGGTACTGTACAGCACACAACACATTTTGCTGTCTGCTCAGTTCAACCTCGGTTCATCACCGTTCAGACTTGGTTCAAAGGTGGTATTGTGGTACAAAGCAGTGATACCATTTATTTATTTTAATCCCTATTTTAATATATGTAAAATAAACTCCTTTATAAAGGGGATGTGTAACCCCCATTGCGCACTAATGTACCTACCTGGTGCTAAAGGCACCGAACCAGTACCAAACAGCAACTGTATATTCTTACTGTACATTGCTTGCTATTTGCATAATGCCTAGGGTCATCCCTGTGACACCTGCAAGGCCAGCCTGCCTGTCTGGTACCAAGTAGGCCTTGTTGACAGCCCATTTACTGTCTTTTTATCAAACCGCTTTCCTACGAGTTTTGAACTGAGACACAAGCAATCCATTTATGCGGCTTTTACACGCGCTTTAATGAAAGAGAGGGCAGAATGACTGTGTTTAATGAGTTTGTCAGAGCGCTGTGCTTTGCTGGACAGCCAGTGTTTATTGCAGAAAGGTGTGTATTGGTGACTTTGCGACAGTACTGTCCACCAGCTAAAACACTGTCTAACGCCGACAATCTTAACCGTAAATATTTGACAGAAAATGGTGATGCTTTAGTTGGTAAACTTAAGGAACGCATTGTCTCATGTCTCCCGATGGCTTGCACTGTGCAGTTCTGTCAATTTTCTTTTTCTTTTTATGATTTCAAGGTGAATAAACCTGGCTTGTTTTGTGCTGATGTCATGTTCATACCTTCTGTAGGTACTGTTTCCGCCAGCACAGCGATTTGCCCAAACGTTTACAAAGTACGAGCTAATTTAGGAAAATGTGGCTTCGACTTGCAGATTCTGCTTCATCATACGTGCCAGGGAGCAGGTACATTAAACTTAATCAGAACTGCAACACATCATATTCCACATGTAAAGTGTGTATGTAAACTGAGTTTTTTCCCAAATTATTTTTTAATTTTATTTATTTATTTAAATCCCTATTTTAATATATGTAAAATAAACTCCTTTATAAACATTTTTCAGTGGGATGCTCCTCCAGGACCAGGCGTTTTTTGGCTGTAGTTGACTCTTCCTATAAAAATTCACTAGAAATCTATTTTGAGCTTTAACTCTCTCTTAACTCAAGGTTAGATAACTTCCAATCTCAAATGCAGACTGTTAAACTGGTAAACTATCTTGGGTTCTTCCATGTTACATGACTATTCTGGACTATGTGGCATCCAGTTGTACCAGTACTTGCATCAGCTTGTACTTGCACTGAACTGCTCCGTATTCTACAACTGCTCTTTTAATTACAACTATTTCCTGTATCTTTTACTCTTGTATGTGTCGGTTCACGTTTTTGTAATTGCTCTTATTTGAAATCATTCTTCTCCATTTATCGTACTTACTATGTGCTCTTAATGGACTTTACTTGTAATAAGCAAATATGTTTAACTGCTTTAGTCGAACTCGCTCTTTAAATGTAATTATTTACTCTTCTTTATTTTGCTCTTATTTGAATTTGATCTTATGTACTACTGATTTTTTTTTACTGTACTTTATAACTGCTCTTATCTGTAATGTAATATTCTGTAATGTAATACTTTGTACTGTGATATTTGCACTGGATAAGGTTGTCTGCTATTGAAATTACAGTAAAATATATTAATCAAGTGGTCACATGTAAATAGTCAGATGTTTAGTCCCTTGGTGCCAGGTTATTTCAGATATCACTGTTTAGTTACTTGTAGTTACTTTGTGTTGAAAGGGACAAGGTTATTAGCATGAAGTATTGGTTTTGGTAAATCATAAAGCAGTATGATTTTAGTAAATAAATATGTGGGATTGCTTTTTTATATGTTTATTTTGTCACACAGAAGAGGTAGAGAAGATGTCCAAGAAGATGGAGGAAGTGAAAGAGGCCAATGTGCGGGTGGTCTCTGAAGAGTTCTTGACCGATATAAAGTCCTCAGGCAAGGCCCTGCAGGAGCTGCTGTCTCTTCATGGTATCTCATCCTGGGGAGCAGAGGTGAAGCTGGAAACCTCTGCCACCAAGCCTGTTGGGCTGCCAGCTGGGAAGAGCTCTGGGAAGGTGAAAGACGAGGAAGGTACTGTCACTGTTTTACATTTCAATTTTACTATTGAGTCAATCGTATCATAGAACTGCTTTTTACATTTGTATTTCTGTTAATGTTAATTAACTGTTTATTACAGAAAATAATAAAAGCTGTGGCACGATTTACACAGGAAAAATAATATAATTCTGTGATTGCACTTTTGTTGTGATGAAAGGGTGTAGCGACAAACTATTCTAGAATTGTGAAGATGTAAAAATTGGTTAGGATTTTTTGGCGCTTAAACACTTTGGGACAGTTATGTGAATTACCAGTTTATGTGAATTATATTGAATGGGGCAAATTGTCTTTTGTAAATCTGGACCTTTTGATCTTAAACTCAGTGAAAGCTTTTTTAATTTTTTTTTTGATAATGAGTTCCTTAATGCTGTGATAACGTATGATAACAGTAATAATTAATTTTTATGTGACTTGGTTTTCAGGCTCCAGTAAATCTAAGAAGATGAAGTTAACTGTAAAGGGAGGAGCTGCTGTGGACCCTGACTCTGGTAAACTAGTATAATATAGAGTTGACATTCAATTGTGATATAATTTATTATTTCACAGAACTGCTGATTGAGTTCTGAACACGTGAGATTGTATATTTAACATCGCCTTGAACTTTCAGGTCTAGAGGATGGTGCTCATGTTCTTGATCAAAATGGTAAAATCTTTAGTGCTACTCTGGGACTGGTGGATATCAGCCGAGGAACAAACTCTTACTACAAATTACAGCTGCTGGAAGATGATGTTAAAAAGCGGTGAGTTAAGTGTGGTGTGTGTTTTTTTGTTTTTGTTTTTTTTTGGACAAGTGCACTGCTTGAGAACCCCAGTCTTGGTCTGGACACTCATGGTCATTCAAGCCTGACTACCAGCTGTGCAGAAGTGTGACAAGCCAGATTTGCCTGGATAGATGAAAGGCATGAGAGGCCACTGACAGCCCTAACCAAAATACATTTAAAATAAATAAATGAATGTTTTGTAATGCAGATCAGTAAAGAAAATGATTTATTTAACAGAGGACTAGTCATCGGTTTATATTAAGGGATGTATTTTGACATCCTCATTATCATATACTTTCAGTAATAACTGTTAACCGCAGCACTGCAGAGAACTCAGAACTGTCTGACAACTTTAGCTTTTTAGAGTCCTGGGATGTTTTCAAGTAACCGCTCTTGTTGACTTTGAAATGTTCATGTGATAAATTGAGACAGCTATGATATGTGCATGCCTTGGTAGCCTTTTTTCCTTTCTAAACAATTATTGTTTATTTAGCAGTCGCCTTTATCCAACTGTGTTAAGCCCTTTACAACAAAGTGTTTTTGACAGTCACCCCACAGCCACGCATTTTATGACAGTTTTTACCACACTGTCTTTAAGTGCTATAAAAACTTCAGACCGTAGAGTGAAAAAAATGTTTTATTTCCAGACCCTTCCTTGCTAGAACACGACTACATTTTCATCCTAACAAAATAATGATTTATTTGATTTTTTTTTATTTTATGTGCATATACTTCCAAATAAACAAACATACAGTACTGTGCAAAAGTTTTAGGCAGGTGTGAAAAAATGCTGTAAAGTAAGAATGCTTTCAAAAATAGACATGTTAATAGATTATATTTATCAATTAACTAAATGCAAAGTGAGTGAACAGAAGAAAAATCTAAATCAAATCCATATTTGGTGTGACCACCCTTTGCCTTCAAAACAGCATCAATTCTTCTAGGTACACTTGCACAAAGTCAGGGATTTTGTAGGCATATGGTCAGGTGTATGATTAAACAATTATACCAAACAGGTGCTAATGATCATCAATTCAATATGTAGGTTGAAACACAATCATTAACTGAAACAGAAACAGCTGTGTAGGAGGAATAAAACTGGGTGAGGAACAGCCACACTCAGCTAACAAGGTGAGGTTGCTGAAGACAGTTTACTGTCAAGTCATACACCATGGCAAGACTGAGCACAGCAACAAGACACAAGGTAGTTATACTGCATCAGCAAGGTCTCTCCCAGGCAGAAATTTCAAGGCAAACAGGGGTTTCCAGATGTGCTGTCAAGCTCTTTTGAAGAAGCACAAAGCAGACAGCGTTGAGGACCGTGAGGCGCAGTGGTCGACCAGGAAACTTACTGCAGCAGATGAAAGACACATCATGCTTACTTCCCGCCATGTCGGAAGATGTCCAGCAGTGCCATCAGCTCAGAACTGGCAGAAAACAGTGGGACCCTGGTACACCCATCTACTGTCGGAGAAGTCTGGTCAGAAGTGGCCTTCATGGAAGACTTGCGGCCAAAAGCCATACCTCCGGCGTGGAAACAAGGCCAAGCGACTCAACTATGCGCGAAAACACAGGAACTGGGGTGCAGAAAAATGGCAACAGGTGCTCTGGACTGATGAGTCAAAATTTGAAATATTTGGCTGTAGCAGAAGGCAGTTTGTTCGCGAAGGGCTGGAGGCGTACGAATGAGTGTCTGCAGGCAACAGTGAAGCATGGTGGAGGTTCCTTGCAAGTTTGGGGCTGCATTTCTGCAAATGGAGTTGGGGATTTGGTCAGAATTAATGGTCTCCTCAATGCTGAGAAGTACAGGCAGATACTTATCCATCATGCAATACCATCAGGGAGGCATCTGATTGGCCCCAAATTTATTCTGCAGCATGACAACGACCCCAAACATACAGCGAAAGTCATTAAGAACTATCTTCAGCGTAAAGAAGAACAAGGAGTCCTGGAAGTGATGGTATGGCCCCACAGAGCCCTGATCTCAACATCATCGAGTCTGTCTGGGATTACATGAAGAGAGAGAAGCAACTGAGGCTGCCTAAATCCACAGAAGAACTGTGGTTAGTTCTCCAAGATGTTTGGGCCAACCTACCTGCCGAGTTCCTTCAAAAACTGTGTGCAAGTGTACCTAGAAGAATTGATGCTTGATGCTGTTTTGAAGGCAAAGGGTGGTCACACCAAATGTGGATTTGATTTAGATTTTTCTTCTGTTCACTCACTTTGCATTTTGTTAATTGATAAATATAATCTATTAACATGTCTATTTTTGAAAGCATTCTTACTTTACAGCATTTTTTCACACCTGCCTAAAACTTTTGCACAGTACTGTATATATTTCACAAACTTAATTACTTAGATGTATTAAATGTTTTGAAATAGAAAATAGGAAGTTTTTGTTGGGCTGGAAATGTGGGTCTGTGAGACCAGCTCCAACACCAATCAAAACCACTGTATTCAAAGCAAACAGCATGTCAATCAGCTGTGTAAGTAAACAGAGACAAGTCTGGCAGGTTTATTTGTTTATTTAGCAGACGCCTTTATCCAAGGCGACTTACAGACACTAGGGTGTGTGAACTATGCATCAGCTGCAGAGTCACTTACAATTACGTCTCACCCGAAAGACGGAGCACAAGGAGGTGAAGTGACTTGCTCAGGGTCACACAATGAGTCAGTGGCTGAGGTGGGATTTGAACCGGGGACCTCCTGGTTATAAGCTCTTTTCTTTAACCACTGGACCACACAGTTTGCACAGGGCTTGACTGTTACTCTAGCAAAGTTGGTGCAGTTTATTAACGGAATGCCGTAGTTACGCAACTAAGAAGGGACGCATAGCATAAAATCAAACATGGCCGATGGTGGCCACCCAAAGACCACAAAGGGAATTGAACATAGCCGATTGAGGTTTCAAAGGGGATAAGAGAACTTGAACTACTGTATAGGCTGTGTTGTCAGTCCATATAAAAACCTCAGTAGATATTAAATGCTTCTTTCATTTCCAGATATTGGGTCTTTAGGTCTTGGGGCCGTGTGGGCACAACAATTGGAGGTAACAAGTTGGATAAGTTCTCTGATAAGAATGCAGCCATCGATAATTTCCTGTCGGTTTATGAAGAGAAAACTGGGAATTCCTGGCACTCAAAGAACTTTACCAAATACCCAAACAAATTCTATCCTCTGGAGATAGACTACGGACAGGTAAAACTTCAGCAACAACAGAACAGCATGCATACTGAGCTAGTGTAGTTGACAGAATGGTGCTATAATCGCATTTAAATGTTTAAAATAATTAAATAAATGAATTGGGTTTGTGTTGTAAATAGCTATGGGTGTAACAATACAGTATTGTCACTGTACAATATGATATGTATCATGATTAAGGCTACGATTTTGTCATGGAAATCGTAAATTTGAATTAAGTGGAAATGGGATGTAAAAACACATTTGATTAGGTGCTTTTATTTCTATCAAATGCAGTGTGCAGCACTACAAATCTGCAAGTGTCTAAATTGTTTGGTTGTGTTTCCACACAGCATATGTGTAGTTGTAGGTCAGTGAATGAAATTTGTAGCTGAGCAAGCATTTATTGGGTGACAGCTAGAAAACAAAAAAATAGTGAGGTGAGCTGTAAAGACAGAAAAACAAATGCATCGGAGAACAGAACTCTGTTTCAGAATCGTGGAAAACTCTAAAGCATTGCATCGTGTCGCAGCCCTTTTGACTGCGCAAAGTGGTTGCAGCTGTTCGTACTTTAAACACAGACTGCATTCGCAAAATTGGATAAATTGACATTTGAGTAGATGTGCTGAGTTGGTACCTCTTATACAAAATCGTAGCCTGATTAGAGCTGTATTTTTTTCACGGTAAAAATTTGTTTCACAGTCTAAAATTTTGTATAATATATATTAAAGCATATTGATCATTTTATACAACAAATGTCCTAAATATTTAAATAATTACCTGAAAAACACCAAGTGCTAAATTGTAGAATATTTTGTTTTATGTCCACCTTTTTAACCCTTTGCAGTCCATTTATTAAGTGCGTGTCAGGTCCAATTTATTTTCACACGCGCAGTTAATTTTAGACGCAGCTGTTTAAAAGTATTTTTTTTCCACAGTCAAACGGGTTTAAAAGGCCCTGCATATCAACAAAGCACACTAGGCATCTCCAGCCCCGCCCCACCCTTTCGTTCGCTACCGCTTTCACATTTGCTAACAAATAAATAATAATAATAGTCATACATACCGATCAATCATCTCCTGATCACTGGTTTTATCACCAAATGCCTCAATAATGCGATCCAAGTCATTATTTTATTACTATAACATCTGAAAAAAGCTCTGCAAATGTCCGTGATATTCTCTGAGCGCTGATTCAGCAGCAGCCAGCTGGTTTCCTTATGGCCGCCGTTATCTGATGCCAGGGGCAAGTATGACTATTCATGAGACATGCCCTTTTTTTTTTTTTTTTCGGCTTGTCTCGGCTCCTGTCTCTCCCACTCGGCCATTGAATGGTTTCTCGGCTTTTTCGGACTAGAAACCGGTTTTGTGTTTTTGATGATGTCGGACAGGGTCCGACATTGGACCGGATCGGAATAATTGCAATGTCGGACCAGGTCCGACATAGGACCGCAAAGGGTTAAAGATACTCTAATTTCACCATCAATGAATTATCAAACAAAATGAATTTAAAAATAAGACACATGAAATTTCCGATCTTAGATTCAGCTTGTGTCTTTCGTTGAAGACATTTTTTTATTTTTAAATTGTGCTGCTCCATGCAGTGTGTTAATTATTTACCAGAAGCAAACTAAACCGGCTGACAGGTTCCTAGATGCAACGTGACAGGTAGTGTCAAAAAGGAAAACGTTTTTGTAAGTGATAAAAAAAAGTATATTGTGATAGCATTGCCTGTGCACATGGGGCTGCACGTGTGTGAGAGAGAGGTGTGAAGGGACAGCCTGAAACCAAGAGGGCCACCATTTGCAGAGCCACATGGTGATGGTGTTGTTTGATGATGTAAATGTGGGAGTGATTGAATGTTTAATTGTTGATTTGTATAAGTGAATGAAAGAGGTGTGCGATGTGGCCAGGTGGTGATTGATTGATTGAGTGATTAATTGTCAATCAACCCCTGGCCACATATAAAAGGCAGAACAATGAGTGTTTGTGAGAGAGTGTGTTGGAGAGTAGTGAGGAGTGAAAGCCTGTGTGGCATGAGTTTAAGAAATATCACAAGTGTGTTGACATTTGTTTGTGGAGTGAAATTCCCAATGTGATGGACTTTCTGTTACCTGTGGTACCGGTGGTTTATACTTTCCCAATGTGATGGACTTTCTGTTACCTGTGGTACCGGTGGTTTATACTTTACGGCCCTCGAGACAGTCTTTTGTCATGTTTTTCTGAATAAAACCAGACTTTTCTTTTGTGTGTGGGTGTGTGGGTGTGTGTGTGTGTGTGTGTGTGTGGGTGTGTGGGTGTGTGGGTGGGAAACCCCTCGATACTGCATTAGACAGGCCAAACAAGCCCTCTGAACTTGACAACGTCACAATATTTACACTATTTTTTTCAAAAATAGGAATTTTCATGGGGAACTATATATTATACAGCAATGGGTACATTTCACAGAAATCATGAAATCCTGTGATAACTGAAAAAAATACAGCCTTATACATGTCATGGGCCAGATGGGCTATTAATAATTATTTGTTTATTTAGCAGACGCCTTTATCCAAGGCGACTTGCAGAGACTAGGGTGTGTGAACTATATGTCAGCTACAGAGTCACTTACAATTACGTCTCACCCGAAAGACGGAGCACAAGGACGTGAAGTGACTTGTTCAGGGTCACACAATGAGTCAGTGGCTGAGATGGGATTTGAACCGGGGACCTCATGGTTACAAGCCCTTTTCTTTAACCACTGGACCACACTGCCTCCACTATTAATTCATTTGGTTTCATTTAATGAGCTATTGTTAAATGACAAAAATAAATGAGAAAGAGAGTATATCTATTTAAACCAACTTTAAGCAAGCCACACTTAGTCTTCATCCAAAAATAATTTGGTTAACTATAATATGTTGTACTTTAGGTCTTGTTTCACAATACAAACTATACACATCTCTATTACAGTACTTTGATAAACTGAATCGTTACACCTCTACAAATAGCTAAAACATACTATTTTCAGTAATATTTTGTTTTTTATATTAGGACGTATGCACAAAAACCTATAGGAACTTGATTACGTATTCTTGTTTTTCATTTCTTGTATTTTTAAACTGCTGAGTTTAAGGTATTTTTATAAATGTGTATACATTGTTATAATTTCTGAATTGAAAATAAATGCTCAACACCCCTCTTAAAGCAAAACGGATATCAGGGCTCGTGTCAGGTTATGGTAATATAAAAATAGATTAGTCTATTGGTTACCCTCCATATGCCTCTGGTATTTTATTACACTAATCAATTTATGAGTATGCTGATGAGTGCCTATCTGCACATCTCTGGATATCTCAGTTGTTTGGAGCAGTGTCCTTTTGTATTAATGTTTTCAAGTAAAATATTCAGCAAATGTACAATCATAACGATTATGATTTAAGTGCAAATTGTTACAACATTTCAAGTTAGAAAAATGTGTGCATGTACAATTAAACATACATACGTACATACATGCATACTTACAATTGATCTATAATTATAATTGCTCTTGTGTCCTAAACTGTTTAAGAATATGAAAATATATAATAGTTGTATTTTGCTGTTAATTTCAGGACGAAGAGGCTGTAAAAAAACTAACGGCCAGTGCCGGTACCAAATCCAAGCTGGCTAAGCCAGTCCAAGAACTTATAAAGATGATCTTTGATGTGGAGAGCATGAAGAAAGCTATGGTGGAGTTTGAGGCATGTAAAGACATGTGTAGCTGTAACATCAGTTAATACTTGGAGCATTTCTACCCTTAAATAGTAAAAATTAAAATGCCATTAACAAATTATATATTTGCCTATTTGTTTTTCTAGTTAAATATATTGTTTATTGCAGTCCATTTGAAAACTGGATCACGTTGCTGTACAGAGTTGGATACATTTATTCTCTTAAGAAACAAATATTTTATAATCAAATGTGTTTGAGTTTAAAACTGTGTATCCTTGCATTGTTCGGTTTGATTTTTAAAGATCACTATGATTATTTATTTTAACAGATTGACTTGCAGAAGATGCCTCTCGGAAAGCTAAGTAAAAGGCAGATCCAGAGTGCATACTCCATCCTCAGTGAGGTTCAGCAAGTGAGTGTAAAGGTTTCTTTCCAAATGGGAGGAATAACGGTGTTATAACAAATCAATGTGTCTACTAGATATCTTTGTTTCAAGGACGATACAACATTCAGTTTACTTGTTTAATAAAAAATATATTGGACATCTATGGATTTTTTTTTTTTTTTTTGTTAACACTATAGTACCATATTTACAAGATGTCCAGTGCAGCATAGTAGTAACACTGGCAAGATGAGATTTACAGTGTATGTTAAATTAAAATGCATCAACTAAATATGTATTTTACTGTATAGAATTTGTTTAGTATTCAGTTAGCTGTAAATAAAATACACAATGTAACAGAACAATGTAAAATTTGTATAAAATGTTAATACATAATAAAAATATACAGTGCTCCCTCGCTATAATGCGGGTCTCGGGGGACACACAATATGAGCATTGTAACCGAAGAGCGTTATAAAAGGGGGAGAGAGGGTGGGGGGCGCCGCAGGACACAACACACATCTGACTAAAATACCAAATAAAATAACTCCCTCTCTGTAATGCATACGTAGTGAAGCTAAAATGTAACTTTCCGGAAATTAACCATGCATAAAGCACCATGTAACCAACGTTATATTTTTTACAACACACACAAAAAGAGGTAACATTCTCACTTGTGGATCACTTTAATTAGCAGTTTTTAAACTATAAATAGCCTGGCTAAACGGCGGTCGGGAATTCAGTTCGAAGCGACAGACAACAAACCAAGTGTGAGAAGGGGAGCGGGTTAGGCGATGGGAAGAGAATGGGCTCGCCCAGGATCGGCTGCCGGATTGGGGCTGAAGCGAAGCTGAAGCGTCTCGTCTCCCGGAGAAAACTGCAGCTTCTCTTGCAGCAAAAAAGTAAATACATTAGGAAAGATAACCACATAATAGGCCT
Source organism: Acipenser oxyrinchus oxyrinchus (assembly GCA_030684275.1). Lineage (NCBI taxonomy): Eukaryota > Metazoa > Chordata > Actinopteri > Acipenseriformes > Acipenseridae > Acipenser > Acipenser oxyrinchus. The sequence goes on from CM060252.1 coordinate 47,959,729, forward strand.
AATATTTATTTAGTTATAAAACAAATGCTGAATAAGATGTGTGTGTTAAAGTGCCAGCGCAGCTTTTCTTCAGTTCAGATACTGTATCAAAAGGGAGAGACACCGACCTTGACCAGGGGTTCATAGGGGGCGGCACACAATTGGCAGAGCGGTTAGGTCGGTTCACTGCGCACCAGCGACCCCTGTGGCTGATAGGGCGTCTGCAGTGGAGCCATTCAGATCTGTGTTGTCCTCCGGCACTGTAGGTCTGGTGGCTTCGGTGTGGATCTGCAGTATGAGAAATGACGGACTGTCAGGAACACATTTTGGAGGATGCGTGTTTCAGCCTCCATTCCCCGAGTCGCCGGGGGGTTGCAGCGGTGAATCAAGATAAAAAATAATAATTGGGCACTCCAAATTGGGGAGAAAACCGGGTAAAACCATTGGCGACGACTAAATTAAAATGTTTATATATATACAGTGTATGTGTGTGTGTGTGATATATATATATATATATATATATATATATATATATATATATATATATATATATATATATATATATATATATATATATATATACACATACACATAAACGGACGTTAGATTGAAGTTGTTTGCAGTTTGAATACCGGTGCTATATTTACTGTAGTAATATTGCATGAATCACTTGTATAGGGAATTGGGGGACATGCTGTAGGAGCGTTATAACCGAGAGCCTTATAGCGAGGGAGCACTGGACTAGAATAAGTTTATCTATCATAAGCTTTGTTCAGCAAAAAAAAAACCTTACTAAACTTAAGCACTGAGGCCTTTGCTGATGTTTACAAGCAGACGATCCCGTTTCCTAGGGGATCAGTGAAAAAACAATCATTGTATCAGTTAACTCTTTCTTATCCAGTGGATTGTGGGATACTAGAAGACTAAGGCCAGTTTCAGAGGGATGCTCTAGAGGCGTGCCAAACTCAATTCAAGCACAAAATTTTGACTAAGTCCCAATTAAGTACATGGGTAGAGCGCTATTTACATAAGCAGAGCTCTATTTAACTGACCGTAAATCGTGCTTCTACCTGGGGAATCCACTCACTGATCTAACCTTCGCGGCTACGGCTTCCGAAAATGTAGATCGCCCCGGTGACTAGAGGGTAAAAACAGATCCTAAAAACTGAAAACTTTTAAGTTGTTGTTGTAGTTGTATTTATTTATTTTTTTTAATTTTTTTTTACAATAATGGAGACATTGATGGTTAAATGTCATTTAAAGCTTGTTTCGCTGTGTAGACAAACTCTTCAGTTAACTGAGTTTTTCTTTATAATAACCATATGTCATTTGTCTACGATGCGACTTTATTTAAGACACCTTTGGAATAAGTGCGATCTCGCTTTGGTGCATGCCAGTATGAAACCAATTGGTTCATCCTATTTAATGAAGTGCGGTTCTAACGCGTATTTTCAATTGAGTTTGGCACGCCTCTGGAGCATCCGTCTGAAAATGGCCTAATGGCAGTAGTCTTTCTTTTCTTTTGGGAGTGTTTAGTTACAAACTTGCAAAAATAAATCAGGAAGCTATGCTGAACTTTGACCCTAATTGTCTTTTTGTATTGTTACGTTAACTTTTATAGTATAGATAGGGTTCTTGGTTTTCGGTATTAGTTTTTTTTCAGAATTTCCCAATAATTTTTTGGTGTTTTATTTTTTAATTGAAAACCAGGAGAAAAATCTGTATTTATAATCCTCCACAATGTGATTTGCTTTGGTACTGGACATTGTTAAAATGCAAATACAACAACATGCTGTACTTGTTTAACGTTATTTATTACTGTGTATTCAACAACACACCAATAGCCACTTATATTTTAAGCATCCCAATGGAATTCAGTGCTCATCGCCGATTTAAAACTTTGTATACAATAAAAACCCTTATATACAGTAGACCTAAAATAAGTGCAGGAACGTTTACACACAAACTACAACCCCGTTTCAGAAACTGCTGTATCATACATTGAAATAGAGAATAATGCCACTACTCAAAATAAATACATAAAGTGTGAGCAGCTTTTTGCTAAAAGCAGTTTGTTTGTTGGTTTGAAACTGAGTAGTATGTTTTCCAGTGTTAGGCTAATATGCTCATCACAGTTCAAAACTTTGCAGAATACACTGGTACAAACTTTAAATGCAGGCAATTTTTAAGCAAACACGAAACAGCCACTCAACCTAAATACGTTCACTAAAGCATCTTTAAAAAAAAACGAGAATCGTATAGCTACAAAAGGTGTGAATATAATTTACTGTGGAAGTAATTCTGTCAACACATGCTTAAATACTTTTTTTTTTTCAAATAAAAACATTTAGCTGTAAATGGTGGAAGCTGGTTAATGCAAATAATAAACTTCAACTTGCAGTGCCCACCCAACCAAACCTGATAACACTCAAGCAAGCATAAAAGATGAGCTCCCACTTGTTTACAACACATGCATCAAAAATGAATTGCACTATTAACAGCAGAAGTGGTACTGCATCTAGAGGACCCAGCAGTCTTAAAGTTTGCAATTGTTAAAAGATACATAGTGAGTGTTATTCATAACAATTGGTGTGACAAGTACTTTTTTTAAAGTCAACATAAAATACATAAACTATTTCACATTAAGGTAAAGTTTATTTAATTTCTTTAAGTTTGATTATCTGTATAAATATCTGATCTGAACATGACTGATTTGCTGTGGCATTTATTTTGCATGCCTGAATAAAAAAAACGGTCACATGCAATGAAAAACTGGACAGTATAAAACTCCATTTAGCCAGATTTGTATTTAATTGAAAACTAAATACAAAATTGAAGAAGGATGTAATACAACAAACTCATAACAAGAATGACAAAAAGCGCATGGAATGCATCAGAGCGTATTTTACAAGCATTATTTTTTTCCAGAAAATTACGGTAGATCATTATTTGCCATCCTTACTATTTCAGAAAAAAACAGATGCTATAAAATAAGTAATTTCTTGCTATCTTATTTTTCATCAGACTGTTTCTGGTGGTGGTTCAGACTCGCAGATCCTGGATCTGTCTAATCGGTTTTATACCCTTATTCCACATGACTTTGGAATGAAGAAGCCTCCTCTCTTGAACAACCTGGAATATATTCAGGTATGCATTAACATGGTTAACTCCCTTTGGTCTGGAGAATAGGAAGTCCAAGTGTTGGAGGTTTAATTCTTAACTTTGTGTCCAACTTTTTAAAGATGACACAGTTTTTACCCTAAGAAAAGGACTTCTAAACTACTTTTTTATAAACCCCAGGGTCCTATGAAAAAGAAAATGGCATTTTTATGTCCATGATACTAAACTTCTTTTTGAAGGATTTTATCATAAATGTAAAGGTTTTCTCTTTATTTTGTGTAACATTTCCAGACCAAAGTCCATATGCTGGATAACCTCCTTGACATTGAGGTTGCTTACAGCCTTCTGCGAGGAGGAGCTGAAGATGACAAGAAAGATCCCATTGACATCAACTATGAGAAGCTCAAAACTAAGATTGAGGTAGGTCAATTGAATTGGGTATTTTCATCATACAGTATTTTGTAAAGTTACTTGGTGCTGAAAGAGTTCAGTAAGATCTGATTGAATTTCTATCATATGTCTGATAAGGTGCATGAATGATGTAAAAACCCCAAAAATCTAGATGGAGAAAATGAAAAAATATTTGAGATTACATATTTTAGTACCAAAATTAAAACCTCTTGGTCTCTTCTGGGAATTTACTGAACGTCTGTTTTTATAGCCAAGAAGGAACTTCAGACATCTGTTTTAATTGTATTGTACTTCACTGCAGAAATGTTTGATATGAAGAAAAATACAAACATAACAGATGGCGGACCCAAGGTTATTATTTACATCAAATAAGAAGAGCAGGCTGAGTTTTAAAAGAATGCATTGGGGAAAGTCATAATTAGTTAATGTGATGACAGACATAAATTGCATGGACTCATTTTTGGTATGGGCTAGGACTAAATATAGGGCATATTAATATAGTTTAGGAAATGGCACATGTGTTAATTTTTAGCATCTTTCACACAGAAAGCCGTAAACCAATATTATTGAACATTATTTTCACACGGGGGGGGGGCCTTGGTATAGTGCAATGCATTCATATAACTTGCATTTCTCTGGCTTTTCTTTTTCTTACTTTTATAATATGTTTCTATCAACAGGTTGTTGACAAGGAATCCAAAGTATTCAACATCATTTTGGACTATGTCAAGAACACTCATGCTGCTACTCACAACTCCTATTCTCTTGAAGTTGAAGATGTAAGTGATATTACAATTGTTACATCTACAGTACAACTGTGTCCCTTTGTAATACTCCTATGTCTGGTTCCTCAATAGAATAAACTCTTGCACCTGATCTGATATAGTAATTTTTGCCACATTTGCCTTTCTCCCAATACTACTAATAACCCTGCTATTTATCACTGCAATGGCATTCTTCATTTTATTTAATTATTTTTTCCAAATGATTTTGGTGACACTTCAGTTTTCAGTTCGTGGGGTTAAAGTATTTTAGATGTGATTCTACACCATATTTGTATTGACTGAGATATTACGTTTATTATTTGGCTAATAGACTTATTTGCCTGACTTTTCCTGCCCTTCTCTTGCAGATCTTTGAGATAGTTCGTGAGGGAGAGTACCAGCGTTATAAGCCATTCCAGGAGCTTCCCAACCGCCAGTTGCTTTGGCACGGTTCTCGCACCACAAACTTTGCAGGCATCCTTTCTCAAGGTCTGCATTGCACCCCCCGAGGCTCCAGTTGTAAGTTACTTGATGCCAGGCATTCCTTTTTGTTCTGTATTGATAGACAAAGTCAATTGAATAATGACAGTTTTTTGTTTTTTTTATCTGCATATTTTATAATGCACTTTAGTTATTGTACTGGATCACCAGACATTTTCTAATACAGCCACAGTTTAGAGCCTTTAATTTTTTTAAAAAGTTCTGAAAACCAACATCTCTTTAGTCTTATTTTTTTCTTTAATATATGGTGTATATCAAGCCCAATGTATGTTTGCTTTTTGTTAAGTCAGTGGAATAATACATTTTAGAAATTACCTTTCAGTTAATCTATAACTTTAAACACACAAACATAACATATACAGTAGTATTACTGAATAAAATTAGTCAATGTGTTAATTATGGAATTATAAAAATAGGGAATTTTTGTAACGTGCACCAACTCCAGTTCTTCATGGAAACCTGTTAAGTGTTATAACTTGGGATTTACTCTTCATTTCTGATCAGCAGCAATGAACTGCCAGAGTGGGTGGAGGTAAGCAATCTAGAGTGCATCATCAGCACAATTTAAACAATCAATACCTGGGAGCCCATGTTTAATAGGAACTTTTACAGGACTAGATCACAGTCGATCTTTCTCATTCTGTAAGCAAGTTAGATGACTACAATACCACAGGCATGGGCAAAGATTTATCTTCAAAAATGTGTCTCTTATCCTGTTGGACTTTTGGTTTACTTTGCTCAGTCTCTGGTACCATAAAATTGAGAGCCAGGACATGTTTTTCACTTTATTCATTCTAAAATTACAGACTGGTTACATGTTTGGAAAAGGTGTTTATTTTGCTGACATGGTCTCAAAGAGTGCCAACTACTGCCACACCTCCCAGGCTGATCCTGTGGGTCTGATTCTGCTGGGTGAGCTTGCTCTAGGAAACATGTAAGTCATTTCCTCATATAAACTGTCAACTTTCTGAAGAATAAAAATGCATCCTGTGTATTTTCATTAATGCTGTATTTTAAAAACAAAATGTATGTCGTGCTCGTAAGGAGAAGATTCCAAAAATATATTTTGTCAGTGATTTTTGCATACCCATACAGGATTACATACACATGTGTCACATTCTGATTGGGTTTTACAGAATAAGTTTTGTGCTGTTTAATGTACAAGTGGCAACGTCTATCAAGTTGAGTGTATTTCTCGGCTTTGTCAGGCTGTCGTACAAAGAACACAAGGGAAAATACATTCTTAACTTCATTTAAGATAGTCACGGAAGACTTTAAATATTAATTTAAACTAAAACTGTAAACTGACATTAACATACTTTTTAAAGAACCTGTTATGGTTTAAACATTTAGAAGAATGCTTTTGCGTTGCATTGCCATTTTGAATGTGAGATCTACACTGTCATCAAAAGTACAAGTGTAGTTGTAATCCGCAAAGACTATTTTTTTCACATGGTTTTACAATTATTTTTGTTTTAGCAATGTGTTTTCTTCAGCAGCATAAATAGTATAACTGATCTTCTGTTTATTTACTCAGGTACTTTCCTTAAAGATCTACAAAAAAAAAAAAGCAATAGTACCACTGTGTTTATTATAGCTTTTGACCTGAAACCAAGATCATTGTTTGTTTCTGTTCCATAGGCATGAGCTGAAGAAAGCTGCTCATATTTCTAAGTTACCTAAGGGTAAACACAGTGTCAAAGGTAAGCTTTTATTTAAGTCTTTTTGTTTTACTGTTACCGCTCAAGACCTGTGATGCATTTTTTGCTGCTGTTGAACATGAGTATTATTTCATTTGATCTCAAAAAAAGTAAATTAATGTTTCAAGGTATGTTATTGTATTTAATTTAATTTTATTTGTGCCTTTTGTTTAATTGTTTATTATTGTTTAATAAGTGTGCAACAGTGTTAACTGCAGCTTTCCGTCTCTGGGTCAATCTTCCTGACATTCACCATTCTTGGCCGTGCCACAACCTTTTCACATAAGTACATTTATGTTAAAAGAATGCATGTCTTTGCTGTGTGACAAGTTAAAAAGACATATCCTAGCCAGGTAATTGCTGAGCTGATCAGAAAGGGGTAACTTGGGTCCTTGTTTACAGGTTTGGGTAAAACTGCCCCGGATCCAAGTGCTACTATTACTTTGGATGGAGTGCAAGTTCCGTTAGGAAAAGGTGTTCCAACAAATATTCCTGACACCAGTCTGCTCTACAATGAGTATCCTTTTATAACAGGACTGTTTTATTCTTTATTTATTAAAGCATTTGTTTAGTTAAAGATTGCTTCATTTATAACTGAATTAGCTGTAACATAGATGTGTGCATTAAGAATTGTGGAAAACAAATATTTTCCTTTTATTGGCACCAGCAATATGACTGGTGGGTGTGTGGGTTTTTTTGTTTTTGCAAAAAAACAGTTTTTCTGTAGGAATATTTCTGTGTGCTAAATTTTAATGTTAACAATTGAAGAACTAAAACAATCTCAACACAACAAAATAGGAACTGATGATAATTTTAAAAAAGTCAATGCATTGGTTGGCACTTATTAAATATATAGTAATTGTCACATTATATCTAGTAACACGAGTAAGTATATTTGATATTAAATTTATGCAATACCCCTTCTTTGAGATAGTTACAGTTACTATTACAGTATTGGCAGGTGTGGGTATTCCTTAGCATAAGTTATTGGGTGTACTGGAATTTAGTTATCTACATTTGCAATTCTATGAGGTTAGGCAGGCAGCAAAGACACACTGAGAGTAATACATTTCTAAGAAATCTTATTTCTTAGTTTTGTCCATTTTGTTAATAGATCTCAAGCAATAAAGACTTCCAGTTTCACATCTACATTTTGTAGAAAATGTCTGCCTTAACTGCTTTTTTCCTAGATACATTGTGTATGATGCAGCACAGGTGAATCTCAAGTACCTGTTGAAAATAAAATTCAACTACCAGACTTCCCTGTGGTGAGGATTCCAAAATTCTATGTAGTATGAAGCCTCTTCCCCCAAGCTGCTTGGGCTTCTTACTCCAACACATGCTGTAGGAAAGGATATTTGGCTTTCTTGCACAACTGCTATGTAATATTTTTGTTATAGTTTTGTTGCAGCTGTACGCAGTTCAAAACAATTAAAACAAATGTTATGCAGCTTGCTGCAGCTTTTGAATACAGTAGTTGTAATACAAGTATAGCACTGATTGTGAAGCAGAAAACTTACTTGGTGAAACTGACAAACCGTCTTCTCAAAAATAGAGCTACAAGCCATAACGTTACTTTACTAAGGCGCTCTATGGTAAAGTTTAAATGCATTTTAAAAAGGCTACAATCTGAAGTGTATTCATGATATATCTATACAAGTTGATTTAATTTTTTCTTGTTTGAGCTGTTTCAAGTGGCATGGAGCCATTGCATACAGCTATTTAAAAGAGATTTGTGGGTTAAAGTACCGAGGTGTACATGCATTTTTCTTTAAAGATCTTCATTGTACTCTTTGTTTTACACCTGTCGCAGACATTTATGTTACACAAAATAAAGTCCTTGTTCAGTTTTTGCATTCCCTGTAGTCATTTGTTTTTGCTATGTAATATGATATGTTCAGTGGTTTATTTGTCATCTATTTTAAAATATGGATATTTGCTTGGCTTATAAACATGTCATTAGCCCTTTAGGAAAGCTGAGTGTGCTGAAGTTTGGCCTTGTTTTGTTAGAGAACAGAACACAGCAACACAATTGCACCTGACACACAAGTAGCAGGTCATGTTTTAAAAATACCTTTTAGAATGAAGCATCTTTTGAGAATTGCATAACATGCTGACCTGACCATTAACCATATGGTAACTTAATGGACGTTGCAGAGAAGCTAATGGAATGCAAGTCATTTGAATATTTTTTTAACCAGAGCCGTAACTAGGCGTTTTAGCGCCCAGGGCAGCCAATCATATTTGGTCTTATTTTTCTGATCAAATTAATCTGATCTACTTTGTGATTATTTTAGGAGCCACATTAACCCTTACAAAATCCTTTAATATCTCCTATAATATCCTTATATATATAACTTTTAATTAAGTTCATGTGTGGTGTTTTCTCATAATCATTGATTGGTACTGTAAAAAAGCATGGATTGAAAATAATCGTAACACAAACGTGGATGCAATGACTTAATGACTTGAAGCATATTCGGAAAGACAAACTCGCATTTCCATCTATACAGTTAGCAAAAGAAAATTCTTCCGTTTCCCTAAAGATTTAAAAAAAAATAGAATTTAGCAAGAGACATGCAGGTTTGTATGCTATTTTAAACAATAAATAAATAAATAAATAAATAAATAAATAAGGTGATCATTAAAAATACTAACTTATCAAATAGGCTTGTTTTTTAATGGTGCTTTTAAAAATAGCAAATGGTGGGGTAATTTTTTCTGAGTTTTATTCCAGTAAATAGACTGGTACCACATTTAACATCTTGTAGTTATGGATGGTGAATTAAGGGCAGTTTATCTATTTGCATTTTCTTATAAACTATCCTATATGGTAATGTTTTGGTTTATCTTTATTACTTAGGTGCTTAATACGTGTTCTGAAACGTGCCTTTACATTTCATTACGTTTATAGCAGTGCTGGTCCTGAAGGCTGCAGGAGCGAATAAATCAATAAGCAATGCACACCGCAGGGGAAGCGAACCACAGATATGGCATAATAACAAACTGGCGACGCCATGGTGTTGGTTTGTGTAGAACCAGGTTCGCGGTCGTTAAGAATTTTGCTAAGGAAGTGACGCATTTCCTTTTCTCATGCAGAGGTGATCTTCAGACTATGCTAGGAGGACGCTGACAAGTGAAAACATTGAGGACCGCAGAATAAAATATTACTCGAGTGGCAATGCATACAAGTCATTTTTCCGCGCCCTGGACGGTTGCCATGCTCGTCCACCCCTAGTTACGCCTCTGTTTTTAAAAGACTGTTAATGCATGTCAGTATTTCTAATAATTGAGTCATTTGTGGGGCCTCTAATAAGGTTTTCTCCATCACGTTTTGTCCAGTCCCAGTGTGCTTTATTTTGTAAGGGTCTTTGAGAATCGCTGTGGAAAAAAATAAACCCATTATATATCTCGGCCATGTTTACCAGCAGACAAATTAGCACCCTGTAGTATTGCAATTCTCCTGTGTGTCGTTAGAAAAGTGTATGACAGGTTGAGATCGGTAGGAGCATTGTTGTATTTAACCAGCGAGGAAATTGTCTGAAGCCTGTTCTAATAAGAAATTCCTAATTAGCTTCAGGAAAAAACCTTGATGGACTTCTGTTTATCAGTTAATAACCTTTGGGATCACAGAAATGTCACCTAAATTTGCTTATTAATTACAAAAACTCCCACAGCAGAGCTACGGTGGAGAATTCTTTGTTTTTAATGAGGGATTGCTGTCTTTTAATAATTTTTGTAATTGTGTTTTTGAATGGCTGCATACATATCCTAGCGAAAAGCCAAAGAAAGTTGGCTTTATTGCAGTACAACAGATTTCTACTGAAGAATGTATTTTTGCAAATGTATTTAAAATAGGGCTGTCACTAGATTTTAAAATTTTTGATCGGTTAATTTATGGGCATTAGTTGATTAATCGGTAGATTACTCTGTGCACATTTTTAATAAAGGTAATGATCATATAGCGGCTGTCCTGCATAGTAATTATTGTTATTGTTGTTTGTTTATTTATTAGCAGACACCTTTACCCAGGGTGACTTACAGTTGTATACTTAAATCAATAGAATCTAAAAAAAAAAAAAAAAAGCCCAATGGGAATTTGGTCTTTTTTAAAACCATTTTTATTTTAGTAAATGTAACAAATATTACTGTTCTGTCCTATTACCCTAATAAAACATTTAGGGACCTGACAACCCCATAGGCCAGAGCAGCATAGTTCCCTTTCAAGTACGAAATGTATCCATTACATAATGGGTTAACTTTGTTTACCTGAAAATTCTGACACTTACCAAAGCTGTCACGCAGTGACCAGCAATGTCATCACACCGCTCTCCGCCCCTCCTGGAAGAGACTAGACTCCGTGAAGACGGTTGAACAGCGACATTTTCTTTTCAGCGTAACTTGAATTATTTTCAAACAAATTCATAGAAAGCTACGTTATTTTTTTAAAACTTATAATTAGATTGTATGTTTCCTTGCGGAATGAATCTCTTAATTGTTTTAGAATTTTTAAGCCTGCGACCTTGCCTGCACCTCCTTCACTCTCTTCTGTCTGTGTCACGTTTCACTCCGGCTGGAGTTGTGTATCTGAGATTTGTTTCAAGCTATCTGGGCTTGAATAATCTTTTATTCGTGCTACCATGACTGCGGTACCTAGTCCAGGCTAGTGTGCGCATGTATGTATTGTGTGTGTGTATGTGTAGTGTATTTTATTTTATTCTACAGTGTCTGTTATTACTGTATTATTTTTATAGTGGTGTCGCTTTCTCTGCTGTTTCTTTCCCAAATGCTCTACGTGAGTTGCTGTGTTTTCAGCTAGCAGCATTTTCTGGAACCAGATTGTGTGACTCGCGCTCCTGTACGAACACTCTGGTGCTCAGCTGGCCAGCTACACCGACCGATCCGTTGGCAGGAGCCTTCTGATCGGAGAGCTTGTCTCTGTGTTCATGCCGCAGCGGTTGGCAGCTTTTTAGCACCACGCTGTGAAGGCTTTTTAGCTCCGGCTATCAAGCGGCACACACAGGCTGTGCTGTGGTACTCCTGTTGTCACACAGGCTGTGCTGTGGTACTGCTGTTGTTGCCGGTGGTCTGTGTGGTTGCTTTTAGTCCTGCCTGCTACCACCGTGGTTGTCTGCCCGAGCACTGCACCGCCCCCAGCTTGTACCACACCGACCCCTGTGCACAGCACATGCTCTCGGCAGCCTCGGTACCCTGGTACCACAACGGCCTGTGCATTGTTCACCGGTACCACCCGTACACCGCACCAGGTCGCGGCAGCCTCACTGGTACAGTGCAGTGCACTGCACAGGTCGCAGTAGCAGTAGATCCAGGTCCGTGTCCTATGACAGTACCCTGCACCTGCAACTTTGGATAGAGTGGCTGGTATGATGGAGAGTGATACTTTTGCAGCATCCGAGTTGACAATCACGTGGGGTTCCCATATGACGATGCGGAATCGGACATTCCAGTGGCATTAGCTTTCACAGCACAGAGCTTATACCCCTGATGCAGCGGGCTACTGCAGCCTTGCAGGTGCCCTGGCCTGCAGCAAAAGGAGAAGCGCTCAATATATGATGAGCACCCAACAGTCGCTCCTGCTGCACCTCCGGACCACCCAGACTTTATTTTCGAGTTGCAGTCCACCTGGGAACACCTGGCCACGGCCACGGCAGTTTCCCATGCAGTGGACTCCTTGTACAGGGTGTTTGAAGCGGACAAGCTGGGTCTTACCCATTTTCCGGCGGTAGAAGCCCCCAGTGCTGCGCTTGTTCTACCTTCCAATCTGTCCCTGTTATCCAAGGACTCAGCATGCCTGAATAAGCAGTGCAGAGTGACGGAAGTCATTCTCAAAAAGGATGGCTATTTCCACATCCCAGTAAAACCAGCGCACAGGAATTATCTCTTTTCAGGGAACAGTGCACCAGTTCTGCGTTCTGCTGTTCAGCCTCTCTCTGGCTCCACACGTTTTTACAAAATATATGGAAGCTATATTGGCCCGGAGACTCGGAGGCAGCAGAGTCCTCAACTATCTGGACAACTGGCTCATTTGCACCACGTCTCCAGTATGTGCAAAAACACACAGAGCTCGTCACCAACCATCTACATCGGTTGGGTTTGAAAATGAACTATGCGAAGAGCCAGCTGGCGCCCGCCCAGATAGTTACCTATCTGGGTGTGCGTCTGGACTTGGGACTTATGTTGGCCGTGAAGTGAGTAACCGCCTGCCTAGAGCTGTCTTTTGGGTTTGATGGCTTTTGGGTGACTTTTGGGTTTGATGGCAACAGCTTCCAATACCCTCCCACTGGGACTTCTGCATATGAGCCCTCTGGAGGTTTGGTTCAACCATGCGGTTTGTCAGCCGGTGTTGAACCACGACCTCCTATTGACAGTGTCCAATAGCTGTCTTCAGGCACTCTGTTTTGGTGGAGACAGCTGACCCATGTATGCCTAGGCGTAGCACTGGGCAGTGTCACCAGGAGAGAGGTCATCATCACAGATGTATCCAACTCAGGCTGAGGGAGGGCCGAGGTGTGCAGGGTGTGTGGTAGCCCCCATGGGAGAGTCGCCACATGAATATTTTGGAGCTGCAGGCAGTGTACCTGTCTTTGCATAAGCTTCTACTGTGGGCCCAAGTGAACCTTCTCCCACTCCAGGCAGTTCAGTTGCTGGGAGTGATCACCTGGGCTGCAGACATCCTCTCGAGGGTGTTCCCCAGCGGTGCAGAATGGAGACTCCATCCCGAGGTTGTGAGCTTTATTTGGGAGAGATTCAAGAGGGCAGAGGTGGCAGTAGGAGGGCTCTACCTTCCCACTGACAGCAGTGCTACTGATGTGCCTGTAAAAGATGAGAGGGGACTGGGCCAGGATGCTCTTAGTAGTCCCGTTCTGGCCCAGGAGGACTTGGTTTTCGGTGCTGTCTCAATTGCTGTGCGACCACCCATGGCAACTGCCTCTCCCGCCGCGACCTGCTCAGTCATGCACGAGGGACCCTGTGGCACCCTGACCGATCGAACCGACAGCTCTGGGTCTGGCCCCTGAACGGCTGCATTTTAGCCAGCTAGGGCTGTCCTGAGAGTTATTTCAAATCTTCAGTATGCCAGGGCCACTTCTATGCGAGCAGTACAGGTAGAAGTGGCCTGTGTTCCAGACCTGGTGTCTGAAGAAACACTTGTACCCCACTACATGTCCCATGCCGGTCATTCTGCAGTTCTTGTAAGACCTCTTTGATGAGGGCAAATCACCCTGGACATTGAAGGTGTACTTGGCAGCGATTTCCACTTGCCATTAAAATGAACTCGGTCTCCCCAGGAGCTCACTTCCTGGCATGGCGATTTTTTAAAAAGGCATGTTGGCTGCACCCACCCCTGAAGAACAATGTTCCTGAACGTAGTGCTTCATGCACTCATGAAGCCGCCATTTGAGCCCCTGCATTCAGCTGAGCATTTTTGCTTGCCATCACCTCCGCCAAGCGTGTGAGCGAGATGCAAGCCTTTTCTGTGGCGAAAGCTTGTCTCTTTTTCGCGGAGTCTAGGACCAAGTTCACGCTTTCTTGTCCAGATGTATTTCTACCTTCCACATCAACCAATCGGTGGAGCTGGAGGCTTTCCATCCCCTTCCTTTCCAGTCAGGAAGGGAAGCATAAGCTCCATGTGCTTTGTCGTGTTAGGGCATTAGCATATTATGTTGACAGAATAAAAAGTTGGAGGCAATCTGAACAGCTGTTCATCTGCTATGGAGCTAAGGCCCACGGTAAACCCCCGTCTAAACAGAGACTGTCCGATTGGATTGCAGAGACAGTCAAGATTGCTTATAAACAAGCCAACTTGCTCCCTCCTGTGAAGGTCACTGGTCACTCCACAAGAGGTATGTCTACCTCTTGGGCATTGTTCCGGGGTGCATCTGTCACTGACATTTGCAATGCTGCAGTATGGGCCACGCCCCATACTTTCACAAGTTTTTTACAGACTAAATGTGCTGGATCCTCAAAACCCTGGCTTTGGGACCAGAGTGCTAATGGTGGCTTGTATATCGATACCGGAAGCACCTGCAGAGAATCGATTCCTCCTATGTATATTGTGGCAGCCTTACTGTCTGACCCTCTTAGATTTAAGTCGTTCTGCAAGTGATGCACTTTGCGGCGGCTTGGGTATAATTACCCATTATGTAATGGATACATTTCATACTTGAAAGGGAACGTTAGGTTATTATCATAACCCTGGTTCCCTGAAATGTATCCATTACAATCTTTGGTCACTACCTACATTACACGCAACAGGCTGAAGAAAAAAAATTGAGTGGCACTCTTCAACTGTCTTCATGGAGTCTAGTCTCTTCCAGGAGGGGCGGAGACTGGCGTGATGACGTTGCTGGTCAGCTTTGGTAAGTCTCAGAATTTTCAGGTAAACAATGGGGCAGTTTACAAGCAAAAACTGAAAAGCGTGACAACAGATCTCTCACACTTTTTTGGTCATGACAGTTCTGCTTCCACGTTTACATGAGAGTATTTTGGAGAGAGAATTTAGTCGTCCAAATGCAAACTACCTCATTAATAATAAAATATTGGGAGGGTTTATTTAAATATCACCAAACACGCTGAAAAGAGATGCTGCGTGATAAAGGATATCGTTCAAATAATGCATAGGGGTTTACATTACGCGCTAGGCAGAGATGAAGAGAAGGTTACCCCCCATCTGTCTAGAATGCAAAAGGCTTGCAGTTAAAACGGTTCATGCTGCCAAGAAGAAGAAAATAATAAGTTATTACTAACACTGTTAATATAATAAATACATAATTTGTGTGTATTTGCTAATTAGTTATAAGGGTATATAAAATCATAGGCCTACTTACAACGTAGTTGCGACAAAAATGAATGGATGGAGAAGACGCAGACAAACACTGGCTATATTAAGTCTTGTTTGAGAAGAACTCCTTCAGTCCCATGCAACGGGTTTGCAGGAAAGGAATTGTTCATCTATTGCTTTCTTATCTAGAGCTTTCTTTCCAGCAGACACCCTCATCCACTTCGTCCCTATGTACACACCTCTATTTGTGCATCGGCAGGAAAGACAAATGCAGGCGCATCATCGTCCCTCTGGTGGGAGGAGGTTGTGCTTCACGAGTCTTTCTCTGACGGAATGGATTGAAACATTTCGGGTCATCCGAACTACGTTTGACCAACTGGTGGAACTTGTACGGGTGGACATGGAGCCGTCACCAATACATGTCCGTACACCTGTGCGCTGCAGAAGCGAGTGGGTATTGCTCTGTACAAACTTCTCGGACCGCTGATTCGGCAGAACTGCGCACAGCAGAACGGGTGCCCACCTCAGCGGGAGCTGGGGTAGGCACCTGCAGTTCTCTTTGTTATTGTGCGAAGAAATTTGGCGTGGAACGCAAAATTCCTCTTGGTGCTGTTGATCAGCGTGGTCCAGCCTTTCCAAGTGGTGGCTGTATTGCCGATCCTGCCTGGCAGCGGTGCGTGCAATCAGACGGTACATCCTTCTGTACTCCAGGCGCATAGGACGATGCTCCAGGATCAGCAGCTACAGCGTTCAAACCAACTTTAATTTAAAGAACAGTTGTGAATTGCTTCACAGCTTTTGTTTTACATGTGACTCCTAAGAATAATATGTGAAAAACAAAACATATCGCATATGCGCACACACTTAGCCTGACATGCGTAAAATGGCTTGATATCCCCAACCATTTGTTTTCTCGCAAATTTTTATTAGGATTCACATGTAAAACAGAAGCTGTGAAACAATTCACAACTGGTATTATCAGACCTGCTAACCTCTACGCATTTTGCGTATTCGCTGCGCATTTTGAGTTAGTAATACGCGGGTACGCTTTTATTAGAGATGATACGCAATAATACGTAATCCATATTTCGCTCATCGTCTATGATGTTGCGTGTAAGAGAATGTGTTGCATCTAACGTCAGGGCCGGCCTTAGGGCAAGGCAAGCAAGATAGATTAACCAATCAGCTTTTGAGTTTAGTTGACGATCCAACCTCCATTTACCTACTGTATCACAATGGATCCACGAAATGAATAGCTGTACGCCTCTTGAAAAAAATATTTATAATCTGAGAGGTAGTCCACATCTGTTTGACGAAATTTGGACCCCCTGGCTACAGTATGTGTATTCCCAAGAAGAAATAGTTTTAACGAAAAAAAGGGGCGTATCTCATGAATACAGATAGCCCCGGCACCACATAGATAACACGGACATAAACAAACAAGATAGCTGCTTCTGCATCCAGCGCTCAAAGAATATCACAGACATTTGCAGAGGTTTTTTTAGATGTTATAGAAATAAAATAATGACTTGGATCGCATTATTGAGGAGTTTGGTGATAAAATCAGGAGATGATTTATCGGTATACACTACTATCATGAGGTATGTGAAAAAACAGCAAACGAGGAGTGGGGCGGGACTGGAGATGCAGTACTGATTGTGTCCTGTTGATATGCAGTGCCTTTTAAACCTGTTTTTCTGTGAAAAAAAATACTTTTAAACAGCGCGTCTAAAATAAACTGCGCATGTGAAAATAAATTGGACCTGACGCGTCTGATATGCGCTGAATAAATGGACCGCAAAGGGTTAATTGGACTTCTGGTGTTAAATGCTAAGGTTACTCAGTGTAACCTTGCAGCATATACACAGCATGAGGGTCCTCCCTCACTATACTGTGGGCCATATGCCATGGACCCTTATTCGGACTTCGGCCAGAATGCTAAAGGCAGTTTCCCTATCAAGTATGAAATGTAACCATTTCCTAATGGGCATTTAACTTCGATAATGAAACCTGAATAAGATGTATCAAAGCTGCACGTAGTGTCTGTGACAGTCGTGCCTGCCCCCCCCAGCGGCATAAAAAGACTGCTGACACAAACATTGTCAGAATTTTTCCTTTCGTCCAACCTGAACGGGAGAGATCTCTGAACAGATG
This sequence comes from Acipenser oxyrinchus oxyrinchus, assembly GCA_030684275.1. Lineage (NCBI taxonomy): Eukaryota > Metazoa > Chordata > Actinopteri > Acipenseriformes > Acipenseridae > Acipenser > Acipenser oxyrinchus. The sequence goes on from CM060252.1 coordinate 47,977,158, forward strand.
TGTCATTACTTATATCTGCTTATTCGCATGTGTAATTACACTAGTAATGCGATTTATTGTTACATGCTTATAGTAATTGCTGCTTACACGTATTGTGCACTCAGCCGTGGTTTTCGTTAGCCCCTCAGCCCCGCGTGAAGCCGACGACCTTCCCTGGGATCGAACAGCAAATGTGGGTCACGGACCTGTCCCGTTTCCGACCCGGTACACGTACCGAACACCAAACAAGGTTATTGCACTAGGGTACCCGGACCGTACTGTACCGAGTGTACCACCAGACTGTACCATGACAAGGGTACTGTACAGCACAGCACTAGTGCTCAGGCACCATGCGGCTGTGAACCGATTGTTCATCTTAGTTCATTTTGCTGTCTGCTCGGTTCAACCTCAGTTCATCACCGTTCAGACTCGGTTCAAAGGTGGTATTGTGGTACAAAACAGTGATACTATCACTGGTCCAGGAACAGCGGACTAGTTTGAGTCTCGACTCTTGCCGTTTTATCTTTTTACAGTACTTTTGACCGTAACATACTGAGACAGTGGGGTTTTTTGTTACAATTACTCTATACTGCACCAGCCCTGTTACACTAAGTATTATATACAGGAGCTGCAGCTCCTGCCCTGTTACACAGCGGCAGCACTGCTTGAGCAAGCTGAGGCAACAACTGTGCATTTTTAAGGTACATTGCTTGCTATTTGCATAATGAGTGGGTTTTATCCCTGTGACACAGGTGGGGAGTTTGCTCCATTCCGTCTGGTTCCGGTCCACTACCGACCAGTGTTTACATCCCAGTCTGGCCTTGTTGACAGTCCTGTTGCTGTCTTTAGCAGCTGAGGCAGCAACTGTAAATTCTTACTGTACAGTGTTTACTATTGCATATGCCTAGGTTTTTATCCATGTGCCAGTAGCCTCAGGGACCAGCACAGCCAGCTGCGCTGGTGGCCAGACCGCCTCCCAGTGCAGAGGCAAGAGCCTCAGGCCAAGCCACACCTGAGTGCTTAGTACCGTTCAGACCGGCTACACACTGTAGTTCAAGCACTGTCCCCTTCCCTTTCGGGGCGTGAGTCAGTCATGGATCCACAGAATGCTGCTATGGTTTCTCAGTAGGTAGCAGCTCTGTGGCAAAACAGTCTATTCATATGGTGCAGGAGGACGGGTTCTACTCCATGCTCAAGCAGGATGGTGGCCTCAGACCAATCCTTGACCTCAGGCAGGTCAAACTGTTCTGAACCGAAGGAGGTTCAACATGTTGACACTGTAACAGCTGTTGCAGTCATTCAGGCCAGGCGATTGGTTCATCAAGGTGGACCTCAAAACCAGCACACTTAAGTACCTGCGGTTCGCCTTTCAGGTAACAGTGTACGAGTTCAGGATCTTGCCGTTTGGCCTCTCCTATAGATGATGTTTGTGTCAGCAGTCTATTTATTCCCTGGGGGGCAGGCACGACTGCGTCACAGGCACTATGTGCAGCTTTGATATATCTTATTCAGGTTTCAGGGTCTTTAGGTTAAATACCAATTAGGTAATGGTTACATTTCTATTTCAGGGAACGAGCGTTATGATAATAACCTAACGTTATTTGTCCTTTTTAGCACCTCTGCTGGCTGAGCAAGTTCTTCACTTGCGACGTTTTGGTTTTTGTATCCCATTAGGTAATGGTTACATTTTGCACTTGAAAGGGAAAATTAGGTTATTAACCATGGTTCCCAGAAATAGAAATGTAACCATTAACCTTCAAGGTTGATGCATTCACTCCACGCAGTAGGCTTGAAGATAAAATGGCACTGATCCCTATGTAACAATTGTCTTTATCTCCTGGAGGCGGAGACAACACCTGGCACATGCAGGGCTCTTAAAGGAGCAGCTTTGATATTTAGTGTCAGGTAATTAGGGCTATAAGAGAAATATCCCATTAGGTAATGGTTACATTTCTATTTCAGGGAACCAGGGTTATGATAATAACCTAGCGTTAGCATGGCACACAACCATATCCTTTGGAGCATGCCGGCAACGTCGACTCTCCACTTATATTAGATCAAATAAATCAAGCACAAGTAAATACAGATAATAACAAACGAAAATAGAAGTGCAGGCAGGAAACATGGCCAACCGATAAGCCTGCTGTGGAGTGGGTTGATCTGGAAACAACATTCGCTGTTGTCCCAGGAAAAATTAGGTTGACTGTCCCTTTGCAGTAAGAACAGGTTTTATTTAATGGTATGCTTTTTTGACAGTGTGTTGCCAAGTGCTCTTGCAGGTTACAGAAGGATAAATTGCTGTAGAAGTTCAGTACATAAAGTGCTGGTTCACCCTGTCAAAAAAGTAATGTGTAAATATGTTAAAACAACAATATCTTGGTATTTTTATTATTACAAGAAGAAAGGAACAAAAAGGACAAGTTTTATGTAAAGCTGAAATATGGAATTGTCAAATTGCCATGTTTAACTTAGCAGCACTGGTCTTGTAGGTAAATTAAATTACAGTACACGCTTGCTATAACGTCCTTCATTATAATGAACCTTCAGCTATAATGAACCTGGCCCCTGGACACCAAAAAAAAAAGTTAAAAAAGTCTATAAAAACACAATCTCAGCATCCCAATCTGTATGCACGGGATGCCAGCTCTGCAGTGAAATCAACTATTTTGTCTTAATAAAAATAATTTTATGTTGCAACAAATTGATAGTTTGAAAAAAGGAGCAAAGCAAGGATATCTCTGTCATTAATATAGGTTGTCAAAAAGCTTGGCTTGTTCAACAACCATGCAGCAAAGCAAAATTGATTGAAGAAAAAAAAACAAAAAAAACAGGATCTGATTAATTTTTCATGTCAAACTTTTCATGTCGAGTTGATTTGGAATAAAAGTTCAGTTTGGGATTCTTGCATGTTGGATTAAGATTTTGTGCACTTTGAAATGATTCATGTCAGATTGATTTTGAATAAAAGCTTCAATTTGGGATTTTTGCTTGTACTGTGTTTTAATTCTTAAACAAATAGAATAAAGCAAAGGCAGAATACTGCATACACGAGACTAACAAGTACATGTAATTCTACTTTTATTCAATCTGATCTCATTAATTTACACCAACAGTTTATCATTCACTTTGATTGCAACTAGCAGAAAAGAAAGAAGACTCTGGTGATGTAAAATACAAATCTATGAAAAAAATAGTGTGGACCATAAGCCCGACTTTTGTGTTCAGAAAATCAAACAATACGTAGTTGGAGAGGTTTTAACATAATGGTACGCAATGACATTCAAGTTTCACAAGACATTCTTGGTTACCTACCTTCAATAAATGTCCCTGCCACAGCTATGTCCACCCTCTATGAAATCCTGTTGCAGTCCTTAATGATGCACACACTCAAACTACAAAGGATTGTGATGGTGTTTGATCGGGCACTTTTTGCAAAAGCTTGTGAGACAGTCTGGAAGCCCAAATAGCAGTACCAAGAAATCATTCTGAGGCATGATTATCATAGCTCAGAGCAGAAACCTTCAAGTGAGAGAGGTACTGGCTAATCCACTACGACCATTGCCATGAGCTCTAGTAGGGTTGGCCATGCTCCAGCTCCAGAGCCTGGAGCCGAAGAGGCGCTGTCCCATTTCCTGAGCTGTGCTTCAGAGTCGAAGCACTCCGGAGCCTGGAGCCAGAGCTGAGGTTCTGGAGCTGCTCCACATTTTCCTACCATTGACATTTTATATAATAAACCTTCTTGACATATTAAGTTTAAACATCTTAATTAATAAAATAAATAACTATATACAGTAGAATGCACACAAGCTCCCCAAATGTAATTTCAGAATTACTTTAATGTTCTATTTATACTGGTATAATACACAATGAGGAATACAGTGTAAATAGAAAATATTTAAGTTGTTGGAAAAGCTGTCTTTCACAAAAACAAAAAAATAAACCTCATTGCATGGGAAATCCTTTCGGCTTGAAAAAGATGCATTACTATCTTTTGAATTCATGCAGCTACAGTTTTAATTGTACTACTTTCTCTACTCTATCAGATATAGCCAATCCAATATAATGTTATCTAACCTTTTCTTGACCTCAGGGTCTATCACCTTACTTGTTTATGATAACCTGAAAAAACTTGTTTTTCAACTTTTGGGAAGAAGATTTTGCATCAGTACCATTTCAGCACTCTCCAATACCAACATGAGCCCCAGGAAGAGACAACTGAGGAATATTAAAAAGATGCTGCCAGTTGTTTTCAATATGTACAACAGGGTAAAACGCAGTGCAAGTTGTGCCACGAGAAGCTTGGTAAGAAAACATTCAGCCAGAAAAGGCACCTGGAAAGACATCACTCAAGTGTTTACAGCAAAATACTTCAGGTGCAAGAATGAAAGAAAAAACAGCAACCTCAACTAAAAGATTTTTTTGGAATGCCATCTGGAAGTTCCAAAATCACATCAGAAAAACTGATTGCTCTTGATCTTCAACCATTTCGCACTGTCCAATCCCTAGCATTCCAGTAAGAACAGAATTATTACTGGTCTCACTCGATTTCCTTAAAGAGCACTTTGTTTTTAGAAACATGTTTTGCTTAGTGATATACAAACTGCAGATTGAGATCAAATCTTAGTTAAAAAGTAATATATCTACATTACTGCTGTATAAGGTATCAGATATCAGTTCACATATAAAAATATGCACAAGACCTAGAAGGTTATTAATTTAATAACAAAAATGATGACGAAATAAAATTCAGAATTTTTTGGATTGTATCTGCAATGTAATTATCTTTTTTAAAAAACATACAGTACATCTTTGTAGTATTACTTGCACATTATGTAAAAGTCTTAAAAGTATAAAACACCTGTTCTTATGAGTTATATTTTTGTAATAATATATTATGCATTATTAAAACCAGTAAAACAACTGGACATAGAACATACACCCTACTTAATACATAATACACTGTATTAAAATGATAATGCTCAAATATTGCTGTATTTGTGTAAATAGTTAAATTTTACATAAATAAAAGCACTTTATTCAAAACGTAAAATGCTCTGGTTTATAGAGAACTAAAGTTTCTATAATTAATTAGTATTATTAGAACACAATTATTTTCAAAAGATTATTGAAAGAATTTGCCAGTATACTATCCTTTCCCACCTATTATGAACTAGTTGTTCAGAAATAATATTTCCTGGCAGCTACATTTATTTTCAATTGTCTATTTTTACTTTACATATACTTTAGAACCTTTTAAAATACCAGTTTCAAATATCTGTTTTTAGGTTACTTTAAAATAAATTAAAGGCAATTAGGTTTAACAACTTGGCATTGCAAAAAAGTAATTAGACTATTAAGGTATTAAATAATTTGTTCATCATAACATTTTATTTAAAATCACATGTACTGTAGTTTCATTTTCTAAAATTTACAAAGATTTTGAGCAATAACTATAATATTTTTAACCAAAGTTATAAAATAAAACAATTCTAAGGATCAATTTCATGATTATTTGTAATAGTAAAGGCACTGGTTGTCTAGCAATAATATTGCATAAAACATTTTTTAAACAGTTTTTGACATAACCTTTATTCTTTTCAGAAAGATCCTGAATCTGCTTTGTCCAAGCTACCAACCCCCCTCAAGAAAGACAGTTTCAGGAAGACTGTTAAGCAATACATGCTCAGGCTTTGTAGCTCCTTTAAAGCAAGAACTAATGTCTGCATCACATGTTGCCATCTGTGGAACTTTACCAAAAATTAGAAGCAATTTCTATCAGTAACTTGCCACTTTGTTGACCAGAAGTATAATTTGATGGCAACATGCATTGGCTGCATTCCTGCTGATGAAGCCCATACTGGAGAGAACATTGCCTTCACCGTGCAAAATGTTTTCAACTGCTAAACGTTTCAAATCCTAAAACAAGTTGTATGTGCTGTTACTGACAGTGGTGCCAATGTTGTACATGCCTGCCAACTTCTTAAGTGAAATGGCACCCTTGTTTAGCTCATACATTGCACCTCTGTCTGCAGGAGATTATTTTTCCCAGGCAAGGAATGCAGGTGTTACTAGAGTAAATATCTGCAGTGATTGAAAGATGTCGACCCATAGCCAAGCTTTTTAAAAGGTCACCTAGTGCTTGGAATGCCTATTAAAAAGGTGTGCCTGGCTGAAAACGGATCTGAACCAGTGAAGATTCTGAGAGACTGCATTACAAGATGGAACTCAAGCTTGCCAATGATTGAAAAGGTGATCCAGCAAGCGGAGCAGTTAGAAATTGCAGCCTTGAAATTGAAGAGACCAGCACTGCTGCTGAGGATAAGATGCTTCTGGAAGAAGTGAGTGAGATGCTGAAGCCATTTGAGGAAGCAACCATAACTCTTTTGGGGGCAAAGTATCCAACAGCATCTCTCATTGTGCCCACAGTGGTTGGAATTCACAGTGCACTTGGCAAGACTGAAGTGAAGTCTGAACCTGGGTCGAAGATGAATGACTACCTTTTGAGTCAGATCTGAACAAGGTTATCCAGCTTCGAGAATTACCTTCATTTTCAGATGACAACATTCCTGGATCTGCGGTTTAAAAGCTGTATCTTCAAAAGTCTTTTTGGAGTTGATTTGTGTGATTAAATTATTATTTACAGTGGGCGCTCATTTGAAACGTTGTTGCCTGCTGGGTTTGGTTGAGAGGAGGGGCAGTGGATGATTGGCTGTGCCGGTCCTCAATCAGCAGGTGGGCGAGTCTCGACAGAGTGTCCGTCCATTAAAAACATCCGGTGAAGATCACTTGGAGCGACTGCAACGGCATGTACAGAGGGGAGCTGCGTATATTCGAGAGGAGAGAGTCCACTCTGCAGGAATGACAACTATGCAACTATGCAACCCTGAAACTGTAAGCAGTGCTTGTGAAGGCAATGCCCAGCCAAGGCCGTATGAAGCAGCAGGAGTCGTCGTATTAATACCGGCTCATAAGTAGGTTAGTTTAGGGGATAGTGATCCCAGGAAGTAATGTACAGAGAGGGTTACGTAGTGTAGCCGGTTCCTGGAGCGGGACGCCTCGTTTTATAAGGCTAGCGCTCGCCGCTGTGGCACCTTTATTTGTAGTTTTGTACTGTGTTTTCTTTTGCCTTTTGTACAGCGGTTACCCTCACACGTGACATGAGCACCCTGCCACAAACCCTTAATTGAACTAATAATTTGCTAATCAAGGCTTTTATATTATTTTCAGCTCTTAAACAGTTTGAGATGCCAAAATTTGAAAGCTAAAAGTTGTTTTTAGTTAAAGGGACAAAAAAGGGTCAATGTCAATGATACTGTTGATTTTGTTGAATATTAGCCAAAAGATTTGTAAAAAAGAAATAAAAGAATAAAACATTAAAACCAGATTCACGCGTCTCTTTTACTGAGAAACACAAAGAAAGAACATTCAAATCTTAACTAATATGATACTATGATAGTCTTGCATAGGTTCAAGTAAAAGTACAAAGAGCTGGAGCTCCAATGTGGAGCAGCACCAGAGCGTCTTCAGAGCTGGAGCAGAGGCTGCTGGAGCCAACCTGGAGCTGGAGCAGGGGGTCTCCATCAGCTCTGGAGCCAGCCTGGAGCTGGAGCAGGGGGTCTCCATCAGCTCTGGAGCTGGAGCAGGGGGTCTCTATCAGCTCTGGAGCCAGCCTGGAGCTGGAGCTGAACCACTGGAGCCACTCCGGAGCCGGAGCCAGCAGACCTGGACAGGGCCGGATTTTGGTATGATGGGTCCCTGGACAAGGAACCAGAACAGACCCCCCACGACTGACATTGAATTCAAATAACCACCTCATTGTTTTAACATGAATTGAAACTGACACCTCATACGCTACATATTGAAATCTCATACACTACATACGGAAATCTCATACACCACATACTGCAATCTCATACACTACATACTGAGACCTCATACACTACATGCTGAAATCTTGAAACCTCATACACTACATACATGGCCATAACTAGCTACATGGACTCCGAGGTCGTGTCCTCGATTGTTTTTTTGCATCATCAATGCTGATGCTCATGTAAAAATTCTGGTAAAGTACAAAAGACTGCTTAATTTCCTGTGTTGGTTTGCCGTTAACATAGATTTGAAGGTTGAATAGTAAATACCAAACAGTCATATAAATACTGCCAGCTATAGCTTAAAAACTAAGTTTGCACTCGGTAGGATGTTAGCTCTGGTTACCATGCTGACTACATACTGAAATCGCAAACGCTACATACTGAAATCTCATACACTGCATACTGAAAACTACATACGCTACACAGTGAAACTGCATACACAACATACTGAAATCTCATACACTAGCAGTGTTGAAGTAACAATGATATTTAACACTATAATTCTACACTGTATTTTTAACACTACGGCCCAGATATTCAAAAGGTTTGCGCACCGCTCAAGTTTACTCGAAACTTATTTTTGCATGACACAATCTGTTTTGCGCTGTGCACAAACATAATGTATCCATAGTGCATTTTTGCGGGAGTGGCTGACAGTTTGTGAGATCTTGCCATGTTTGAAATGATGTGCCAAGCACAAAACCAGTTTTGCGAGGTACAAAATGACGCTTTTAAAAAGGAAGCCTTAAGTCCACGCACATCACTCTGGCACTCACTCACCCAATCACTGAAGAGAAAACACCCAGCGATCATATAAGCATCTGACCACATCTATATAATGATTATATTCAAAAGAACGATTGTGATACAGCATCGCTAGTGTTAATGAATGCTTAAAAAATAAACAGGGTATCATGATCGTTCTTTTGGACTGAAACCAAACAAATCACTTTCCCAAGCACACTTTCTTGGTGCTGGAAGAATAACTCCCAAAACAGAATCAAGAGTACAGCACGGTATCATAGTACATACCATTGGTATGTAACATAGACTGAGCCGGCAGATACTAAACAAATACTTGTATTATGCAAAGCTTTACTTTATAGACACATTATTATTATTATTATTATTAGTGGAGCTTGCGATGCAAGAGTCCCCTTTTTAAATCTTCGACATACTACTTCTTATTATTATTATTTGACACGCTACTCCTCTTACACCGTTTAAGCTAGAAACGCTGTTCAAATTTTAAAACGTGTAGACCGGTATGGAATAGTGTGCTTGTGTACAACTTTTTGATCTTTTATACTTTTTAAACTAATAAACGTTTTGTCCTTTTTTTGTCCATCTTCATTCACTTTAATGTGACTTTTTTCAACATTCTAAAGCTCCCCATTGTTTAAAAACTCCCAGACTTCCAACATTCTATTTACTGTAAACGATGACACAAATCAGCTACTTTGACCACTTTCCCAACAAGTAAGACAAAAAGTTAGAGCACATGGAATCTTCCTCTACTTCTCTGCTATTCAAATCTGAAATCAAAACAGAAATACCAATCAAGAGGTACCCCTGTTTTAGTAACCGCACCAACTAAATTTTCTCTAACTTTTTAAACTGAAATTTTGACCACTTTCCCAACAAGCTAGACAAAAAGTTAGAGGGTATGACATCTTCCTCTACTTCTTTGCAATTCAAATATGAAGTCAAGGCATCTGTAGGTGAGTACAAGAGTCTTGAACTGGATGCGAGCATCTGAGATTTTAGAAGAGAAGAGGGAGTCATCAGAGTAGATAGGAGGGAGGAGGAGGGGGGAGTGTTTAGGAGGGAGGAGAAGGAGGAGAGGAGAATAGTTTACGTGGGTTGTTAGTGGAGGCTTGGATTATAGATTGGAAATAGGAATATTTAGCAGGGGAGAGAGTAGAGGAGAAGGAGGAGAGGAGGGAGCAGTAGAGGTCTAGGGCAGCAGGGTGTTTGGCTATCTTCCATTTCTTTTCAGCAGATCGCAGTGTGGTTCTTGCTGAGCGGAGCACAGAGGAGAGCCAGGGTTAGGGAGGGGAGGGGACAGAGGGAGTCCAGGGAGGAGAAGAGGGTGGAGGTAGCAGAGTCTACAGAGATAGAAGGGAGGTGAGAGAGAGCGGTGGAGGCAAGGACAGAGAGGGGGAGAGAGCGGAGGTTACAACGAGAGGTGACAGTGGGGGTAGGAGGAGCAGGGAGAGATGGGAGAGTGTGACAGGGTGGCTTCAGTGATGACGTCAGACCAGAAACACAGACTCAGGAAGTAGCGGGTGAGAGCTGAAACGCTACAGCGTTCAGCTTATTTTATTAAACAATAAACAAAAACAAAAGGTTTAAACAAAACAAACACCAAACAAACAAAAGGGCATGTTGGCCAAACAAATAAACAAATAAGTATCGTGCTGGTGTAAACAGTTAGCAGTTATTTTTAAGTTTAGTTTTCGCTCTCTCCTCGCTCTCTCGTACACTCCTCTGTACACTTCCAAGGGGTAGGGAGCTGCAGGTTTATATACAGTGACCATCTCCCAATTAGCAACAATTAGTCGATTAATTAACTCGGGAGATGGTCACCGACTGCACAAGTTTAATAAGGATGCGTGACTGTCAGCTAGCTAAATAAATCACTAGCTGATCAGTCACGCATCCTCACAAGGTTTTTAAAATATAAAAACAATGACATATATGCGGCGCTTTTATCCGCGCTACAAACTTTTCGACCACATCCCCTTAGTCCCCAAAGTCCCGGGTAGCAGTCCCGGCCCAGGAACAGGGGCAGCAACGGGCCAAAGGTGGCGGCCACGGTGGGATGTCCTCCTCCCACCCAAACAGCTGTAGCGTCCTGGTGGATTGTGCACAGGCTGGCTCCTCCGGCCAAGGAAATTTTGGGGGTGGTCTCCTGAAAATTCTTCATGGCCGGCAGCTCCCCTCCGTGGGCTCCGCCACCCGTTCTCCTGCAGCGGACCCAGGAGGCGACGGCAGCAGCAGCAGCAGCAGCGGACCCTTGGGAGGCGACGGCAGCAGCAGCAGGCCCTCTGGAGGCGAACTCGGGAGGGGTGCCCCTGGCCATGGAGACTGCAGAGGGAGCTCCACTTCTCCCTCGTACCCTGTAACTGGTGGCTCTCCAGGTGATGCGGAGCCGCAGGCAGCCCCAGGCGGTGCGAGGCAGACATCCTTGGGCGGTGCGAGGCAGGCATCCTTGGGCGGTGCGAGGCAGGCATCCTTGGGCGGTGCGAGGCAGGCATCCTTGGGCAGAGCTAGGCAGGGCAGGAGCAGTCCTTCCCATGACGGTGGGGATGGAACCAGCAGGTATTCACCCTCTGCTGGTGGAGGTAGGAGGGGCAAGCAGTCCTCCCACGGCGGCTGAGGTGGAACCAGCAGGCATTCACCCTCTGCTGGTGGAGGTGGTGGAGGCAGAGGCAGCTCCTGCTGCTCTGCTCCTGGCGGTGGTGGAGACAGAGGCAGCTCCTGCTGCTCTGCCCCTGGCGATGGTGGAGACAGAGGCAGCTCCTGCTGCTCTGCCCCTGGCGGTGGTGGAGACAGAGGCAGCTCCTGCTGCTCTGCCCCTGGCGGTGGTGGAGACAGAGGCAGCTCCTGCTGCTCTGCCCCTGGCGGTAGTGGAGACAGAGGCAGCTCCTGCTGCTCTGCTCCTGGTGGTGGAGGCAGTTGTGAGGGCTCCTCTCCCTCTGGCTTTGGAGATGTCCGTGCTGGGACCTCTCCCTCTAGCACTGGAGATGGCAGCAATGGCTCCTCTCCCTCTGGCCCTTGGAACAATGGCGAGGGCTCCTCTCCATCTGGCGCTGGAGATGGCAGCAATGGCTCCTCCCTCTGGCGCTGGAGATGGCAGCGATGGGGCTTTTCCTGATGAAGCTGGAGATAGCGGGAGCCCTGCCATATCTGCAGCCAGGTAGCGGATTACCATGTCCGCAACGTCCGGGAGGGACACTGGGCAGTGTTGCTTTTCCCAGGCTTCCCATCAGTCTCCATCTTTGGCCCACAGGAGGTTGATCACATCAGGGAGGGCCTCTTCAGCATTCCTCCCAGGCTCCACCAGCCAGCCCCAGATTCCCTCAGAGGAGAGAGTTTTTGTCTGCCTCTGAGCCATCGGGACCTCTCCCCCTGACGCCGGATGCTCAGGCTCCTCCATCTCCTGCCATGCTTGGCTCTGGCTGAGTGGAAGATACCTGACCTCGCCACACAGGAAGCACCACCCTTCCTCATCCAGACAGGCCAGGCAAACATCCGGCGGGGTAGAGGCGTGACGGGACCTGTGACCGGCCCCGCGTTGTTATTGATGCGCCTCCTACTGCTGTTGCTGCTTTCTCCTGCCGCTTCTTCCCATTTTTTTCCCCCCAAAACAAAACAAAAAACACTTTGAAAAAAATCCCCACAGTATTCCTGGCCTGACGCTTGGCGGCGCTGTCCTCCCACTTCTGGACACCAACTGTGAACAGGATGGCTTCAGTGATGACATCAGCCCATAAACACAGACTCAGGAAGTAGCGGGTGAGAGCTGAAACGCTACGGCGTTCAGCTTATTTTATTAAACAATAAACAAAAGGTTTAAACAAAACAAACACCAAACAAATAAAAGGGCACGTTGGCCAAACAAATAAACAAATAAGTATCGTGCTGGTGTAAACCAGCACGCTTAGCAGTTATTTTAAGTTTAGTTTTTGCTCTCTCCTCGCTCTCTCGTACACTCCTCTGTACACGCCCAGGGGGTAGAGAGCTGCAGGTTTATATACAGTGACCATCTCCCGATTAGCAACAATTAATCAATGAATTAACTCGGGGGATTGTCACCATCTGCACGAGTTTAATAAGGATGCGTGACTGTCAGACAGCTGAATAAATCACTAGCTGATCAGTCACACATCTTCACAAGGTTTTTAAAATATAAAAACAACAAATACGCAGCGGTTTTATCCGCGCCGCAAACAATAATACAAATAATTAAATAGTGCACATATAGGGCGGGACACTCCGCCACAGAGAGACAGAGAAAAAGAGATAAAATAGTGATCAGAGAGGTCCAGGGGGGTGACAGAGAGGGTGGAGGGGCAGCAGTATATCAACTCTAGATCGATCAAGCAACAGTTTGCACCTCTTTACCTTGCATTCACATAGATTTCAATAGCAAAGACACTGCTTATACAGTAGTAGGCTAGGCTACTGATTACTGTATTGGTACATTTTGTCGACGTTTTGAATGTAAAGTTAATGTACAAAAGGTGCTTCTTATTCCACTGCCCGTTCAGCCTGTTTAATTTAAGTTGAATTAATTGCCGCCCAGGTTTGTCAAGCAAGTTATGTATAGGCTATTAAAAACAGGTGATTCCACCTGGATTATTAATATTATTAATTATTGTTGTTGTTGTTAATGTATGTATTTTCTTATAACAGACGTCCGTATGCAGGGCAACTTACAGTTCTTACAACAACAAAAAAAACACATTACAAAAATCAGATCAGTCCAGCCACGAAGCAATAGCGGTTTGATAAGAGGGATCAAATGCTGAGAAAAAAAACCCCCAAAAAACCAGATGGTACTGTAACAGAAAACAAGCAAGTCAAAAAATGTAAATGAATTAGAATAGGTAACATGTACTCATGTTTTTGTGTCACCCCTTTCAAAATTATGGAGACAGAAGTAGAGAAATCATAAATGCACTTCCCAGCAAACAACACAGCATAGATACATCTGTTTAAATTCTGTAGAATCTGTGATGGCCCTTTTAAATATTTAGCTTATTAGCCATGCTAATGAGCCTGATAATGATAAACATACCCTTTTTCATGGTATTTTCAGTTTTATTGTGGTTTTAATTTACATTATGATTTTCTATGGTTTTAGCATAACTGTGCTACACTACACTGTGCTATGGGAATACCATGATATATCATAACAGATGTTTCTAAGAAATGTTTACTATAGTACACTATAATTAACTCATGGTCTAGTACAGTAAAGCACAGTGAAGGCATGTTAAAATCATAGGAAACCATGGGAAAATTAAGGTAAAAACATGATAAAACTATGAAAATACTGATATATTCACCATGGTAAACC